>JAWLRI010001067.1:449320-521720 GCA_034781795.1 Crypturellus tataupa
CCTCCTCTCCAGGCTGCACAGGCCCCGCTCGCTCAGTCTCTCCTCACCCGCTCGATGCTCCAGGCCCTTCAGCATCTACAGTTAGAACCTAGCTCATATTTTCATGTTACACATCAATATCTTACTCTTACATGAGATTCTTAATACAGGGGATCCTACAGTCATATCTAGTATCATTTGGGGTGTCCTACCTGACCTTCACTTGCTAGTGCAGAAGGGGACATAGATGTCCCCTAAGACCTGCATCATCACTGCCATCCCCAATGCCCTAAGGCACATCAGAAGGCACCGAACATCTATATTTACGTAAATGAATTAATTCCACCCAGTCTAAGTTAATTTTCCAGATGCTTTTCCATTTTTTTATCTCCAATTTCAAGCAAAATATCTAAAGACACATTTTTGGAAGCCATCAGATTAATTTCATGAGAAAAACTCCTAAAAACTCCTAAAAATCACATCATAAATTATCTAACAAAATATTAAGTAATATTTTTAATGGACCCTAATTCCTGTGTCTTACTTATTCCAATGTGGGAATTTCAGGGTTTCCAGCCTGTGACAACAGCATTGTAAAGATATATCCAATAAAGATATATATGTGCAATAAAGATATATATGTGCATTTTTTCCTATACCATCATGCCACATGCTTTATAAATAGGTATCTACAGACAAATTCCAATGGCAAATGAGTGTATTCCTAGGAATATAAACAGACAGCTGCATTTATCTCCCATAAAGCAGCATAAATCTAAGGAGGGCACCCTCCAGTCATCAGCAGGATAATTTACTTCTATTTCAAAGTTCAACCAACTCAGATCGATGCCAAGCATATGTTCATCCTACTCATTGATATATCCCTATTTATCATGGGTGAGAAATTTACTTTTCTGCATGATTTTTGCATTGCTAGGTATTTATTTTTGCATTTTTTGCATAGAAAATAGGACATATGCTAGAGACAATTCTGGATATTACTAAGCGCTGCCCCAAAATGATGAAAATCAACTCAACATCCTCTACTCATTTCAGTGCAATAGTCCCCATAATTAGGTGTTTTCAGGTGGATATTACGAATTGCAAAGCTGAGAGCCGATTTCTTCTTTAAAACCCCCCCGATCCGCACTAATGTGCATCCTCTAAGTGCAAACCCACACAAAGCTGCACTCTCCATTACCTCGGGAAAGCTAAATTAATATAAACACGGCCCCGCAGGAGACATTGTGCTCCAAGGCCACGTTCCTTTTGTTTCCAGAAGCGAAAAGAATAACCCGCGTGGAGCTCTGGAAATAAAAGAAGGGTTCGGCTGAGCAAGGACGCCTTTCACTTTGCATTAGGGATATTTTATTGTCCCTTATTAGTACTTATACGTGGCAGGACGTGTCCTTGGATGCAGACGGGAGGGTTTTCGCTGTATCTGTCTCGCCCGGCGCTCTGCAATCTGCCGCTTCGGCCCCTGCGGCTGCGAAAGCAGAAGGCCACGTTGAACGCACGAAGCCCCCAGCGTGCTGGAGGACAGCAGAAATTCAATATTCAGATCCTTATGCTTAAAAGGGGACTCCTTTCTTATGTAAAAAGAATAAGCAGTATCCTCTGAAAGTCTTCATCAACACAGTGGGATCTGCCCATTTCCAATTTCTAAGATAAACGTCTAAATAAAAATACAGAAAACAACATTCTGCTTTAGCATATGTCCTTTTGCCTTAAAATTTGCTTCTGCAGGATCAAGTTGAATCCAGTTTTCCTAACTATCCCATCAACTAAATCCCTGCCAGGAGGCCATAGCCTCAACTATGGCTTGGAGAGCCTCTCATAGAGCTGATGAGCTCATTTTGAGGGCAAACAATGCCAAACTAAGCTTGAAAAATACCAAAATTCTATTAAACTATCTGTATTAATAAGTTTAATCATAGAATATTCCCTGGCAATTGCTTCCCAGCTGTCCCATCATCTGAAGGCTGGATCAGTAAACGAGAGGCATCAAATTTTGGGGCAAGATCATGAGGACCAGGATGTTCAAGCACATCTTGGTCCTCAGAACAAGAGACACAATGAAGACGCTGGTCGTAAGTCAATAATAAGAAAAAAAAAAAAGGGAGGGAAAGGAAGGAAAACGGGAAATATGTATATAATAAGAATATTTCTTCAATAAGCATCCTGCAGAGCTAAGAATAGGAACTTGATTTGCTTTAGGGACACAATAACATTCCTTTGGGCAATCCCCTTTTTCATGCAATGAAATATTCCTTTTCTCCCTCATTTTCCCTGCAGAAAATCTCCGTGTTTGCAGCACCTCACACACAAGGCAGCCTCAACACACGAGCACTTTGCAAATCCACCCAATTACTACGTTTCCTTCAGCCCTCCAAGCTGCTGCAGGAGCATCCGCATGAGAAACGCGGGTCCCTTCTGGAGGCTGTTCCCTCTGGCTCTCCATGATCCACGCCGGGATCCCTAGAACATCTGGGAATGCTGCTGCAGATGTTGCTCCTGCAATTTGGGTCACAGCGCACCCACCTGTTTCAACACCGTGGGGTCTCATATTCTCTTCAGCAAGAGAGAAAATATCTCCTGACATGTGCAGGATGGCTTAAAGTTGCCCTTTCTTTTGAGTACGAGAGAAAAAAGAGGTTGATTTTTGTATTTTCTTTCATTTTCTACAAAATAAAGGTATTTTCCGCTGGCGGTCAAACTTCGTTTCCTGTAATTTCTTTCTCCCAGCGAGATGAACAGAGCTCATGATAAAAATATACAAGGAATCAAGGTCACTGCCTTGTGAACTAAAGAGCAAGGGCCTAGGCTCTACTAAATGAATTAATTGACTTGTTTTGGTAAATCCTCAAAGCTATATTTTAACAAGACTTCGCATTCGTTCTGGAAATTCATTCATTCCTGCAAATACTTCAAATAATGTTCTGAGGCCATTTGTTTTGTGACAGTAAAATAAATTTTCTTCTGACCTTCACATTCACAGATAAAGGTTGAGGGAAATGCTGGTAAATGACTCGTCTGATTGAAAGAGAGCGCTGAAATGCTTCTGAATGCAACCTTGGGTTAAGAGCTTGGGAATACTCTGTCTTTATAATATTCTAAAAATGAGTGTGAGAACTTGAACCTTGGCTTCACCCTTGGTTGGGGTTAGAAACTGGAAAAAAAGGGTTCTTGAACATGAGTATGACAAATAGTTAATCACTGGGTTTGCGTCTCAAGACTTGCAAGTCAAAAATCCTGCTAAAATCTTCTTAAAACCCTGCGATTCTGGGACTTACACCGGAGAACGCGGCGGAACGGCTGCCAAATGGGGTTTTAATGAGGAATCCTACGACCCCGAGCAAAAGGAGGTAGCCAAAACATTCTGTAGACGAGGCTGAATGGGAGGAACGCGGCACGGAGAAATCCAGCTGGGAATTATTATCCTTTAGTGGATGAGTTGCACCGGCCGAGCCATGAGCAAGGGTTGAACCAGCCAAGATTTGGCCTTTGGTAAGAAATTTAGCTTTATTGCAGTCTGATTTTCCTTCTTATACGGGAGCTGGGAATGGGAATATGGGAATGGGAATATGCAATACTGGGCACAGCAGAGGTATCCGCACGGACTACACCAAAGCCTGAAAAACGACTCGGACCGTCTTGGTGTCATCCTGCTTTTAAGCAGCAGAAATTGGGGATGCACCAGCTATCCCGGTAGGATATAATAACCATATAAAAAGTACAACAATAATATGGCTCTGCGGAATTATTGGAACATGCTGTCGTCTAATAAGTGCGGAGCAGAAGGTGAGGAAGCGCCGATCCATCTGCCAATTCAGAGACGCCTCTAATTAGCTCTTAGCAGTTACCTAACATTCCACTTCTGGCTATATTTTGTTTACACGAAGAAACCAATTAGCTCCTTACTAGCCAGTATATGTCAAGCAAATACAACATAATACAGTCCTATATTTTAAAAGTGTAATAATTAGAAATCTGCACTATTGCCAGGTTTTGCTGAAATAAATAATAAATACGAATGCACCGGGCGCACGATGCTTCCACTTAGGGAACAGCCCAGGGCACGGGGAATATATATTGCAATATTATATATATAATTCCATAATTAATAATAATTAAAAAATACTGGAATTGATATATTGGAATAAATCATTCCAATAGGAATTGGAACAAATAATTCCAATAGCACCAATGGAACTATTAATTTATTTTAACTTGCATTTGTTCTGCAGGTCTGAAGCATTTACCTTTTCACATTTTTTTCTACATCTCTATCTTAAAGTTGATTTTAGACCCTAAACTACCTCTTTTCAGCAGATTATCACCTTTTAAATGTGTGTTCAGCTCAGTCAATATAGACAATATTGACAATAACAGTCAACATAGACAAAATATTTTTAATCAAAAATATCCGTAGCTATAAAAGCTACAAGAAAACTTTCTGGATAGGCACTTACTGAATTAATTTTATTTTATTATCTATAACACAAACACATGACACCTAATGTTTCACCAGTTTAAACTGCTGAAGCTGAGAATTTATCTCCCTTTTTAGACTGAATGACACCAAGATTTTGCTACAATATCTCACAGTATCTCCAATGAGACCAGACAAGTGCCCATGAACCTCCCACATGCTTGTTGCTTCATTACTACTTGAAAACTGGATTAACAGGGAATTACACTGTTAGCATTGAAACATTTTCCATCAAAACTCCTGAAATCCAACTTTCCATAGCTGTAAAACAAGGAAGCTTTTCTTAATTTTCAGGACAACAGGTACACCTCGGGCAGCTACACATACAAATGGACAATTTTGGGGTCATTTAATTATCCTGCAGAAAACTGAGAGTTTCTCTTAAAACTGACAGCGCTGCAGGACCCATTAGCATGTATTTTGTCCTGTACCTTGATTAAAACAAGAAATAATTAAGTAAATAATATAGCATCAATAAGGGGATCTTGCCGAAGCTAGAACTATCTAATGCAATCTACCTGCATTCTGCAAGCAGGTAAAACTGTTTACAACTCAGTATTATATTTTATACTGTTATTTTTAATGTTGAATCTAATACTATCCAAGCACTAGGAATATGCACTGCGAGCAGTACAAAATCACACCATTATTTACCAGCTTTTAGCCTTTGTAGATATCATTAAGGGAGAGGGATTACCCCTTAGCTGCTCTTTGAGGCTGCAATCACAATTACAGGATTAAAAGATGCTAAAAGACGCATGTCAGAGATGCTGCTTATATAAATGACCAGCTCGGTTTCTTCCCCCTAGTTGCCAGAGTCTAAAATAGAAAAAAAAATGCATTTAGCAAGTTTTTTTTCAAGGATAAATGACAATTTGAGGAGAAGAATTACTAACATAATCCTTTTCTTCGAGTGCTCCCGTTCATCCCCATTCACACGGGTCCAGCAAAGGTAGGAGGTAGGAAAAAATGAACCACTTTCCTATCCCACATATCAGAATGTGATGCCAACGCCAACAAGTGACAACAATTATCATCAGAGTCATGTTTGTATACTCTGATATTTCAGGTCTAATAGTAAACCTAAGAACATGTAGGTTTTCCATTTATTCACAGCACAGATGGCAGCAGCAGGAGTTTGCAGCACCTATCCCAGCGTTTGCAATCACTCTCTTACGGAAAATCCAGGGCAATTTATAAAGGAGGGAAGTTATTAGGATTGAGAGGAATATAACGGTTCTTCAGGAATGGGTCAAAGCAGGATGTTTACCGAGGTTTTGCCCCTTCCTAGTGAAATTCTCTACGTAGGATGCTACTTTCGATGAAAATTTACAGATTATGCATAATAAATAGTGACAAAATGATTTAAAAATCCACACAAACAACCTCTAGGATTACCTGAAAAGTCCCCTTATCCACAAGTGTGAAACAAGTGTGAAACACTGAGAAGTCCTACTCGTCTTAGAACTGAAAATTCCTAAAGGATTATTTACATTTTTGACCATTTTAACCATTCTCCTGTCACAAACTGTTTCTCTTCTCAAACCATGGTATCTACAGAAATATTTGCACCACGAGAAAATTAATTCTCCCAGTGATTTTTTATAGTCATTGATTGAAAAGATCATTTTTGGAGTAATAAATTAGTGCCCACGGCTAACTTAGCCTTTTGCCTTCTACACAGAATTGCCGAATATTTCAGTATGAACCCAGCTCTATTTGAAAACAGATTAAGTTCAACCATTTATTCCAGGCAGACAAATAAACTGTTATTATATAAGAACTTGCAGACACTATTCAGGTTTTTGAAATATTGACGCTATATCTTTTCTTTTTCTCAATTAGACCGGATCATTGTCAGAGCTCAATGACTGAGAAAATGCCATATTGACATAAGCTACTTTCTCCCGTAAAATATAGATTCATAACCTTTAATGCCAGCAAGGATGATTACATTATCTAATGTGATCCACTGTATCATGTAGGGAGGATAATTTCTACTACTTTTCCCTTTATAGAGATCAATAATGCGTTTTCTATTGATGTGGGACCTCAGGAAGCATCTGGGGTGATTGAGGGGCCTGACACCAGTGTCCAGCTCCATGTTAGCTGTCCTCAGATTTCAGAGATATCCACGTTGTAAAATTATAGGAAATCTCCTATAATTTCCCTCTGGTTTGTCAGCTAGTGGTTTCGTTGGCCTGGGATTGGATCTAACCATAGGTTAGATCCAACAAACTGTCCCAATCCGTACCAGAGGTCTCAATGATATGCAGGTTTTCTTGGTTCCTTTGACAGTTTGTTTCAGTGGATATTTTATTTAATTTTAATTTTATTTTATTATATTTTATTTTATTTTACTTTATTTTATTTTACTTTATTTTATTTTATTTTTTATTTTGCTGGTGGTGTTAATGAAATCTAATTATTCGCCTCAATGTGAAATGTATACAATATTCTAGTACCTGCCCCCAAAACGCTGCATAACAGGTATGTAAAATTGCCCATTAATCGACTATATCTGAATGTGGCATTTATGGGTTTTGTGGCATATTCTGATAAAGCAGAATCTCTGCTTTACCCTCCATTTTATATATATATATCCTTCATTCTTTGCTGTTATACATATAGTCTTGCAGGCAGCAATATTTATATGTATTTTATCTGAATGGACCCAAGTCTAAAAATGAAGAACACTTTCTATACCCCATTGTGCTTATTATGAGTTACAATTCCACCAATCCAGGTAACGTAGCAGCTGTACCAAGCAGTGATTTTATACTTTCTCCTAGATCACAGATAAAGGTTTAATCGGATATAATAAATTTCCCAAGACGTTTTTGTATAGAAGTTTATAGGGAAGTACAGCCTTTCTAAGCAATTCACTATTATGGGTCAAAATGAGTTTAGGAAACTTTTCATCCCCTGTAACAATAAGTTTTAAGAATAATTGGCCTAGAATCTGTTTTTTTGTTTGTTTGTTTTCTTATTAAATTCTATGAGTTTTTCCTTAAGGCCTAAGAGCAGTGCACTCTATAAGGAGAGCTCTGATATTTCCAGATTTGGATAAAGTCCATATATTGGGAAAAGGCTGATGTTTCTGATCTAATTTAGGAAGCCTGTTTCTTCTAGAGAGAATTCTTTACCTCTCCAGAGATAACAGAGATAACAAAATAAATCCAATTCTTAGATTGTAATCCAGCAAAATCCTATGGGCATTTATGTATCCTGGCAGCTCTAGCGGATCGTAGCGACTAGAAAACAAAATTAGCAGCCCAGATTGTGAAATTCTAAGGACCTAGGCTGAAATCAAGAAATCTGGCACGCCGTAACGCTCTACATTTTCGAGCTATTCTTTTAGAACTGTTCTTACCAAACAGGACCATCTGCGTTCCCTCCGGGAATGGTTCTACCATTCTGTTGCCATTGACGTGATGTTTATCTGAAAGGAAAGAGAAAACAGAGGAGTCGGAATGTAAGAGAACATATCCCTGCATAAAACCCAACTGTTCTTTCTGCTTGAAACCCAACTGTTCTTTCTGCTTGAAACCCGATGTCTGATTTATTAAAGAGCACGTGTGCAAGTTCATTGGTATTTGGGATGTAAATCCTATCCGGGATGATGACTCCGAAGCAAGACCTGGGATTTAAACAGGAATTTTATTTGGGTTTCGTGGTGAGGACAAGGCACTAGTGTCGTGGGTAGATATGGAGAGCAATCCCTGAGGTCAAACACGCTTTCCTCTTGCAACCAAACAGGGAAAATATGCTGGAAACAAAGCAGGGAAAGCATTGGAAACCACGTTATGGATGGAATTTAACTGCTATTCCATTAACTAAAGCTTGTTTTTCACTGCTCCATGGATTACGAAACGCAACCCTGAGATGAACTCCATCAAAAGGCACAGCACAACTTTGTGCTATAATCAGATTTCTTCCAGCAATCTTAGAAAATGAGATTTATGAGAATAAATTAGCAAAACTGTACCCATTATTTCCATAGACTCTGAAAAGCTGCTACATTTGAGGTTTATTTTAGTTAAATGTTTTTTCTGGTCGCTGTGGCTACCCTTTTGCAGCAGAAAAAAACAGTATTTCTACAGAATTGCTAGATTTGGGGAAATCTTGTAAGCAGATAACCACCAGGAGCTCTAATTTAAGACTAAATTATCTATCCTTGGGCAGGTACATTTGGAACAAGATAGTCTTTACATCCCAATATACATTCCTTTCATCCTAATGTTCTTTCCTCGACACACAGACCACACATAACCTTATTATTGTATAATCAAGGACATGGATAAAACAAGAACTCTCTGAGCTCCAAATAATATATAAATATTCTCGTGTTTTTGCTCATTGCATTCAGAATATTTTCACACATTTTCCTTTCCCCACCTTCATTTCCAACCAACTTCCAAGAGTCACTAGTGGGAGAAAGGAATAAAATAGCCTGAGCTGAGAAAAATACAAATTTCCCTTCACTGAATACTAATCCATCCAAGTTAGGGAATTGTTGGGAGTTTCCAGAGCGGGAGCAATGCAACCAGCACCAGGTTTCAATCTTCTCAGCTATCAGCTTGTATCACCAACACGATCTATAACCATCCGAGATAAAGAAACCTTTGGAGAAATTAGGAAACATCAGGTGAGATTAAATAAACGAAGCCTCCACTAATCCTGACAGCTGCCTTCGTTTAAGGAGTGAATGGCGCAGCTGATGTGATGGGTGAAACAGGTATCATTGCAGCTGATGAGGTTTTAAATATGCTAAAATTAAACTCTTGTAGAGACGAGAAGTGCTTGAACAAAAATGCTGTTTTCACAAGTCATTCTCCAATGTTTTCATATCTTTGTTGCAAAGACTTGAGCTGGGTGGAAGAACTAGTTTTCTTATTATTAATATTCTGTTTTATATTTTTTCCAGTATTCCCTGACCCTTCTCAGATGTGATGTATACTAAAAAATACACAAAATACACATGGACTTTCACAAAACAGACATTCACCCTTAGGAGAAAAATAAGATTTGCTGCAAGTATAAAGAACCTCTCAACAATTACATTATTCAAACACTACCGTTTGGCTTCTTTCACTGAAAAGCTTTTTCTTGTCCCAAAATAAGCTGTAATCCTCATTTTCATTTGCTTTGAGAAGCACTAGAAAATCAGAAATACCACCTAGATCCTACAGAATCAGAAAAATAAAATAGAAGAGCTTACCCTATGGCTTGACAACAGAAATAATATAGACTTTTTCAAAGCCCACCATCATTTCTGAGTCAATGAGTTACCATTTAGATGATAAAAACTACTGTTTACAGGGACAAGGGATGATTGTGAGTGAATCGTGAATCGGTGAAGTTGTTTTCCCCTTTTTTTAGTGGTGAAAACACGTTTCACCCTAACCCGATGTCCTGCCATGGATTACAACAGCCTGCAGGCACTTGGAAAAGCAGGAATGGCTCTTTTATTATAATGTCTTCAGATTTCTAGTTATAATTCTTAGATATCTTTTTCTGTCGTGATAAAACAGGATAATATCCGGAAAAAAATAATCCATAGCCAGAGGTAAATAAGACCTCAATTTTTTAGTATTTTCCAGGCTTTGCAACCTGTCACACAATATTTTCCTGCATGGCCACACAATTATTAAACTATTAAAATAAACAAGGAATTTCTAGAAACTATTTGGGAGAGTGTCAATTAGCCTGGCCAAAACCATGTCAGAGGACTTGTTCCCTTGCACGTTTTATTTTATTTTATTACCATGCACTTTATTTATCTTCACAGGTCTACGTGTGCCAATGGGAGCCCAGCAGTAATAAATTTAACCACAGCGATGTTCAAATGAGAATGTTTTATAGGAATATTTCCTTTCAATCAGCCTGATTTAAGTTCCAAACTGACTTATCCTTCTATTCTGCATAAGCCCAGAGGAAAATTAAATCTTAGTTAAATAAAAGCCCATTTCTATTAAGTTAAAGTCCTAATAAAGACGTTGCCACAAAATTTACTGCGCTTATCAGGCCTATTAAAAGAATTACTCGAAATTGAGGTTTGTGCTGCTTATTTATATATATAAAGCCCTGGACTAATGCAATGTGGCCAAGTTCTGTGGGTCAAATCCTCCCTCAATCCACTTGTCAAGTGGAAGTTTCATAAAGACTGAAATTAGTGCAGAAATTCTACACAAGGCTCGATGCAGAAATGAAAATATTGGCACATAACTAAGTAGTTAAAAGACTATATAAAAATATATGTAGTTAAGAGTCATATAACTAAGGTCAAAAGACCAAAAGTCATTAAATAAGAAAGAATTAAATATATTTGCAGACCCAAATGAAGCAGCCTGAGAAACATTTGACTTTCAGAGAGCTGATCCAGCCCTGATTGAAAATCAGAAAATTTCTGGTCTCAAAATACTAATTCATAAGACAGATTTAAGTGTGGATTTTTTTTTATTTTTTTTTTTAGTAATAGACTCATTTATTCTTGGTATTTGCCTTTTGATTCCCAAACCATTAGGGAACATTTAGACTAATTTCCAAACTCGCTGCAGCAGAGCGGCCAGAAAGTTATTATTTTTAAATGGAAACGGAGCTTCTCGCGTAATCAAATTAATCCCGCAGAAAGGGTCACATTTATACACGAGGACTGTTAATTTGCCACCGTAAGCAGAGCCAGAGAGTGAATTGGAAATAGTTGATTAATGGATTTCCGTGAGCACGACTGCACCAGCAAGGCTGGAGTCGGCCTATTAGGATGCACGGGTAGGAATGGAGCGAGGAAGAGGAGTAGGTGATACAGGGATGAAGGAGGGATGATGGTTGGGGACATTCTCCCTGCTTTAGGAGAAGCCAGAATTATCAAGGGTTTGGAAAAAGGATGCAAAAACAACTCTTGCTATAGCCAAGAGGACTCTTAAAAAAGAAGAAACTCGCTAATTTGGGGGTTTTGGGGAAAGATTGGAACGATCAGGAACAAAAAGGATGAGTGTTTATCAGTGTGATGTTGCCGTTGAGCCATCCCATGAGTAAAATGGAAGGAATTCGGTGCCCTTGGGTAAAATTTCAACACGAGTGACACATAAAAACTCACTTTAAAGGAAATCGGCCTCACTTGGCACTATTTTCCAATATGTATTTTCTAATTTAACCACTTGCATTTCAGCAAGAAACATCCTGTTTTTTTCCAATACAGTAGCTATATTGAAGTCAGAATTTACTTATTAAAACTGAACTAACTCTATTAAACCATACACTTCCTTTAAGCTAAACAACCTGTTGAATTAAAAGGCAGTAGCAAACATATCATGCCCATTTCCACACAAAAAAACTCACTCAATATCCTTAAAACACAGCTCCATTTCAGTGGGTTGACTTGTTGTCTGATGAGAGCTTCATTGCACTTCATTCACCTGGCTTAGAAAACAGGGATCAAATTTTTCTTGCATTTGTGCCCCCAATCAGGTACCTAAATAAATTGCAAACTATTTATTATTATTATTATTATTATCATTATTATTATTATCATTATTATTATTATTATTCCAAAGCGTTTTCTCGGTTTACAGAATTTCTAAGGACTTCCCTTAAAGACAGATCATTCACTGATGTGCTTAAATACGGACCCTGAGGCCTGACTTTTCATTCAGGACTAGTTCATTCAGGGATTAGCTACCAAATCCGAGTTCCTAATTAGAGCTTTGTTGATCTGGACTAGTTTTGCTTCCCAAAGTTCCAATAAATACTTTGGCGGCTTATTTTTCTTCACCGTATATTGCTAAGTCTGTTAACAGCAATTGCTAAATCTTTTTAAATCTTTTTCCATTGCTAAATCTCTTAAATCTTTTAACAACTGATTCATCCCATTTGAGCAAATTCTGGTGTGAAATCTCGGTTGTCACTGAGCCAGAATGTTTCCTTTTTCAGCCTATCATCCTCAGTAGGTTGATAAAGTTGGAACAAAACAGTTATTTGGAATATTCTGTCAGTTATTTGGATTATTCTGTCAGTTATTCCAAGGGTTAGCATGGAAGTTCTTGCAGACAAACATAAAAGCAAAACTTTTCACCCTCTTCCTATTTCTTTATACTGAAGAAACCTCCTTAATAAAGTTTTCAGTTCTCTAATCTGGTATCTAATGAGTGTGCCAAGAGAAGTCATCCATGTAGTATATATATCAAATTATTAGATTATGTAGTATATATCAAGCTATGTCATATATGAGGATTTAATAAATTACACAAGGATAGGACTTTTGTAATCATTAATATTGAACCAGATCTTCTCCAGACAGAGGGGAAATATTTCATCTTATTTTTATCCTTCTCCTCTCTCCCTTCTCTCCAAGGATCTTCTGGAAATCGGAAAATGCTTTTGAAATCGTTTTGCAAGGAGCTGGAAAGGAAAAAAAGGAAATCTGGCCATGAAAGAGAGCTTGTCATGCTGAAGGAATAGGAATTGTCTACTGAATTCCCCCAATTCCAAACTACATACTCAGCTACATAATAATTTGCTTTCTCCACCTATTTGTAGCATCGTGTTATTTTACTTCCATCTCCAGCTCCTGTTAAGTTTAACCTGGTATCACCGGAGGAAAAACACGACGTTCTGAACGTTATTTAAAAATAAATAACCTTCTGCATGTTGAAATAGGTCACGGGAGGCAGCGGAGGACAGTTCTGAGCTGGATTCTTGCAATGACGTCCCCCAATGTGACACGTCGGGTTCGGTGGCGGCCCCTCTATCAAAGAGATTACCCCGTGCGAGCTGATTGATGCTCCCCAACGTGATGCGTTTCAGCACAAGGCGTCAGCGCAGAGCCAAAAACACACGAGCTCCTCGCAAAAACACAGGTTCTGTTTAATGAACAAAGGCCGGATTCGCACGCGCCGATTTAGTTCTGCACCTCTTGTCGGGAAAGGCATAACAGAACGGCAGGGAAATGGGTTTTTTTGCTGTTTTTTTAATGAAAATTAATTTATTCCTAGAGACAATATAGCCTTCCCAGGAGAGCAAAGCGCTGACCTTAATGTGACTTTCATATAGATGCCCCATGCACACACCTAGATTAAAAAAAATACATATTCTATATTTTGACTGTATCCACATGCTGTTTGACATATTTTCTGCTTCTCTGAGTAGGTCATGCCTTTAAATTTGAGTTTTTAGGTAGATTCATTAAGGTTAAATTAAGTGTCCTCATATTGGGGTTCATTCTACGTATCCATAAGCATCTACAGCAGATGTCCACATCCAAGTATTCAATCTGTGATCCTTTTATATCCTGGAAAGGAGCAGATACTTCTATGGTGCTTCATCTGACATATTTTTGATGTCTTCTTCAGGATTATACTAATTACATCCAATAATATCAATTTCTTAGCACTAATTATAAGGAATGAGCAATTCTGATGAACTCCATCACCTGCAGCGTCATCACCAAGATTGCTCTTCAGTTCTGTGGAAGGACTACAAATACCTACGTATATATACATGTATATATATATAAATATATATATATAAAAATATATATATATAAATATATATATTCAACAAAACACAGTCTTGACAGTAATGGAGATTCTGGGTTATAAACCAGTGCAAGTGTTAACAGTAAAACATGATCAAAATAATAGAAGAAACTGATCCTATTAGAGCAGTGCTAGAAAGTAGACTATGTCATATGCAGTTTCAGCTCACATGCTGCTTCCTAAAATATTTTTTCCTCTAGATTTAACAAATGCAACATATTTATCTTCGGAGCACTGAAATTCATCAGGAAATCCATAATCTCTTTCTTGCAAATATTCCCTATAATAACTTATAATGAATCGAATGCACAGAAAGCGGATGGAGTTATCCAAGCAGTGGGGACGATCCATGTCATTCCAGTCATTCCATTCCAGATAAACCTGGAGTTTATTTCAGATTTAGACACAACATGTTTCAAAATCACAGCTGAAACCCTTATTTAAGTCAGCTGGGATGGGAATACTACGAGACGGGCTGAAAAACAGGGAGATGTGGAACAAAGAGGGATGATAAACAGGGAGTTACGGAGTTGGGAGGAGATTTTATTATTTATTATTTTAGCGGTTTTATTAATGATCTCCAAGCAGGGGCGAAAAGCACATGAATAAAACACGTCCTGGATACTCAACGGGGACATGGTGTGTACACCGTGAAGAATGGGAACTAGCACAGAGCTCCAGGCGGGAATTCCGCAGGGAAGCACGGAGAGACGCAACGTGGCTGCGGGAATAGGACCGTTTCCCGACTGCGGAAGCAGATTCGTGGGATTTCTCCCATGAAAATAAGCTGAGCTCTTGGAATGGCCAAAATGTGGGAACCCATTGGCTTCTCCTGGAGAGATGGCAAAGCGAGGATATAATATTACCTGGTATCCTTATATATATATATATATATATATAAAGTATATAAAAACATTATATATAATATAATATAATATATAAAAATATAAATATATATATAAATATATAAATAAATGTAAATAAATATATAAATATATATTATATAATGCATATACATAAATAACGTCTTTGTTTTATGAAATGCATCAGGGAAGAGCTTGGATCATAGGAAAGAGTCCTCTCCCCTGAGCTAAGGGGCAGAATACAATTTTTGTATGCAAAAAATCCAAACAACAAATATTCCTGAAACTTCACAACATCACAACCTCCCAGAAATGTATTATTACACGTTTTACAAATCTCCCTCAAATTCACAATGTCAGGGGTAAAATATGTCTTGATTCCCAGTCCCTTATATTGAGACGTGGCCAACTGCCCCTCGACCAGCTTAAAAAAGAGTGTTTATTGGGCTAATAAAACCCAATGGAGGGAATTCAACCATCATTTGATTAATGCAGTAACATCACTCAGTCACCTACAATTTAATTTTTCTCAGGCCCGGAGATTTTAATTTGAGGAATACTTCTATTAATTACAATGTCTAATAACAATGTCTAATTCCGACATCTGTTAAAAGTATGTAATGTTAATTTCTTGGAAAACCTCCAGTAGCGCTCAATTAAAATCTTCCCCCGTGAAGTTAATGCATATGATTAGTAATGAAGAGCAAAATTAGACGCTGTTAATAAAAATAATAGCAAATTAAGAACAATAAAACCTTGAGTTTAAGACTGGCAAAAATTAAAGATGCAGAATCCTTCATTAGGTGCTAGAGCAAGAACTTCTGACAGCAGAATCCTCATTTTGCCATAAGAGCCAATTTTTCTGAGCATTGCTCCAAATTAGCACCTCCTGTTGCCCAAAACACCGCAGGAAATGGTATTAATCTTAACTTATTAAATTCTCATCGCTTTCATTTTACTTCTTCATCCCAAGATATTTTTCACGCTCCTTAAATACACTGAGTTACTCTACTTGGCAGGGTGGATTTTGCTATTTTTAAACGACCAACACAGATTTCAATTAATTATCTCCTTAAAGAGCAAATACATCTGACTCCAAGATTCAGAATTGCACTTGAGCCTCAAATATCCCTTATGGAAAGGGTTGTCCTCCTTAGGGAATAGAGAGGGAATATTGATGTTTTATCTGGAGAGGATGGAGAAAGGGATTTTAACATGGAAATTTGAAGGGAAGACAGGAATTTCTTAATGAAATGACAGAAATTTGCTATATCTTGAATGAATACTGTATTTTAAGGCAGATAACTAGAAATATGAAGGTCTTTTAGCACATTTCCAAGGTTTTCCTGATGGCACATTCTGGAATTTGGGCACTGATGCTTGAGACAGGGGCAATATCTAGACCTGATGAGATACAAATACCTTTTGGGAAGATCCATCCACATAGACGGATACCTATGTCCAACTTCAGATATTCTGAACACTTCTGTCATTCTCACATTAAAACTTCGCACATTTCTACTAACAATAATTATGTTTTTTTCTCCACACTTTATACTACTACTCAAAGCAAGATCATATTTATTGCTCTCGATCCATAAAACACAAGCAGTGAGGGAATAATGAAGATGAAATTGCTGCCTTTATTAAGAAGATTAGAGCTGAACTTTATTGGGTATTTGAAAATCGAAAATCTAAGGAAGTGGGATATAAAATAATATAGATGATGATTTATCAGGTAGGTTAATGTAAGTTAATAAAACAAATTATGAGGTCTGAGGATCTAGGTCTGTCCTGGAAGACGATGGGCAAGGTGATAGGCTAAAGCAAAGCGCAGCCATTTCCAATTGTGATAATACTTAAAATATAACTAAAATATAACTTTATTTTTCAGATTTCTTTGACTCCCCCAAAGCGGAAAACTTCGTCATGCTACTTCCAATGTGCAGCTGCCTTAATACTGCCTGGCAAGACGGCAAAAGCATTTTCTAATGAAAATCATTCACCTTTCGAAATTAATTTGCTTTGACTGTGTTCATTTCACTTTTGTATTTACTTGCTATAAACCTGCCGCTGATTGAATTTGCCTGCTATAACAGCTCATGGAAAACTAATTTCCAAAATCACATAAGCGGCGTTCAGAAGCCGAACTTCAAATTTGCCCCCATTACTTTGAAACCCTCCACAGTGTCTTTTACTTTGTAGATTTTAACGACTGGATTCTCGCAGCCCCTGGGAAAAGCAGAATAAGGGGCTAATAGATGGTTACACCAGGAGCTCGTAGTGACTTTAACATGAACAGTCCAGAACCCAAAAGCAAGAAAAATATCACGGCTAAACACTATAATTTTTATTTCAGATACCTGTAACTTGCAGGTAACCTAATGGAAAGGGTATTTAGTATATAACAAGGATAAAAGTATTTGCATTACAGGAACAAGCAAGACAAATTTGCAAATTCAAGTGAAATACTCTGGTTATATTAATATCTACATTCATGTAATTAAGCTATAGTAATTTATCTGAGTTGCAAATATGATTAACTCTAGAATTTTGGAAATAACGCCCCGATTTACAGTATATTGTGTAGGATGGACACTGCATCTGCACACACTTATCTGCACACCGTCAACTCAAACCAGGAGAAAATTATGAAAATAGCTAATATGAGCTGAAATATTTTGCTAACCGGATTCCCATTTGATTGTGAATTTAAGCAAAAAGCATGCACAAATTGTAAGCAAAAATTAAAGAATCTAAACAGGTAACAGAATTCCTAATTTTAGGTAGGAAGCATCACATGCATCCTCACTGGGAAGGTTATAAAACCCATATATTGCTTTTCTTTCTGCAGGAAAATATAAAGAAATGTCAAGTTTCACATTCTTTATGTGTCTTTATCTTATTCTGCATGATCCTGCATGGTGGAGCACTGCTTTCCTGATTGGGAATGCTGATTATATCGGATATCATTAGTACAATTGCTATTTTATTTAACAACACACCTACAGCTCTTTTAATAAGGGACTTTTCACAATAACAAATAACACCATTGGCTGCTGAAAGGTTGGGGAAAAAAAGAAAGCAAGGAATATTCACCTGAAATTAAAAGGAATACCCAAAAAAAGTAAATAACAATGTCTGAGTCTTTTTTTTGACAACATGATTCATATCATTCACTCTGTATAACAATTTTTTAACTTACCACATAGAAAGAAATAATAAATTTAGGCACTTTTCTTTTAGAGTCGGAAATTTCCATTATTACTGATCTAATAAGTCCTATTCTCATCTGGGCTATCAGCAACTCAATAAGTAATTACCATTCACCTTAGGCTGTTCCAGTCCATTAGAGCAATCCTGAGGACTCAGGGGAGGCAATAAATGAGGAGCAGGAAGCTGAGGAAGGAACAAGAAGGGATGGGAGAAAACGCCGAAGATCTAACTCATTCCCCATTGCTGTTTACCAAAAAACGTCCAAATAGTGTAAAATCGATAAGATCAAATGTAGGGTAATTTGCTAAGGTGGATGGTTTCCTTCCTTGTATAGGTAAATATAAAAGCTGTTCAAGATGTTACATGAGACCTGACGTTGAAACCAATGGAAGAGTAATAGGAAATCTGCTCCCTAGGAAGACCAAGGCAGGGAGATGAACGCATGTAGTTTTGTAAATTAAATTGACCCAAACTCCTATCTCACCCAGACCAATATAAAGATGACGACTGCACAAACACAACCATAACCCAGGGCAGAACCGCGCTCAGTGACTCTTGGTTCCTCATGAAGCATTGGCCATCCTTGGTGGTCATCACCAGCATGACCTGCTTGGGGAAGAGAAGCTTTGGAGGAGCAACCAGCAGCCTACAGCATCTCCAAAGAGGTCATTAAGACACAATCAAGCACTTTGCTAGATATAAAAAGAAAAGATTTCACTCTGAGGATAAGAAAACACTGGAAGAGGTTGAGAAGAGGTTGTGGAAGCTTGAAGATTTCAGACACAATTGCAGAAGGTCATGAGCAACCTGCAGTGAATTCAGTGCCTTGAGGAGGAGGTTGGAGGCTCCTTCCAAGCTGCTGCTCTGTTTTTCTAACATATAATTTGGCTTCATGAAAAATAAACCCTAGTAGATGATGCCATCTCAATAGAGTCTACCTGTACAGTGCCAAAATAAAGTAATAAAGAGATGAACTTCAGACAGAATTCTAAATCTCAGCTCTTTAATTTCAGATTTCTTGTCACAGGGCTCTATCCCCGATCCGTCCTCTTCCTGACAGTGCTATAAGCGAATTAAAATGATATAATTCTCAACAAAACGCTGGCAAAGCGCTTAGATGGTTTTACAGCTGTTTTATCCAGGAGCAGCATAATAAATATTTCTAAATAAGTGACCGCATTTGAATGGAGAACCAAAACCTGGAATACATGCACAGGCATCTCCAAGGCAATATTTTACTTGCAAACATACGGCATGGTGTGCGGGGAGGCTGCCTTTCATTATACAGATAATTCTATATTTGATTCCTCTATTCAAGCTGGCTCGTTAGTTTAAGGAAAAATAATGTTTAACATTCACTTTATTGAACCGAGTCTCTGCCAATTAAAATAGAAGTTATACCAATAATGCTTGCTCTGTAATTACATTTTTACAGGGCAACCTAGAATAATCACAGACTCATAATAATGAGTAAAAACGGGGCATTTTAATATCAATATTTAGTAGTCATCAAGGAACACAAATATTTTTGCATATTTTTTATCAAAAATTTTTGTGTCAATTTGTCAACCTCAAACACCAAAATCGTATTCCACAAAAACTTTTAAAAAAGAATCCCTAGATTCTTTATGAAGTTTATTTAAATTTCTAATCAAAGTATCACATTTAGACTTGTTTGTTCTGACATATTCAAAATATATTTAACTTTTTTTTTTGGTTCTATCAGTAATTCAGAAACGTATCTAAATTTCGGGTCAACTCACAGATCATTTAAGAACCTGGTGCTCAGTCCAGCCCTCTCCTATCTGAACGTACATTGTGTTTCTTATCCATAGTTGATTTACTCTTTTTAGATAGATTAATGCATAATTAATAGAGAATAACGAATGCTCCGATACCTCTTAATAGAAAAAAATATTTCTACAATAATTCCTAAAATTTGGGTGTTAAAATTCTTGTCGTCGAATCTTCAGGCATCTGCAAGCAACAAGTGCAGCTTCACGGTAAGATTTAACTTATCTAAGGTCTTTGCTGCCTTAGATCTTTACTTAGCAAAGGTCTTTACTTTTAATGAACTGAACTGTAAGGGAAAATGTCTTTATTAAGACGTGTTGTTCCTCTCTCGGTGACTAACTGATTGTTTCCAGAAGCAATAATCAGCTACTGATATGAAAGCACCCAGTTAATTAGCTAAAGATTGTACTAGTCAACGAAGCTACATTATTCAGCCAACCATGGGAAATAGCTTTATTTTACAATATTATTAAATGCAAAGCTTTGGGAAGTGTTTAGCTGGCAATGCAATTGCTGAAAAAAATATATATTTCACTTGAAAAGTATCTTCATTGGTTAATAATTGCGAAAGAAAACATGCGGAATTGAAAATAAAATTGAAATGAGAATAATTTTGTGATCTGTGGTTTAACACATTGACATCTAAATATCTGAGTTCTGAATATCTGAATGTTTTATTGCAAGATTGTAAATATTAAATAATCACAGAACAATACTCATGCCTACACAATATCTCTAAGGATTTCAAGTTGCATTTTCCTTTAAATAAACATATAAATATTTGTATAGCTATATAAATGCACATGCATGTGTGTATATGTAATATCTGTATCGCTATTGATATAGTAATGTTTGCAAATAAGATGGGGATTTAGAGTGGGGTCTACTGAGACCTTGGGAAAATGGGAGCTATTTACATGAATTTCCTATGGAAAAGCTATCAAAAATGGATATTTTGGGATCAGAGTTCTTCAAGGAAACACCTAGGTGAAGCGAGTGAACTCTGTGCAGATCCGAACATTGCAAGGTAAGTTACTGATAAGGTAAATAAATAATTTTTCACCAATGCAAATGACAGAAAAGAGAAAAAAGAGCATTAAAAAGGCAGACGTGAAAAGGTAACATAATCTTCTATGATGCATTAAAAAGGGGGGGCTGACAGGCTCAATGACAGTTTCTCAGCTCACGACTCAAACAGTTATGGAGGAGGAAGAAAAGGAACAAAAATAGCAATAAGGAAAAGGATAAGTGCGAGTCCCTTCTTCCCTCCTCCTTCTTCATCCAGCCCAGATGTTTTTCATCAGTTCAGTAAAAGATATAAAGGAAAAAGTAAAGGCAACGTAAGGAAAACTCTTCTATGTTGACTGCAAGCTCTGCGCAGGAAAGTAGCATTTTCAGGCACTAATAAGAAAGGAGAAATAATTGCAAAATTATTTTGATTACAAGCAACTGGGAGGGGAAAAAGAGATCTGGACACAATTCATGGTAGTAGGAAAAAAAGCAGGCGCTGGAAAAATGCTAAATCGTTTTAATTTAGGCCTAGATTATGTCACCTCCACCTGATGCCATTCCACAAACAGCGGATCTAAGACAAAGTCCTGCTCACACTGAGATGGGTGACAATTCATTTTAGCATTTTCAGCAGTTTCCAAGCCCAAAATAGGCTGTTGGCTTGTGGATATATCGCACGATGGGTAATACTTGGGTTGGGAACTGTTATCAGTTTCTCCTGCTTTAATCTTTGCCTCCTTTTGACTAACTCTGCATTGATATTTGGAAATGCACATTTAATATATTAAAGCCCACCAAATTTGTAAGGGGCTTAATGCACTCGTGTGACACATTTGGAAATATTGTGGTCCCTTTCTAATGCTATTTTAGATGTCCAAGGTGGATAAAACACCTTGCACTAAGTATTGTGAGAATAGCGATAGCCTTATAGTACTATTATAGTTATGATTTGCTGTTTAGATATACAGATTTTACACCTCTAGCATCAAAAAAAAAGGTTTATGGACGAAAAGTGGAGGGTTAGAAGCACCAACTACATAATATCCAAGTTCTGGAAGAAAGGCCATGAGCGAAAAAGTCCTGTTTAGCCAGGAAAGATCCATAAAGTTGACGGATAAAAGGGACCACGAGGCCATCTAATCATATTAATTAGCCCATCATTACGTTATATTCCTTTACTCGCCAAGTGTTTCCTCTGTTGGACCCAGGAACATAATTTTTTGCAAAGTCTAGAGGTAGGGAGAAGACGGAGGCAGAAGGAAGGTGAAGCCCGGATAGATTGTGGAGCAAATGAATGTATTGGGAATGACCAGGGATATCATTATCATAAATAAATCATATTACCACCAGCAAAAGCCACTTTTGGGAAGGAAAAGAGGAAGGAAAGGGGTTCCTCAAGCCATTCCTCACCATCACCTCATTTGTCACCTACAAAACTGCCCTACCACGACCACGACCCATCTGCTCGCGAGGCGGCTCCAAACAAAATCCCCAAAATGCTGCCTTAATCGGCGCGCTTGATTAGTGGTTTTCATGTTTAAATGCACATTAAATGCTAATGAATTAATCAGCAGCGGAAAGAGAGATTATTGGAATTAGTTCTTGAAAAAAATGGAGTAAAATGTAATATTAGGGAATTGAATGGAAGAAGTTATAGTAGTTGGAATCATGGGTGTAAATGCTACCCAGGTATAATTTTAGCTGGAGATAATATTGCATCAGGACAAAAGCCTTATAGATCAGCAGAAAACATGAATTTCATGACTCAGAAAGGGGAACCAATACATCAGACCAGGACCAAGCCATTTCTGTATGTTTTATTCTACCCGCACTTCACTGCAAAGGATACAGACTTGATGGATAAAAGAGACTCCGATTGCACATGGGATTTTTGCTTCTTAGGGCTTGTTGAAAGCTGAATTCTTCTGTTATCAGTGTAAATCGATAGCAATAATTAGGAAGGAGAAATGCTGTCAAAAGTGGCATAATTCTGTATTGCTTTATTATGTGTAACATGTTCTTAGCTGGGTGGAAAGGACAGAACTGGGTGCAGAAGGATCCCAAATATCCTCCTTATTCCTGCTGTGTATGAGGGCATCCTGCAGGAGAAAAGACTGATGTCAAAAGTGATCCATGTTGCAAACTAAGATTTGGGAAAGAGGAAAACCTAAAAACCTGCTATATTTGTGCCTAAGCAGCACTTATTTGGCAGAAATGTGCTCATGAACGGAGCTTGCAAACTGCTGCAAATTAATCACCCGTGATCCGTATAATCCACCAGGAAAAGGTGCGCCGCAAGAGCAATATTCTGCAAAATTAAGATATTTGCTGCCCCAACTTCAAACCAGGATCAAGTAGCAAAATATCAGAAATCACTCGGAGAAATCAGAATCATTTCAATTAGAAACTCAGCGTGTTAACTGCGGTGCTCATAATTAAGCTTGTCCATTGCTCACAACGATGCCAGACTGCAACTGCTGCAGCAAAAATGCCCTGTCCCAACACATGCATTCAATTTCTATACATTCTGGTTAAGCCAGAATTCTTGTCAGAATAATTTTGAGATGAAAATGCAAAGTTCTAGCCATGTTTTAATGAAATTTTACAGCCATTTATGGAGCTTTGTCTGAACTTGTATCGGTTCAAATTGGTACTACTAAATGGTAGTGACTAAGTGGGAATAGCTAATGGGAGTAACTAAGATATAACTTGGGAAATTCAAATCATGGCTAATGCAATGTTATTATTTCCCTGTTATAATTTCCTTGAAATAATAAAATAATTATTTCCCTTTTTCTGATCCTATGGCACGTATCATTTGGATTTATTAGCTCACGTATGTTAGGATCTTGCATTATATCCCAAAACCACTCAACTCACAACCTAACCTGGTAGATTTTAATCAAATGAAACTCATTTTTCCAAGAGCATTAAACAGTTTCCAGTGTAAAGTGATGCAAATCTTTGCTTTGATAAGGAATATCTAATTGCACACAAATACTTTTAGAATTATATCCTTGATCACGGATTGCTCTGACATGGTTCCAGTTTCTCTATATTATTTTTCCAAAGGGAAAGGACTCACAGTAGCACTTCTAGGAGCTCTGTTATGGTTTGTTTCATTTTGTTTGTAATTTGTAAAAAGGTTTGATTCTTGGTACACTGTAAATCAAATTAAGGCCTGCCCGGGGACTCATCAGCCCGAGCAGCTAATGAAGAAAATACATCAGGGCCCATGCAAATTTAGTGGCTGATTTCTGCACAAAGGAAACAACGAAATAGCCACGGAGAACCACGTATTAATGAGGAAACAGATGATATTTAATTAAATAAATATTCTTAGCAATGCTCCAAGGGATGAAATTATATGGGTGTTGGGCAGCCAAATTTGGAACCAGGTTGCTCGGATTTAACCGCCTCGCTCATTGTTTTTCTTTGCATTTTATTTATTTATTGGCATTTATACAGCACATGAGAGACGGTCTCCTTAGCAATGAGACACCTAAAAGCAGAATAATATCACACATTATATCTTTTCTGGGAAGAAAAAATGCTATTTTCATTAACTCTATATTTATTCTTATTACTGTTATTTCCATTCCTGCCATTAACATAATTAGTCGATTATTACAGTATTAATGCTGCCTTAATTATTATACCAAAAATAGTAGGTTAGAGATTGTAGAAATTCCTCCTTATCTGACTATCCGGTCTTCTAATTGACAGACTACAGTTAGACCCATTGCAATGTTCATTGAAATTTCAATATAAATTGAAATTATGGAGGCGATATTTGTCCTCCTGGGCTTTTATTTTGACTTTGGACCTAGGTTTACATTTCCTAATAGGTCCCTCATGCAGAACCCCATAATCTTTCCCAATTTCTTTTATCTTATAGTCAGAACGGAAATGATCATCCTAAATTCACAGCGATAAACCCAAAACGGGGTCTGCAAGATTCCTATTTCTTGGTCCTCTCAGTAAGAGGAGCGACCTGCAGCCCATGGGGCCACTCAACATCTTCTCGCTATAATATTTGCTGAAGATTGTGTAGATACATGGCAGATAAAGGCAATATTTGAAGAGTTCTTGTCAATAAACTATATAAGAAAACGCTAATTCAAGTTTTCATAATTGCCAATTGATGCCCATTGATATTGGGCATCATCTTGGTGGGCGTTGAGCGCCCTAGATCTCCACCACAAAGGATATTTCCACATTTCCTTCTTTCCAAAGCCAACAGGAGCTACTTAAAGCTAAGTATGTATAAAGGAGCACAACACTCAGCATCTCTCCAGACTGAACTCCCCCAAAAAGTGCAGTTTATGGAATAAATTCCAATATTATCTTACAAAATGCACCTAAACCTATTACGCACAAGGGACGAAATTCAAGCCTGATGCAAGGAACGGGAGCCGCAATCCCAAGAGTCGCCGCAGAGGGGAAATTAGCCCCGATTTTGTGCTTTTGCAGGGGATGTTGCTTGCACGTTAAGCTTTTGTAAACCTCCATTCAAGAGCTTTTATGAACCCCTGCTCCCGTTCCCATAGAAACAGCAGATCATCATTTCGGGGAGAATATAGAACCTTTTGCAACGCATTTGATAGTCATTTTCTCCCAGTGACCTCCGGGTAATTAACGTGGCGGGTTGACCCGTGGCTTTAACGTTCTTTTCTATGCAATGGGCTCTATTGCTCCTTTCAAAACTGGAATGCATTGCAAGCAAAAAAGACCTTGGAAGTTTGGGATGTGCTCGAGCAGGTATTGTACATAGAGCCAGTTAATGTATCTGCTTCTTTAACCTGTTTGTTCAGGCTCGTGGAAGATGAGATATATGGGTAAGATCCCCCGTCTTTGTAAAATTAATAGTCAGAAACCTGGGAAGTTCAAACCAAGGAAATTTGCAGCTATCTCAAGCTCGTCGCTTCTCCAACCTTAAGTATTTGCTAACGTGCACGGAGCACAAACCCTTCTGATGAAGCAGAGACGGTCTCGCCTGCTTCATTTATGGAAATGCTGATTGCAATGCTAAGAGAACAATGCATCTGCCACAAATTCAGATTATTTTTGCAATAAAAGAAGCAAACTTGCAGTATCTATTGCTGGAAACTTCATTCTTTGCTTCTCCTTAGACTAAATATTTATCCTGATCTGCTCTGTGCAATTGCAGGACTTCATTGCTTTCATTTCCCCCTTTCCGTATCTCCAATATTGCAGTTTTCCTTTCCCAGCTGAGCTCTTTTTCACCCAGCGACATTCTCCTTGTCCGTTGGGCATCTCTATAACTGTCGTGATCCTCATTTTTTGTATCCAGAAGAAGATCCTATGAATCCTAGTGGATTTGCCAAGATCCATGTCCTAGTTTTGCACTTCCACCTTCTTTATTCCGCTTTCCACAGAGTAACCTACAACCATCTCATCCAAAAAATGAATAAATGTCTCTACTTACAGCAGGAGTCCTGGCATCTATATTTTCCATGATATTTTTGCTGCTGACTAAAATCAACAGGGAGGATCCTGCTTTCCATATGAAAAACTTGGAAGTGTCTCCTCAGAATGGGCCTATTTGCATCTTCTTCCCAATATATGAAAACTACCAGCTGATTAAAAATATCACAGTAAAATACATCAATCAGTGTCTCCACGCACAATCTGGACTATTTGGTGTGTTTATTTGGACGTATATGTTCAAGTACAAAATAGATTTCAATGTGTTTTCAGAACATTTCCTATATAGGGAACGGAGCAATCTGTCTCCCTCTGAGTCACATCCTCGGATTGTCCTGTTCGTATGGATATTTTTCCCTGGGTTCTGGTTACGTCTCGCCTCTTTCCATCCGTTGTCTTTACTGGAGCCTTTCCCTTTTTTTATATATGTATATATTTATGAGGAATAAAAGGGCATTTGTATGTAAAGGAGGTAAGTTGTGCTCGCTCATTAGGGAAATGGGAAAGAATCTTTCTCTTTTCAAATACTTGAGGTTTTTTGCTTTTTTCAGGAAAAAAATGACAAAAGTTTCTAACTGTTTCCGCGATGGTGGAAACCAAAGGTGATGTCTGAAAGGGACAGCAGGTCCCTAGGACAAGAAGTAAAAAGAAAAGTATTCCTGTCTCTCTGCTCTTGTAACATAGCATTTAACCTTCTCTTTTGGCTGGCTGGATGAATATAATTTCAATTTTTCAAGGCTCTCCTAATCACTACCTATTTCCTTTTATTTCCTCTGAATATCCACTGTTTTTATTGTGTTTTCCTGACAATTTTTAAACTTAACTAAATTTATTTAATCTTTCCTGAAACTTTACATATCCTAATAATAATAAACTCAAGTTTAACATATCAGTTTGGTGTTAGATTAAGCATTTATTGGCAAAGGCTGCAGCTGTCCTTTCCTATGCTCAGGAGCTACTGGTCAATATTGCCCCTATTCCCTTAAGTCCTGCAATATCAAGCTGCAGAACAGGTTCTAATTCATTTTTTGGGGGGTTTTATTAGGCTTTCTCTGTGAATACAACACAGAAATGTGGGGACAGATAAGGTTGAACGTCACCTCCCCAGGCGTATTTTCCTCCTATCTCCATGTATTTCTGTTCTCGGGTCTTCCTTCTGCATCAGGTTCAACCCACTTGTCACCACCTCTTCCTCTAATCCATCTTTTCCTTGTTTTAGTCTCTGTTTTTCTATTTTTTCTGTCTTTGTACAAACACTCCCATCTCTCTTGCTGCAGCCACGGATTTCACGCTGATGTTTAACGAACCTTCTAGTTAATGGTCCTTCGGTTAATGCTAGCGGAAGGTTTATTTTTTCCTTCAAAAATAGTTCAATAAAAAACCTACATTGTTAAAATGAGTATTTTGCCTGCACTGATTGCTCAGGGTCAAAATCACCTTCCTCCCTCAAATTTATTCCCTTAACAAATATACACCCAAATCAGGCACCTGCCTTGGTGCCCATCTCTCTCCATCAAAGCAGGAAAGGTCTAGAAAGATAATTCATTTTGATGCCTAAATCATTTGCTGTGACCACCCTCATATTCTGTCTCTATTTTTATTCTAGCTACCCAAGGGGCCTAATAAAAAGTATTATCTCTATGAACAAATCTTGTCCTATTTATAAGCATATACTGATTTTTTTTTTGGTAATAGATACTGTTGACTTTGTTACGGACAGAAAGACTGGATACTGCCCCGTTGGACTTCCAAAACCAGGAGCCAGAGACAATATTGCAATTCCCACCCAAGAAAGACACTCTCAGTATAGAAGAATGGAATTAAATGAAAGGGTTGGGGTTTTTTTTTTTCATATCTGGGGTTATTAGGAAAGACTTATGAGCTGTAAAAAGGAGGAATTTTAAGGTATAAGAAGAAGAAAAGAGAATACAGTATTTTGCACAGGTAAGGGTCCTAATTACATCTCGTTGAGTATTTTGGAAAACAATTAGCTATTACACAATAGGGAGGGGGAAAAAGAAAATATAGAAAATATATAGTCACTCTGTTCAGTTTTAAGGATTTCCAGAAAAAATGAGCACCATTATATATACATATATATATATATATAAAAGTAACCTGATCTGTTATTAATTACATGAAGAAGTTGCCTTTGCTGGTGACAGTAGCAGCTCAGCTCTCCACTTTATTTCAGTACTCGCGTATTGAGAACACGCTGGATCCCATTCAAACCTCTTAGGAAATTTTATCCTGCAAAATTCAGTTTATTTGTGGATTACCCATAGCTTCCACCTTGCTTGTTCGTGCTGCTTTAAAAATAATGCCCAATGCAGAACATCCTACTCCAACCAGGCAAGCAGGGCAAAATAATGACCTTATTTTCCGTGTCGGAGCACCTGGCATTTTTCGCAGGATCACAGTGCTTCCTCCATAAAATTCCCCATCTACTGCAGCTGTGTATTTCATCCCCTAAAATAACAATATCATTTTATAATAAGACTTCTAGCACTTCATGCATTTTCCATATATCTCTCAAGAGTTCATGTGTACTTCAGCTGTCAGTTTACCTTTCTGTATCTCTTTAACATCTCAACCTCCTTTTTTTTCCAGTTTCTTTCAGTTTTCTGACTATTTACGTGCAAATTCTCACTGAAAATCCTATTTTAGATCAACCAGGGACAACCTTCCTAGCAGCAAACTGTAGTTGTAGTGGATTAGGAACACTCAGCACTGGCTATTTAGGTATTTAGGACGTTTAGAGCACTCCTTTGCAAAGGGGGTATTGGGTTCCCCTTCCCTGCTCCAGCGAATATTTATTTTTATAAAACAGAGAATGCATCAAAGGGATTACCTGCAAAAATGCGTTTTCTCTCAAGTAGATCTCCAGGGGTTATAATGAGAGTTTAGGCAACAATGCATTTATAGACTCTATATGTAGATATATGAATCTGAACTAAACCCAGGCTTTGATGTGGATTTTCCTATATCTCAGCTGCTCTTCACATTTTTGGCAATTGCTCCCCTACCTGTTTTCCATCTATCCCCATCTCGATCAAATCGATATTATACCATTATTATTCATTCCTACATTAACTACTTCAGAAAGCCACTTTTTTAAGATACGAACGCCCAATTTCCACTTGATTTGGAGAGCGACCCACTCAATTACGTCTTACCTATTCTCAAACGTTGCTCCTTAGTTTACAAATAAAATAAAAGCACAAAAGGGGATCCCGACAGAAATTATCACCCTTTTCCAAAGAGGAAATTACAATGTGCTCATATTCTCCAAATAATAATTCAACCCTTGAATTCTCCCTTGTGCAAAGAGCTTCTCCACCTTCTAAGCCTTTAAAAGTGTCATTTTTTTATAACATATTAAAATATTCGATGCTCTCCTGCAAGATAAGATAGAAACAGCCTTTACCAGTCCATATTGGTAGAAGGCATCAAGAAATGGCAGAAAATGCCTATTACTTCTTCAAATTGAATTTCAGAGATCATTTGATATAATTGATGAACGTGATTACTTCATGTTTTTTGCATCCTCGAATATGATGTAATGTATCAACACATTAATTGGAATTTTGCTCACAATTAGCATGTATTAAATTCCTGATTAGTTGCCTGCGTTTCGAGCGCTTTAATTGGTTTGTTTCCATTGATATAATGTAATGTGTTTTAAACTATGTAATTTAGAGGTGTGTATTTAGTTATCATTGATTAGCTAATCAATAGTATTGTCACAAGTGTATGAATGCTGGGTTAATTATGTCTCAAACTCACATTTCTCAGCAAATAAGCGATATAACCATTTTCCCTCTGGCTCTGCTAGCACCTCATATACTCCTTTTATTAAGTCATGAGTTTGCATTCTCCAGCTTTTTCCTTTTCTTCTCTTTTTTTTGCAAAGCACTTGAAATGTCGAACAGATTTTTCCCTCTGATTAACTTCTCCTACACTTAGTACTGCAGGGACAAGTGCTCCTATGAAATATTTACATCACATTTACATCAGTGAAAGCGAAATAAAAAAGAAAAAGAAAATCAGACACCATAAAGAGGCGCTGATGCATCTTCTATAACAAATTCTGCTCTATTTTTTGGCGTTAGGCGGAGCAAAAGTCTGTATTTGTTGTCATCAACACCAAAACTGCCATGGGCTTCAAGGCAGTGGCGGCGGCTCAGTTGTTGCAGCAACAATTGTAGCTTGTCCCTTCCCTTAATATTTTCTAATTGATTTGTAGAATCTAGAAATGGAGAATTTTTAGTCATTGCATTACAGCTCTCTAAAGAACATGGTTAAATCCACCAGATTTCCCTTGTGAATTAGTTCTTTTCTATTTCATAATCCTGATATTGTGTCTGATTTCAATGAAATTTGATTTTTTTGCTTAAGAATAACTGCAACTGTTACAGAGTAATACATATTTTTCCGTATTGGATGCAAAGGTGGTTTGCACTTAATTTTGAGACATTTTCTTAGTAAACTGATAAGAGTGACCATAATCCGGAATCTGCATTCCCCAGGAGCCACCACAACAGATAAATTAGGTGAATTTTAACACTTCCAAATTCACTTTCTAATAGAGAACCAAACCATTTTGTATTAATTTCATCTCTGGCATGCGAAAACAACTGACCAAGTGCGTGATAAACAAAGGAGGTCTTAACTGTTACTCAAACTTCAATCATTATTCAGGTTTCCAGGTAGATTTTCAACCATTAAGTTCCACATTTTGATTTCTTTGCTGTCCTATAGAACCTGCCCCCAGGTTCTATCAACTCAACGAGTTCTTGAGGGTTTTTTGTGAGGGACATTCCAGATTTTTAGGAGATTCACATTATTTCACATCCAAGAGTTGAGCCAAGACCAGGTTTCCCCATAACCAGCTGAGACTAAAACTTGGAAGGACGGAGTTGGCCATTCATGATTACTGAAGCTTTTATCAATTTTAATGTTAATGACTGCAATTAATTCTAATAAACAATATACCCACAGATCAACTGGTGGAGAACCTTATTAAAAAGCTTGTTTTGGAGTCCACATTCACCGGAGTGAGTTTGGGACCTACCAGAAACTATTAGCGATGATCTGAAAGTCCTGCAGCATTTGGCACCATCCACCTTGGATTTCCTCCTTCTCCCTAGCTCTCCAGTGCCTTCTGCACATAAAATACCTGAAAAAATGAGTCTTCCAACCACAGGAGCAACTTTCCCACAAATTAAGCAGCATTTGCCTCAAATATGAAGAGGTCTCCAAACCATCGGCTCTCAAAACCCACTTTGCAATAAATAAGCAAGATATTTTGTTTCATTTTAGGGCTGTTTCAAATTAAATTAGTTATCGTTTCCCTATCCCTCTGCAGCTGCCACAGTTCTATTAATTTAAGTTATAATAAAGCGCCCGGTATTTCGAATTAGGAGGATAATACATCGAATATTTCAAAACCAGGTGTGTGTCTAGTACATGTTAACCAGCAAATTTGTGATGCTTTGTTATGGAGCCTTTATAAATACTTGATTTGGGAGGCTTGAGCATCTCACCCACTTCTTCATCACTCAGATATCGTGGTCCTCTCAAACTACCAGAATTTGGATGCTCAGAGAGACTGAATCTCCCTTCATATCCAAAATCACAAGGGATCCTGAGCCTTTCCCACCTCGGAATTGGTTGTTTCCAGAAAGGTGGAGTCAAAGCAGCTATTATTAGTTTTTAATTTATTTCCAGCACACTGGAATGGTGGTCATTAAAGCAATAGATCTGGGACTGATAAAACTACAATCCTAGGAACCACAGATGCAAAAGCACTCAAAGGTTGGAACGATTGTGGAAATAAAGGTTTTCCAAGGAAACCAGCCACGAGAATAACCAAATCCACAACGAGGGTCTCTCGCCCTGCGCGTTAAGCGATGAGGAATGTGCGTCGGGAGCGGAAACGAGCGATACATGAGGAATTATGCAATTGGGGAGGAGAAACCGCTGCCTCTTGCACTGCACAAGCTGCAGGAAGACGGGTTAAATAGATGGATCTACTCCGAGATGTTGGGAATAAGTTCCCATCGGATGACACCAAACCCGCCGGGCTCATCCCACCATCCAGCCGCTTCTCTTCAACTCTCTCTCAAATAACATATTTCCACCGAACGCTTTTATTTATGGATTTTGTATATTTACGGGAGCTCGGAGAAGCAACGTGGGCTGCAGAGGGCTGAGACCGTCTCATTCATTTCTTCTCCTTGATGCTCCTTCCCCCTCGCGCGACACTCGCTTCTCGCCTGTGTGAAAGCGCCGAGAAATTAGACTTCATTCCAGCATGCTAATAGCAATCTACCCAAAACAATGTAATCAAGGCCTCGCGCGCTCCTATAATTTCATCCTTGACACAAGCCTGACAGCTATTTATTGTTGCAAGCAGCGGCGGGGAGGGGAAGGGAAAAAAATTCCTGCAATTTCCCTTCCCCCAGCAGCTTCGGAGCCGGATCTTTGTGCGGCGGGCGGGAAAAAAAAAGGGGGGAAAAAAATGGGAATAATCACGGGGTTTACATATGTCTTGTCTTAAGCAATCAAGGCAGGGAGTTAACGGAGAGGCACATTCAGATGCGCCAATTCCCAAACTGGCCACCTCTGATGAGCCAGCTGTGAGCTCCAATTGTCACATTATAATTTCGGCGCGGGGGGGAAAGGGGGAGCCCGGCATCCTGCTCCACTCTGGATCAACATAATTATTCACAGCAGGATGCGGCAGAATTAATTTAGCCAATGGGAGCGCTAAGCGGGGGCTGGGGCGGCGCGGTTGTGAAGATGGGAAGCGGGGAAGGAAAAAGGGAGAAAATCAGGAAAAAATTGAGAGGATGGGATGAGCCCCCAAGCACCTGGTGCAGGGGAGCAGCCGATCTCAATGCTCCTCCATGGGGCTGGATGGGAAGGAGAGAAACGGGGGGTTTGGGGGCACAAGGAAAAGGTGACGGGTCCAAGTGGCTCTGCACAATTTGGTGTAAAACGCTACCAGATCGTGTACCAAAAAACCCACTATTGAATGAACACCAACTTGGGAGCGATAAGACCCACTCTGACAACAGGATCCAGGATTTCAGTGCTCTGAGAGGAACATTTCAGTGCAGGAATCCAGGGAAAGCATCAGCAGGAAACACTGGACAACGCTGGCACATTGGTCAATGCTGGATTTCAACACAAAAATTCATTGAGATGAATGGGCAGGTCATCATCCTCATGCGTCTTACAAGTTTTCTGGGGATTTTCGGCACTTCATCAGTTTAATCTTCCCAAGTTGTTTTTTCCCAACTTGAATGGGTTTTGAGGATAGAGAGCCTAATAAGATATCTAAGAAAATCATGCAAAAATACCTATCTTAGCTATACTTGGCATCGCTGGTGTGCAAATACTTCAGCTCAGCTCTTGAGCTGGCTAAGGAAGGAAATTTGAGAGCAAAATGATTCTTCCTCCAATTTCTTCTCACCTGCCAAATGACAGGCCAATATCACGAGCAGAGAAGTCACCTTCTGTGCCCCCGTGTAAAAGTTAACTTCAGTTTGTGGGTTCTGGTAACGGTGAGAAACATGACAGGAGGGTTGGTGTGATTTTATTTCTGGTAATAAATAACATTTGATGAACGTCGCCGTCAGCGAGAGCCGTGATTTAATCTGGGCCGATGTTAAGGCCTCGTGGTGAAAACGGTGCAACTACAAATCCTGATTAACAATCGCTGCAACGGTAAAACGGGTTCCCATAGCCACAGGGCGGAAATTATACAATAAATGGCAATGCCACAGCGGATAAATCATGCCATGAAATGTCCCTTTTTGGGAACCAACTGGCTTCCTGCGACTTTGTGTTTGGAGATTTGCAGACAGTATTCTCCATCTCCTGGTCCTCAGTTCCCATTCCCTAAATTCCACCATTTGTTCTTTTAATAACCAAGGTAAAAATAATAGGATTAAAATAAAAGTAATAAGAAGACAATACGGTATTTAAAATATGAAAGCTCATGACAGATCCTGACAGGTTACAAAAATACCCATTCCTATATATTATATATTTTTTCTCCTTTCATTTTTTCTATGCTTATTTTATGGTATTTCCATAGCTCTAGTTTCCAAAAGCAAATATTAATTTCCAGTATTTTACATTTTTAAAACATATGCCTAGAGTTGCCCTCTTTATATGTGTAGCTGCTTACAGAGATAAACACTGTAATGAAGGCAGGTGTACAGTTTAAAAGAAGAAAATTGCATTTCAACACAGAATTAGAATCTATATATTAAAGATTTATAAAATGAATCAAAATTTCTTTCAAACTGCATTCAAAAATGACCCACTGACTTAACAAATATGTGATTCCATCAATGTAGCCTGTGTGAAGTCACCTTCTTCAAGGCAGCTTGACTTTATGAAGTATTTATTATAGGATTGCTTAATGACATTATATGTTATAATGTCATTGCTTCAGGGATGTGGAGACTGAAAGAACAGGATTAAGAAGAGAAATCTCCTAAGAGGAGATTTTGTTGCTGTCTGCAAATACCTGTGTGGAAGGTATAGGGAAGATAAAACCAGATTCTTCTTGGAAGTACCAAGCAGGACAGGATGGTAGGGACATCTAGATCTGGTCAATCAGTAGGGTATTTGCGCTCAGAATGTCAAAATCTCCATCCTTGGGTATCCAAACCTTGGCTTGACATATCCCTAGGTTCTGAGCAGGGAGCTGGAACACAGAAGCAGGGAGCCTCTTCCAACCTATGTGGTCCTGGGACCCGATCTCCATCTGGCCAAAGACTGCAGTCCATGCTGAAATTTTAATGATCATTTCCTCACAAAACCATGTAGAATAATTCTCTGAAAGAAGCTGTGTGTAATCAGTCCTTCCACATCTTCTTGAAGCCTCTTAATCTCAAAAAAAACCAAACACTTATGACACAGCTATAAAAAGGGAGTTTCGCCAACCAAAAGGAGACTCTACAAGGCAAGAGGAAGCCCATGGAAACCTAACTGAAACTCAAAGGACATTGGAGAAAGCGTGAAACGAAAGGGTAGCCGGAATTTCCTGCGTTTGTCCGGACTACTTTTCCTTTCAAGCTGTGCAAACACATCTATTTGCTTAATTTCTCACAAGCTGCTGAACCATGGACCTAGAGTGCTAACATTATTGGAGTCCTTGAGGACATGAAGTTTACATTAGCGAAGTTCAAATAATGAGAGTTAAATCACAGTGTTTCTGCCCTCCAAAGAGAGAGATAAAGAGAGAACCTGCTCCTCAACAGGGTGCATCAGTATCCAGAAAGAGAATCCAGGCTCTGCTTAAATCCAAGAAGTTTTAAGACACATAGAGCTCAATGAGGTATCCTTAAACACAAGAGCTTGGTGAACATACAGCTAAAAAGGGATTGATTTGCACAGACTCATGCAGATGGGACCAGAATCAAAGAATTCAGCACAAATAATGCTGGCAAAATAGCTAAAATAGTCTCACAAAATTTTATCTATGGACTGGCACCAAACACATAGAGCTAAACAGCAGTCAAACTACTTTCATCCTCCAAGATAAGAAGACTTAAAAGTTTACTTTGTTCAGCAAGGTAGTGCGATTATAGCTGAAAATGTATGAAATAAAAACAAAAAAGACAGAAGTTCAAAAGGAAATACTTATTTTATCCCAGGCTGAGAAACAGCGTATGATCTGGACTTGAAATGCTTGGACACTTCTGTGCAAGATTGTTATTAATCCGGAACAAATGCTCAAAGACATATATATACAATCAGGTAATCCCTATGTGAGGCTTATTTTGGGGACTGCAATATTTTATCAAGAATTTGATCAATACAGATTTCAGTTTAAAGATTAACCTGTGGCAGGAAACTATCTTCTCTTTATTCTTCCCAATCATCATTCGAGTGAGCAGTGTGAAGTCAAAAAGTAACTCAGCTAAATATGAATATATATAATATGTGATATAATATATATAATATATCATTGACCAAAATGATTTATGCAGGTAAAGGAATAGCCTATGCAAAATGTCACATCTGAAATAAAAAAATATTTAAATTGCATTCCAAGTGAAAGTCATCCATCGTTGGGAATAGCACCTGCCTTTTCTATCCCTGATAAAAACTGGAGTTGTCACAGCTCAAGGAACGGGAATTAGTTTTTTGTCCCATTATCTAAGATCCTCATAGTAAAATATCTGTAGTTAGAGCAAATTAGTTCATCAAGGATTTCTAGCATCAAATAAAGTTGTGAGCATCCATCTCTACCAAGGAGACCTTGTTGGAAGGTTCATCACTAAATGGGCAGATTGCAATGGTGTCTCCTTACCAGAGCAGAGGTGGTAAGAAAAGATCTCAACAGGATTTTTCCTGTACAGCTTTTTTTTTCTGCTTATCTGCTGTCATCCAACTAGATAACATGATCCTATAGGTCATTGGCAGATGTTTGAAGGCCCTTATCCATAGGGCTTCAAGAACTGACCTCTTTGGAGGGTTTGCAGTAGGAATTAGGAATCAAGCTTCTGTTTTCCAGAAATAAAATGACACAATGATCGAGAGGGGCAAACAAGAGATTATTCCTTATTGATTCCTGCTGTTGAAAAAAGAAACGCTAAATAGCATTTTAATGCTTTAGTCCACCATAAATCTAATTAAAGTTATTCAGAAGATGACATTAAATCACTGCAAAGCGAAAATAAAAATTCTAGGCAGGCAATGAGGTGATAATAATCCATATCACAAATATTTTCCCTAAATCCTTATCATAAATACACTTCCAAGTTAGTTAGTTAGTTAGCTTTATGAAAATACCATCAGCACATAATCATTTGCCTTCATGGCCAGGATGTAACTGTAAATAAGTATTTTACATATGCGTACAGGTCCCTCCATCACGCCTTAATGAATACTCTTCATATGAAATTCATAAAATGAATGAATCACATATTAACCTCTGTACCTAGCTCAGTTCTCTCAATTTCAGGCCTTAAATTCATTTTTTTAAACCTCCAACTAGTCAAAACGTCAATCATTGTATTAAAATAAAACTAACACATAGTGTCTTAAAGAAATCAAATTTTGAGGATAATATGCTCTTCTCATGGAGGTCCATTTTACAATACTTTTTGCTTTTAAAGCATCTTTAAACTATCATGACCTAAAGAGTAGAAAAATAACTAAGTCGAAGTATGGAAATTATATTCTTGCAACCACTGTGTCATTTTAGTTTTCAAAATATTCTTTGGGTCTATGGGACTGAAAATAACCTAATAACATATTGAGCAAAACTAAGGATGCCTTAATAGCAATTTAATTCTTAGAGTAAAACCAATTATTTGTCTTAAATTTCCATTTTTTTCTCCCTTCTTTATTTAAAATCTTAGCAAAGTAAACTGAGAATAAAATCTCAAGGGATGTGCTATCAGAACACTTGAACGCGAAGAAAAACAAATCTATTTTTAAGAAAATGAACTGAAAATATCCCTATTTTAGCAGAAGGAACAGGTTAATGTTCATTCTCCTAAAATTAAAATTGCATCAAAAAAGGCTGTTTGCTTTGCATGGACAATGTGACTTTCAGCTGCTACATACAACAATAGTCATATAGATAGCAGGTATACCAGGAGCAATGGGGAGAAATCCAAGCAGGATTTCTGCTCATCCACAATAAATGCTCATCTCAGAGCAGAGAGTCTTTACTGGCTCTTTTGTTGCTGCAGAAAGAACCTGAGAGTGTTGATAACGACACAACCCTGGATCTTGCAGGGCCTTTGAAAGCTCAGAAAGAGCCTGGCAGTTCAAAAAGTAACAGAGAAAATCTGCTCCTGACTTGAAATCGCGGGAAGAAATCAGGGCATGTGCCAAAGTGGAGGGAAATGTCTTGAAAAGGCTTTGAAGGAACAAAGAGCTAGCGATAACAACAAAAAAAGACGCAAAATCCTCGCTGCTTTTTCGGTGACATACACAAAATCCAGCAGCGCGGAAGTCGAAATGTTAAAATTTGTGCTAGTGCCACAGAGAACCCTGAGGGAGTTTACATTAGCACAACAAAAGTTTGCATATCTGAGCTTTGATGAGCCGAGTACGCACCGTTCTGGGCAGAATATGAAGTTACAGAAGGTGTCGAGGCTGGTGTGAAGGCAATTCTGATGATACCTTTAACGGAACAGGGGAAAAAATATTATTTGCTAACATTTTCTGTGCATGAGAAAACTGCAGAGCACAAAGAACCCGAGCGGGTCCTCCTAGAACTTAAATCTTTTGACTTCTTTGGACTAGGTGGCAGTCACGAGTGATGGACCCAAAATCATCAGTGATGATATGGAAAATAAAAACACATTAAGAAAGAATATTAAGGATTAGTTTAGATGCGTTGGCTTCATTACAGTGCTTTTACAGGGGGGATTTTGAGCTAGATCCTTCTTCCTCACCTCTCCTACTTGATGCCCAGGTACCGCTGCAGATATTAATGGTTTTCCAAAAACACAGGGAAAATATCCCTAGAAAAGGATTCCGAAATGCCTCCCATGGAAATCAATAGACTGTATGAATAATCCATTCAAATCGAGCAATTCAAATCCATTCCGTCAAGCAATAGTTGTAAAATTGGGTGCTCCAAAGTTGGGAAACGCCAGAACACCCATATTCATCCCAGTCCCCCTGCTTGTGTGGATGCCTTATCACACACAATTAATAAGGTCTTTTATTTTTTCCCTACTCCAGGACCATGGCTCTGTTTTGAGAATAGGATTTTATTCCATATTTTATTTTATCCTAGCTCCTGGACGCATCTAATGCAGAATATATAACCCCATAGGGCCACATCTGAGAGTACCCAAGCAACCGCATCACCTACATTGCAAGGTGCCTCCTTCTTCCTTCCCCTCCCCAAGAAAAGCAAAATCATTTTGCAACATTTAATTGTCACCAGCAAAAAAATACACTCCAGCAGCCTGGTTTTACAAAAATATTCCAATTGTAACTTAAAGAAACAAAATTACATCCTATATGTTGTACACAAATGCGATTCATCACACATGGAAAAATGCTACTCGGTTTGATTCAGTGAATACCTGGAAATTTTTGCTTTGAAATCTCTACATTGCTGCTGAATAAAGCACAATTCCAGATTCAGTTCAAAATTCAGTTGTTACTACTCAAAATATTATGAATGAGATGCAAACAAATACATAAAAGGCAACATCATGGGCTCAAGGCCAATTTTAAATGTGCAAACATATTAAAATCACCTCCATTACAGCAAATGCATAAATATACAAAGTAATCAATTTTATCAGGTAGGTGGCAATACATAAGTTCGCATCTTAGGGATGGTTTTTAAATTAACTTGTCACTTTTTTTTAAATTACAAACACGGGTTTATGCTGTAATTTAGAAGACTATGAGTAGTGTATCTAAATAACTGTTCACTTCCTGTCTAAATAAGAAAATAATGCTTTTCCTATCACATAAAACTAATTATTGCAGTTTTGCCTGGCAATTCTTTTCCAAATTGCGTTATGAATTATTCATGATGTCAAATTTAATGCAGCTATTTTAATGATAATATCTCATCAAAAAGGTCTTTTTTTTTAAGGAGAACTGAAAACATCCACAAACAAAAGAAGCAAAACCTACCAAGAAGCAAAGAAATACGAGAGGATCTGAACCACCTATTGCTCGGGATATTTAATGTCTTCTCCAAAGTTTCCTCACTCTTTTCCCAACAAAAGGAATTGCAGGATAAACTAATGACATTGAAGACATCTCAGCATCATTTTCCCAGTACTCAGCTGTCCCAGTGGGAAGTAGGTGTCCTCCCACCAGCAGGGTTGGATGGTCCTGCACATCCTCTGCTCCTGCAAAGACGTTCCCGTAACTTAAGTCTTTATGCAGCTATTTTTTTTAATAAAAAGCCTTTTTTCCCCATATTTTTTCCTGCAGTTGAGCATATATAAAAGATTAAGATATGAGTGAGTGGATTGCTTGGCTTCTGTGTCATTAGATCTACCAATGTTCGTCACTGCTTCTCTCTTGTCACAGTTCATTATAAGAACCTGTCCTTTTATGACTGATACAGTAATATTAATAATATATTAGGACACTAGGATAGTCACTATAAACAGTGACTTAAAAACTGATATAAACATTGGTATAAACAATGACTTGATCAGTAATAATAGAAGAAAAAGGGTGGCATATGGTAATTTACATCAAAAATCATACAGAAATCAGTATCGAAGTACCTTGGGTGACCTTGGGTCTCTCACCTGGAGAGCATTTACTGAATTATTTTCCCAGACTGCAATAAAACTCTCTTAAAATCTCTCAAAATAATATGCAAGGGGAAGTCTTGTGCTCAAGCAGCAATTCGGTGTTAGACCTCATCCTACGGGGTAATTTTGCTACTAATCTAAAATTAGCAGTTCTCAAGGAAGGTACTTGGTGGAACATCTAAGTCTCTACATGCAACTGCATCAAAAAATGATTTTCAGAGCCTGATCAAGCTGCTACCTTGAAAACATCAGGTTGTCGCCGTTCCTCATCCCCCTGCTTTTATTGTAAGACTATTTAAGATTCTTCTGATAAGGAGACCTCTTTTATACTCATTTTAAGATGTATTCCTACCTAATTTCTGTCCATTTCTCCTGGAATTTATCCATCCTCAGCTTCCATCTTTCTATCTTAGACTTCTGTAGACTTAGTAGGAATCTTCTCCATATATAAATAAGGACATACATATGAGGAGCAAGTTGAGCACTGAATTCTCTATTAAAAATAGAATTTGAGTTTTTTATATCCGTATCGTAAGGCTTTTCATCTCCAGAATCATTTCTGTGGTTGATTTTTATTTCTCTCTACTGTTTCCACTTCCTTATAGTCATGCAGATGTATCATTCCTCATGTAGTTTTAAGAACTATTCCTAATGATGGAGTAGCACTAATCTATTAAAGGATTATTTAATTATATATTATTATCTGCTATCTGTTATTATCTATTCTCTGTTAATAATTATTAACAAAACCAAGTCTTTTTAAGATTTTCAAAAAGAACTTTAGGGACTGGATGTTCAGTGCATCCAAGTTTTCCATTCCTAATTTCCATGACAATCAAAATAGAAGATGGATGTTTGATGTGCTTGGCAATCTAGCAGACAACATCTCTCATTTTTATCCCTCTTCAACATATTTTTGAGAACTGCAGCCACCCACTAATATTCTTTGCATGCCCATAAGAAAGGGTTATTTTCCCTACCAAAAATAACACATCCACAACTCCAAAAGCTTTGACCACTGTACCCAGATTTCACCAGGATGCTCCTGTATACGTTTGCATTAGACAGCACTGCTAATGCTCATCAACACAAGCTGTCACATTCCTTGATACATTAAATTCCAATCTTCCGTACGGGACTAGCTGCCAATCCCTGCAACCTGTGCCAGGACAGATGCTCGCCGGGAAGAACAATTCAGATTATTCTCCTCTCTATATGCTGTTTTTTCCTCAAAAGGCAGCATGAGCCTTGGAGATATGAAGATGAGAGGTTCATCTATATTTGTGCTGTGACCGGGGATTTGAGCTATCCCATACAGACTCATTAAAAAGCGAAGTGCAAAAGGCAAGGAAGAGAGCTTAGAGGAGCACCCTGAACTCTACATTTAAAAAATGAATATCGTGGGCATCCAATATTCCTTATATTCTCTTCCCTCTGAAATTCCTTCTTTTTTTTTTTTTGGATAATTACTGAAAAGTACTTAATATAGACCTGTAATAGCATCATGTAAGGGTCACGCATAGACCCAGCAGGGCAAAGTTCCAGCTTAGTCTCTTCCATTTGCCACTCTATAAACAGTTTTCTTAAGCAATCATCTCATGTCGTACGTGTCACCATCTCATGAAGTAGCATAAATGATGATGGTCCATGTTTCGGGAGCCAAATCTGTATGCTTTTAACTGCATTAAATCTGATGTAAGGCAACTTGGTAGGAAAAAACCCTCCTGGAGTTGGGAATTCATTAGCATGCCAAAGGAAGCCGTTCCAGCAAAGATGATTACACAAACACCCCTGCGAGAAGGGGAAAGTTCTTTGAAATGTCTCTCACGGTTCCAGAAAGCAGCTCAGAAAGTGCAGGAAGATTTTCTGAACTGCCTAGATATGCAGAAGAAATAGATTCTCCTATTGCTTGTACCAATTTTAAGGGTATTGCTTCGGTTCTGTCACCAAAAGCTGTTTTGGAATTGGGATTTATAATGATCCAGGGCAAATCTGGATCCAGAATCTGTGTAAAAAGGAAAATGTCATGAATTTAAAACTTTGTTCTCTGTCCAAAAGTAGGGCTGGTGGCCTTATAAAAAACTATATGCAGAGAAAAAGGAGACCACCAAAAGGCCACTAAAACCAAGCACGACAGGGAACAATATGAAGTTGATAGATCAAGATTATGTTGCTAATACCCAAGTTTACAGAACAAGGATTCTGGAGAGTGCAGAAGTTTTCCTTAGAGTAAATTGGATATTTCAAAACGAAGTTTTTGTCTCCGTAAGAGCTGTGGCATTATCATAGTGTAAGGCGCCCTACGCACAATGTCCTGGGAGATATTTATTGGCAAAAGCAAAAGGAAAACATATGGATTATGGCAAATGGCCTTGAAGGCTTAGTTACAACTACCACAAAGTTACAAGTCAGGAAAAGGGACTTGTTTCAAATTTGCCAGTAGCTTTTCCAATTAATGAGTTTGAAAAAAAGTGGTTGGGGAAAAAAAGAGTGCAACACTATAGATCATAAAACAGACAAACCCAGAAAATGCTCTTCTGAACAGGTACCTAGGCATAATTTTGTACCCGGCATCAAACGCTTTGCAGGATACTTCATTTATTGAGCAGATTCATGTTTTGGAAGGAATCTCATTTTCAACAGCAATATTAATACTAGATTTTGCTTCTGCAATATAAATGCAGAGCAAAAAAAAAATGGCAGGGTATAAAATTGTATTTAGCTGTTTTAAAATTATGTATGCTGCTACAGCATTAAAACTCAGTATTTTTAAATGTACAGACAAAGCCGCAATTCCTGCAGCTAAACATCAAAAAGAATGCACAAATTAAGCAAAAAGGAGGAGGAACAGAAAAACAAGAAAGTAACAGATATGAGAAGGATTACAGATACTACAAAAACAGAAGAAAGAGCAGAAGAAGAAACAGAATTAAAAAAATGATACTTAGAGGGAGCAGGTGATGATAAGTAGGACAGGGTTTCTTTGCAGACCAGAAGTTTCTCTTCCTCCAAGCAGGCAGGTTTTGATCTAACAGAAAGCAATTAAGACTAGAAGTATTTTAAGGAGTATTTAAGTATTTTCCAGCTCTTCTAGTGGAATGGCCAGCAAAATCACATATGGGAGACTCTCGGCTATACAGATAATATCCAAGAAATACCTGTATTCAATAAGGAGAGGCTGGCACTTCACTTAATCCTAAACTCTTCAGAGGCACCTATGTCCCTAAAACAAGAGCCAGAGGGGATGCCAGTTGCGCATGCGCATCCTTGGGCTCAATAAAGAAGCTCCTTGATGCTTTGGGGCCATTTTATGGTTCACGGAAGCGGTTGCTTTGTATCCAAGGAAGTATTTTATGCCTGCATTAGAAGAGTCCCTTCACCTCTATTAAAACCTTTTGATATTAAAAATGTTGGTGTAGTAGCTGCCCTCATTTGATGAAGCTTTGTACTCATGTAGGATATAAGATAAATCTTGTGAGATATAAGAAAGAAGGTGATAATGATTTTACAAATTGTTAGTGGATTAGTCCTCTTTCCAGCCCACCAGGATGAAATTCTGTGTTGTACTTACTGGGAAAGCAGCACTCGCTTTGGTTTTCCTCCTCAAGTCATCCTCCTTCACGTCTCTAACTTACCCATAGGCAAGTTAGAGAGAAGGGCATAAGAGCAGGGGAAACACTGACGGACACTTTCCTACGGCATTTTCACAGTTTCCAGGAAAATTTCACAATTCCCAAGTAGTCCCTGCATTGCCTGGCCTGAAGTTGATAGTTGCATTCAAAGTGGACTTTTCTCCCCTGCTTTTGCCTGGTCATTTTTGGGAAGACGTGCACTTCTAGCACCCACAATCTCCAGATTCCATCTCTATACTTTAACTTGCAATAAAAACTTAGAAATAAGAATGTATGGGTTGGAAAAGTCATTTCCTCCCTTTTCTATGCATTCGATTTAAGGTTATGTATTTACAGCTTGTCTATACTCCTCCACCAGCAGCAGAGAAGCTGCAGGCTGCAGAATAGTTATTATATTGCAAGTAATTTGGGGGGAAAAAATCCAAAGGAGCCACAGACTTCCTATTTTCCATTACATTGAGAAAGTAAAACAAACACTACATAATAAGGATCTACCTCTAAAGCTTCTCTAGTGAGGAAAGCATTCAGATCTAAAGAATTCTGTAGATCAAATTAGTCCCAAACCTATGTAGACTTCCAGTTCAGAGCCTATATAATCAAACTGTGAGCTATTAACTCCAAGTTAATGCCTACTTTTTATAACGGAAAATTCATGTCCTTATGATCCATAGAAAAATGCTAGTTAAAATTAATTCAGGTGACGGTTGTATTTGCGACTTATGTTCACAACCTCAAAGAAAATGTGCACTAGCTTCATTTCTACAAATGCTAAATAATAACTAAATAGAAAACAAACCTCTAAAAACATGTTCTTTCATAACACTAGTTCAGTGGGTCCCTTACCATAAAGAGGTGTAAGATCGCTTGCCCTCCAGCAGCTATGTCATTTACACTCTTTAGAAACCTATTCTAAAAACCTGCTGTTGGAATTTCTCTCATTAATCGAGCTAAATAAGTCCCTGAAAGCCTTTGGTAAAACAGACACTAGATTACATTAATTAATCATTTAAATTTTCTTCTGATTTTTCCTCCACTGCCAGAGGCATCTCTGCTTCTTCAAAGATAACTACAGAGGAAGAACAATAACTGCAGTTCATAAGGGCAGCAGCAGAACTGAAGCAGGGGAAAAATAGGTGAAAATTTGAGACCATTTATTTGCATCATATTTTCTACCAATTATGTTGTGCTAAGTCAAAATACACTTCTGCTCTGACTTCATCTGCACAAAACGAGGAATTGGGGAGCTGGGAAGGTGCAAAAATGTATTTCATTTCTATGGAAGAAAACCTGTTTTGAGGTTATGTGGAGAAGGAAAAGTTTATTAATCCGCACGTACCAAATGCAGGTGACGGCACAGTAGGGCTACCCTTTTCTAAAATGGAATTGGCTCTTCATCACAGACCTTTTTAGAGATTCGCTGCAATTGCAACAAGCAGCTCAAATCTCTGAATATGCATAGGCTTCCTGGTGCTTCCCAAAACTCATCTTCCTGCAGCCTGTGCTTTTCCCCAATTTCCATTCTGATTACGAAATAATTTTATTTCCAACTAAAGTGAAAATAAAACCACATACTGCAATTATTTTTAAATTATCAATGCAAATTTTTAACATAACACTTTTCATCAGAACATATCGTCCATATAAATCATTTTGGTTTATTAGCATTTAGCTATTTTACACAGGCCAAATGAGAAAGAAAAACCATTCTTTTAGGTATTTATGTCTGTAATATTCAAGAATAGGAAATCTGCTTAAGATCAAGGTTAAGATCAAGATTTAAGACTGAAAGATTCACTAGAAAAACCCAATAAGGTCAGGTAACACCATGCAGTGGGAGCAGTATGAGGCTAAGAGTGAAGAACCTCAACATACCGAAGGTGGCACTTTGAGGCCCACATTTCAGATTATAAATTTATTTAGAAGATCTCAATTTTCTTAATTTTCACTTGGATGTTACTACTTACATTTCATTTGGACTGAAGTCACTAACATCTAATTACTACTTACTCATTCAGCCCAATAATTGCAGAAAATAAGTGGATGAGTGATACGTGGATATATCTCTTAGCCTGAAGTTGATGAGACTTCTCTGGGCAGGTTCTGGTCCCTCATTTCAGCGTTTCCACGAGTTTTGCTTTAATGACTCCATCGCGCTGCATGACTAGTGATAGGCAGAGATTCATAATTAATCAACGCAAGAACGCGGCCGTGCTTTACAAGGCAATAACCCTGCTCAGTTCCCCGAGGTAAAGGCTGGGAGAATGAAGGCCGAGGAGTTTATTCAAACAAGGGAGCTGGATTATTGCCCCATAAAACAGCACGGCACTGTGATTATTACCTTTGTGTTACATGCCCTTTTAAAATGTTTTTCCCCCATAAATGTTTAAAACCAAACAAGTGAAAGATCAGGAGAAAGAAAAGGAGACTTGGGTAGAAGGAAACACATTAAATATTTTCTTTTATCCTACTGAAAAATGTATCCGGTAAGAAACCATTTTAATCAGGGTTATTAATAGCAATAATAAATCCTATTAATAAACAGCATACTATTATTTTTCTTCTGTCTCATTTCTTACACTTGTGTTGCTCCCCCCTGCCAGTTCTCTTCCTTTCTGTACTCTCCTGAAAATATAATCTCTTTATCTCTAAATTTTCATAACACTTTTATATTATACTCGACACACCAGCTTTCACCAAACCCAGAAGAAGGACAAAGTCTCATCTATCCTGGAGTATTTTATCAGTCATGACCCATAAAACTTGTTGGTCCATAAAATACTAGGAACAGAAAGATCTACCATATCCCTAGGATTAATCTTCTTCATCTCCAAAATAATATAGTATCGGAGTATTGTTAAATATCATGTTTCAGTGCCTAAATACTATGCTTTGGTTTGACACAAGGCAGATCACGCCCCTTGGTGTCAGGGCCAAAAATTTGCCCTTCTTTTTTATTCAGCAGAAGACACATGGCGTGAGATGGCTACTGTACTACAATAAATAATATTTATTATTATTTATTATAATTATATAAATAAACATACTGCAAGGATGGACTAACTTCATCACCTGTACCTGCAGACCAACAGATGAGCTTCACTCACTGGAGCTCCACATATCTACAGTTCCCTCACTATAAACACGATGAAAATAAGAAAATTCTGCAACCCCAAATCCTTTGTTCCCAATATTATACTTAGATACTAAACAGCTTCTCACAAGCTTGACAGCTATTTAAGGGATTCAATTAAAAGGCAAATAGCAAGAACTTTTAAAAATATTTTATCTACAAAAACTCTTCTTTCTTCTACTTTTTTTTTTAAATTTTGCAATTCCTCTAACACAGATTTCTTTATAAGAGCAAACAACCCAAATAAATATGATTTCAACTGATGTTGTTTTGAAAACATTAAACGGAATCCCACTGGGAAATTAAATGGAAATGTCATTTCTAATAAAGGAAGAGAATGATTCATAGTCTAACATCTTAAAATATGTTACCTACATAATTAGAGGAGCTCGGTTTTCGAAAGGACCAGCCTCCTACACCTTCCAATAAAATCAACACCTGAATATAGATTTAGAAACCCAGTTTCAAACATCATAGGAGTTGTTTGAAAAATTTGGCTGCACTGCAGAAAGTGAATCTGGAAAATCCCGGAAGAAGGTTCTTCTGACCTAGGGCACTGAGTTGACTGTGCTCAGGCTGCTTCACAAACATCTTTTCAGAATAACTCTATCAGCAGTGGAAAAATTGTAGTTTAATTTCAAAATATTTGATCTACACAAAATAGCTGCAATCATCTTTAAACATAAGCTGCCCATTTAAAGAATACTATGACTCATGAATCTGCAAGAGTTAACAACACACAGAAAATTTTCTTGGAAATGGTTCATTTTTACCTATGACAGCAATACGAACCTACCAAGATTACTGATGCAATCATTTAAATGATTGCAGAGGTAGCCTAGTCATCAATATTAAAGTCTTTCTATCACTACACTGCGTTATTGGACATTTTTGGCCAAGGATACTGCTCTAGGTGCTTCCAGGTTGTGTCCCCAAGTTGGAAGCCACAGGTCACCATAAGTAATCTGCAGTTGGGCCATAAAAAGCATTACTTTAGGTGTATCATCAGGAGGAAATAAACAAGGAAATAAAAACCTCTTATGTCATTTAACTCCTCGGTGAAGATGCAAGGACTAAATTTTTAGTGCCCTTTCTCCGTGGTCTTTGCTGCACATTAGCACAAGGACCTTCTCCACGTGGGTCCAATTTCTGAATTTGCTCTTCAGGCACTCAGCAAATCCCAAGATCCCCACAGGTTCCCTTCAGGGAGCAGCAAACTTACACTGTGCTGACAAAATAGATGCAGACACGGATGCCAAGGACTGTTCTCTAGCACGTTCACTGGAGCACTTGGCGCCTGGTGGCAGAATTGGGATTCACAAGTCTGTATTAAGCAAGAAATAGAGTGTTTATATGCAAAAACTCTCTCAAAAAAAGGAGGACAAGAGTAAAATTAACTCAGATTTTGAAGTTAATAGAGGTCTACAGACTTTAGTTACAAGGAAGGGGAGTTCTGTGGCCAGTAAACATACTTTATCACCTCCATTATAATTAGTATTAAAAATGAAGCAAGTAAAACTAGGCAACTAAGGAGATTAAATAAAACAGGAATTTTAATAGAAAATCTTATCACTAGCTAGATGTAATTTTGTGCAGGGTAGATTTTGTTCTACTTGCTGAATAAGGAAATAGCAAACACAAGTCATTTAAAGTATTCAGACACAAATCCACAGCTACGGATCACATACTGCTGGTAGCAACAACATTATGGATCCTGTGGATCCGTATGGGAATAAGGACTTTCTGAAGTCCAAAGGCACATTTTAAAACCAATAACAACATCAGCTACCTACATCTATACACTCCTTATGCATAAAAGTGATTGGTAAAGAAAAAAAGCAAATTTGAGGCTAGGGGGGAAACTGTAGAATGGGAAGGAATTGGGGAACTAGATGATAAGCTAGAAAATAGGCAGATAAGGATGTTTCAAATGATTTTTTCTATCTCTTAGTAATTAAATTCTAGTTTTACGGTAAAATATTTACAGGCTTTGTCACTCAGAAACTAAAATTCAACCTTTTGTACCAACTAGGTCAAGTACCAGAATGGCAGGAAAATAAACTAGAGAAAACTCCCTGCAAGCTCCGTTATAGCTCATGATAATGGGGAAAAAAACACAGGAAATATTTTAATTATTTCAGAGCAGTATATGAGCATTGAGATTTTACTTTACTACACACACACACACACACACCTTCTCCTCTCCAGCTAAAATTTCCCAATTTGCAGTTTAAGAACATGTATCAGGAACCTAGAAAATGCCTATGGGCATTGCCTGTTGGGCAAGATGATCTCCAAAGGCCCCTTCCAACCTCAACTTTTTTATTTTGCCTTTTACACAGCTTTTTGCAGCAGTCTTTTACACAGCTGAAGACTGGCATCATGTTCTCCTTCGGACTTCTCTTCCTGAGGCTAAATGCCTCAAATTTGCATCTCACAATCAGTGGGTTTTCTAGACCTCCAACCACTGTCACTGTTCTCAATTCTTCTCAATTGGCCCTTATTTCTTCTAGAAATATACTGCAAACATCCTAAAATTTGTACTTTTCCAAGCTGTACCCTCCAAAGTCCAATTTGTGCCTTATTTACTCACAGAGACCCTCTTGCAGGAAGCCAAACACAAACTTAATGGCTAGATATAATTATGTGCCTGCAAAGCATTAAGCATACAGAATATAGCTTAACTGCTGCCTCTTGTCCACTGGCCATGAAACAAAACAAAAGAAATAAGTTCTACATTCCTACGCTGTCTTATTATATTGATCCCAGTCCAATCCTCTCCTAAAAGCCTCTTCCACGTTAAAATCTCCCTGAATAACAAACAAGACCCTATGGGAAAACGAGTGCTGGAGGTTGTTAATTAAGTGTCCATAAAAATATCCCCCCGTTTCATCGCCATGCAAACTGCGTCGCTCTCGAAATTATCTCCTAAAAAGTCATAAAGGTTGGAGAGAACCGGCGAGGTAGTTGTGCATTTACATTAACACAACCGCATCAAATATTCATCACGGCAGAGCACTCGTTATGTCGGTAGCTGAATGAAATAACAAGAAAAATGTTGCCCAACTATAGCAGTTAAGTATCGCAATTGCCTCCTGCAACACAGCAAATTGGAAGGAGAGACAGTGGTGCAGGGGTTAGATTGCCTCCTCGGCCTCAACTTGCTCATTCTGTACAATAAATCAGCTTTTAACTTGTCCCTTTTGGGTGAATCTACCCAAAAAAACGTGTTATGGCAGCTTAGAAGGAATTATACACGAACAGCAGGAATCCATCTGAAAGGAAAAACATTCCACTAGCACAATATATCTCAACTGCAAAAGTTTGCCAATGCTTTGAGTTCATACATCTAATCATAGTTTTTAAAGTTATTAAAAAATACATACATACGTATTAAAAAAATACAATACGCACAAAATAAAATAGGAAAGGACTAATTCTGTGGCCCTGATGAGTGTCAGTTTGAGTTAGGGTGCTATTTTCTGATGGATCCCATAATTGCTTGGTGCTAGACAGGAAACTTCTCTCCATAGAGATGCCTAGGCTCTTAGGTCTTTATTCTCTCAGAGTCCAAGATTTAGGTTATCATAAACAGCAGGTCTTTAAAAACCTGAATTTTATTAAGAGCAGGAGTGGATTCCGTAGTTTGGAAGAACTGGAGAGTAATTTCCAAGTCACTATAATTCTATTCATGCTTTCAGATGAGTTACTTTGTTCTTGATGAAATAGCTTATGATCTTGGCAACCTTCTAGAATTACTCTGCTTGCTAAAAGCAAATATTTTGTGCCTGGGTACAGGCATTTGCTGCAAACTCCCACCCCAGTGTTGACAAAAAGGATGTTTTCTGTTCAGAATAAATGCAAAACTTTATAAGATGCAATCGAAAGGCTTAAACCAATGTACCTGCAAGGCAAGTACTGCCCCAAAGGATCTTCCTATTCAGAAGATACCCAGCTAACAAGCTGTGTAGAATCAACGGGATTCAACAGTATCAACAAAATCAACAGTAGAACCATCAGGAACAAAAATAGAGCATCTCCGGAAATCTGAGTGTAGTCTCATATACTACCCACACCTCTTCCTCCAGCACTCTGTCCTTTCTGACACTTCAACATTTCTTTCTTGGAATAAAAGATTTGCTAAGAACGAACACGACAATGGAAAGAAGCTCAGAAAACTCATTTTAGTTATTGTCATATAATATGAGAAATCACTGGGGAATAATATTAGGTTGTCGCTTATCATTTTTAATTTTCAGTCATTTGAAATTATATATATTTTAAAATCCGTAGCTATTTTCATTGCATGCTTATGACATCCAATTTAATCTGAAAAACTGCCTAGAAAAAGAAGGTACCGCAGAGACCTGTATGTAGAGAATAGAGTGGAACGTAGCTAACGTAAGTAAAAGAGAAAAGTCTTAAAACAATAACTCCTAGTAAAGGAGCTGTCCTCTTTCCACGCTACTTCTTCACAAATGGGTTTCTACCTAAAACAAGCCTTTGATGTGTTAGTACACTTGTTGGAGAAGATTTTTATATCAGGGGAATCTGGCTAATTAACTGCAAAACTTTCAGTCCTGTAGTGTTAAACTCTAGAATTTCTATCAATATTATACAATAAGTTACATTTTTCTGAATAGCTAACCCTTTGGGGGCAATCAGAATGACTTCATTCCACCTGAGTTATTCATACGCTTCTCCTCAAGATGTACATTGGGAATCAAATACTTGATAGAGAAAGAATCTCTACAAAATGTCTGAAGTTTTAATCTGGAAAACACTGAAGAAGCAATTGTAAATGCCTAATACCATTTCAGGTGCCCCAAGGAATCTCATGTGGCTTAGCTGTAACTCCAGAAGAGCCCAGATCTCCTGTATAACCTACCAGCTCCATGAAGACATCTCAAGAGAGCCTTGAATATCTAAAATGGCAGTAGATCCTGGCATTAGAGACTTAGAATTCCCAGATTTTATTGGGATACATATGCTGTTTTCCTAAAAGGTTGTTATCTGCTAACAGGCAGGGATCAATATGAACTTCTGAACTGCTATTTTATGGCTCATGAAAAGGAAATTTGTAGAGTCTCTTTTAAAAATGTTCCATTTCTCTTCATAGACATAGTCTCCTTGTGGTCTGTAACATCGTATCATAGCATCCTTGCTAATTGGAGCCAGGTGAGGAATTGGAGCCAGGTATTGGAGCCAGGTGAGGAACAGTCATTCATGAAGGTGGACATCAGAATGGTGGAAGGGGCGTAGAGATGAACCCAAAGATCAAGACTTGAACAGTTCTTTCAACCTCTACAAGGGTCTTACATATAGGACTGCATTAACAACCAAACATGAACAACAGGACGATGTAGAAAACCTAGAGATTGAATTTCAAGGGAGGGAGTTTTCTATACTCTTCTCAAAAGGAGTCAATATTCTTTGGAAGCTCTTCTGGATCTGAACTGATGTGCTGGTATTATCAAATAGCATAAAGAGAATGGGATGGAGAAGAAGAGTGTAGACTATCTCCTCATATAGATGGGAAAATCATATGGTATATAAGGTTTTCAGCTAGCAAAAAATTGAAATTAATCCATTCTAAGGTATCTAGGAATACACAAGTGTTCAAGGAGACCTTTTATCTTCATAGAAAAAAAAATGAAAAAGAAGGAATTATATTTCATTCTTCTCTTGGAGGTTTCTCTCAATTTAAACAGATACAAAAACTTGTGATGTTGAGACTGCAACACTGACGCTTTATGATATGTTTACGGTCAACAGAAATGGCAATACTCTCACTGCACGACAGATGTTGAGATTCACAATTCCTGCTTCAGCGCTTAGGTTATTAAGTTTTAGTATGAGCTGCCAATATTTTCTTCAGGATTTCTGTAGATTTAACTGATCGTAGTTGCAAACGAAGGACCTGCACAGGGTAAGACAGCTGACTAAAAAAAAAATCTGACTTCAGATGCGTGACAGATTATAGAGCTGAGAATGGATTGGCAGAGCGTGTCTTGGGAGCAATATCTGAGCATCACAACACGCAGGAGGGTTTCCATGTCCCTGAACAACTTGTTATATAGCAGTCAATTGACAAAGAAAAGTCAATTCATCTCCAAATGTCACTCCCGTTCTCTTCTACTGAGCGGTCTTTGTCCTGGCATGGGAGGTAGAAAATACAGGAGTCACTAGTATAAACCACTAGGGAAGATTCACGCTTCTTATGTCTTCTCAAGGTATAAAACCAAAACAGACCCAGGAAAGACAAAGTTAACCTGTAGTATACTGAGAAAATAAAATAAATAAAAGCGAGCTAAAAGAAATTGCAGATAAAAGAAATTGCAGAATTGCAGAAATCAAGGCAAGTCCGGCTTGGTCTTGCCAAATGTACAAGAAAATGAGGAGATTACCAAGTGTAAAGAAGAGACAATAATGCCAATTTCTTGCAAATTCATCCCCTTGCGATGTAGATAGCATTCAACACAGGTCACCAGGTCAGTGCCAGCATCTCCATGACATACAAGAGAAAATGCAGAGCAGCCCATTTGTTTTCTCTATTTTTTCTCGCCGCAGTAATTGCTGTATTAATTGAACATAAAAGGAACCAATACTCGACACAAGGTGGAGACTACTGAAGCTTTCAACGGCATTAACAGGGATGCTCCCTCTTTGTCAGACAAGACACAAATATTTCACAATTCCATAGCATCAGCAAAATATGGAAAATAACTATAGCCACGTAGAGAAACGCAGAAATAGGCTGAGGATAATTTCAATATGGGAAAGCAACTGGGAAACCAGGGATGTCCCCCATTATAAAGACAACCATCTACCATTTCTACAGCCTCTAATTTCCCCCAGATTGTCAGAATCAACCTAGCCCTAAACAAATGCAGGTTATTCACACATCTATACTATAAATGAACATAGCAGACCACATAGTTGTCTTAAAATAACTTTAAAATATTAAGAATTCACATTTTTATTTTCTGTGCACCACAGACCAAAGTCCTTTACATCATTCTATAAAGTTTACCGGCAGTTCAAAGCTTTTCTTGAGGGTAGGGATGTGTAGACAGTATCAGAAAAGCAAAATCTGAATGTTTTATTTCGCTCAAAATTCTAAATTCAAATTCTATGGCACAGATAGAGGCTAATAAATGGGTGGAAACCCACCAACATTGGTACAGCTAGGCCAATGTGCAGCATTGGGAGTCTAACCCAGTATGTATAAGCGTATCCTTATTAAAAATAATAATTTTAAAAATTTCATTAAAATTTTAGGTAAAACTCCATGCCAAGGTTTTACATATTGTATCTTCATATTTGCATTATTCTCCTACAACCCAATTTAGGAAACCGTTCCTCTCTTCCTTGTCCTATACGTGTTGGTGTATAGCATGCGCTCATTCAACAAATCCCTATTGAATATGCTTAAAATAGTTTATGCATATAAACATAAAAGGCACAAACTGAGCCAAAATAGTCCTATTTTGATCTCATTCTACCTAGATATTACTAAACACAGAAGGTTAAATCTTAATTTATATATTACTAACACATACACGAGATGAGACACAGGCCCTTTGCAGCACCGAACGCAGTGCTGCAATGTGAAATAATATTATATCTCTAATTTCATAAGAAAAATTAAGTTAAATCCTAAACCCTAATTTTTACCTCCACAATGAAGTATGCTACTTTACAGAAATGGACAATTTAATTCATAATATTTATTAATTAATTAATAAAATAAACAGAAGTGGCTCACTTAAGCTCAAGTTATTTAAATTATCCAAACAATATTTGAGAATCATAAATGAACAGCGATATTGAATAATCTGATTATAGTACCCAGAAAACTCCGAATTATGATACTGATCCTAAATAAAATATCTAAATATAATAAACCATGTCAAATTACACTAACAAATTAAATTTTCACACAGCCCAATCGACATTCGGAAACCAACAATTTAAACTATGCTATTCAAGTTTGCATTTCAGTTTGTCCAGCTGGGCTATTTTCCAAATATAAGCATATAAAATGAACCTTTAAAAGAGAAGGGTTTAAGAAATAAATATTTTATTACATAGGCCAAGGGAAATCTGCAATGGTCTGTATCTCTTTTAGGAACACACAATCTGTTGACTAGAAATTTGGAACATAAAGAATATTTTCACAATTATAGCACTGTTTTCAAAATGACTTGGGCATCAATATATATTCAAACCATCGCAAAAACGTTTCTGTTTGCAAATGCATTGCAAGGACCCACATGTTGATCATGTTTAAAAACCCGAGAAATCATTTATGAATCAGCACGAAGGAGGGAAATGTTTATTCTTCTAATATTCGGAGCTGGTTTTCACTTAAAGGCACCACGACTCATGTTTTGCATTGCCTCTTACCTTTAAAAAGGGCTATCCACTGAAATTCTGCTTTAAAAAATGGTAAGTAAACTAGAAGGCATGTGCCTTCTGCACACTATTTCTAAGATATGAAAGCAGAAACCCACTGTAAAACCTGTGCACAAACTTACTGCCCTGTTCTGATTGCAAACTTCAGCTCCAGCACAGCTTGCCGTGCCCCCGATCCCATCATATTTTAATGCCTGTGCAGGAATGAGCCACAGAAAGCAAAACTGGACTCAAAGAGCAATTTTCCCCCCTCAAGTACTTATTTCAACACGTTATCTGTTGCATACAGCATTTCCTAACATTTTAAAGAGGCAGCACTGTAATTCCTCGAAGCCAAACACAATATTCAACAGAGACACCTTCAAAAATCCTTAGCAAAAACACCTAAAAAGAGTTCAATAAACCGGGTGGCAATCAGAATAGCATCTTAAGCACCATTTACCTTTAGTATCTGCCAATAGGTTCGTTGATATAGCTCAAATATTCTCCTTGCTGTGAAGTCAAGTTAATATTTAGCAATTTAAGTTCTTCCAGCACATCAAAAAGGTCAGTTATTGGTAGTAGCCTCATATTCCCAATCCCGTGATGTAGACTGAAAACAAAAACACTGCTGCTAAAATGCTTTCCTTAGTGTTTTGTTTCTTACTTCCCTTTAGCATACGAGAATTAGGGAAATTTGCTTCTGCAGCAGGACAAAAATTGCAGAAATCTTACAAGCTGAACAATCTATTCCTTAAACAGAGTTTAATACTTACTCTAGGTGAGGATGATCCATTAAAATCTACGCTGTCTAGTTACTCCCTGAAATAATAATGCTGATTGCCAAAGCAGAGGTAGCATAATCCAACCACATCCAGGCCTAACAGGCAGGATCCCAGTATTTGCTCCTATGAAATCCGAAATAAGGTACCTATCTCACTGAAAATCCAGGCACCCTTGGAGAAAACAAACAGTGGATTTTCAGGTCCTGAATTTTATTGAATTCACAAGAAATCCATGCTTCAGTCATCACAGATTTCTTTTTTAATCCATGCATGAGAAAGGAGCAGATTTCTTTCACAATTTTCAGCAAACAGGTCACTGCAACCACAAATTGAAGTTGCTATATCCAGTGTCATCGGTTCGAGTCCAGCTCTGTCGTCTTCAAACATTCTCCACTTAGCAAAAGTCACTATTCCTCCTTCTCTCATTCGCTTTAGAAGGAGAAAAATCAGCAGTTTCACATCTAAGATATAGTGCAAGAAATGGTTTGAAGCAGTAAACAACCACATTCTCATTTCTTTTTCTGCCCTTTAGGCGTAGTCTGGGTGTCTTCAGCTTGCCCTGCTGGTCTTCAGAGCAGCCACTAAGAGCTGGGAGATGGAGTCAGGACAGCAAGAAGCAGCAAAAATAAATATTGTCGCTTTAAGAACATACTTACTTTTGTGTTAAGATGTCACAACTTTCTCTCTACTCCTACTTCATTGTTGGGTCAGATGAAAAGCTGTAAGGACATTCCATTAAAAGTTAATATCTTGTCGCTTAATTGAGAGAAACGCTGCAATCCTCATTCTGACCATATTCCAAAGGAGGTCAGGTTTCGTTTTAAAGCATATTCATGTCGATGAAAACTTTTTTTGTTGTTGAAAAAAAAAATCCAAATTCTCCCTTTAATTTAGGCATCCTCTCGGTAATCTTCCAAGTTACTCGTCTCCCTCCCAGAGTTTAATCAGACATCCAAAAAAAAATCAAATATCGCATTTCCCACATGTATAAACTGTTATTGCGGAGGCTTCATTAAAGAAGCCTTTTATTTCTCTTATCACTGGCACAACCGCCCGGCGTTCGCTGCAGCCCGGCTTTCAAGCAGCCCCGAAGACTTGAAAAGCTCTCCAAGTTTGAAAACCAAAAAAAGTTCTGAGTTTTTCTGTACCCCAGGACGGTTTTCTCTCCCGAAGCTCAAGCCGAGAAGGCAGACAAAAGAAGCTGATTTGACTGAGCTGTGCCAAGTCTTGCCTTTTTTTTCCTTGCCTCCGCTCCGGCGCTCGCTCCCGCTCGCTCGCTCCCAGCATGGCAGCCTTCCCGAGCAGTCTTGGCGGAGCTCCAGCCTGTGCCAGGCTGTCTCAGTTCTTGTTTCCAAAAGATGCTCTCTCTGCGAAGCAATTAATATATTTAAAAACAGGAAGCTGTGGGTCAGCAACCAAATCTTGGCACCAACAGCCACGCCGGCTGCCAAAGCGGCTTATAGATTTCATGGTTTCCTACCTTTTACAAGGGATGTAACATTATTTAATTTTTTTTTTTTTTTTGCTCTCTGTTCGTGGAAGCCATTCGCTGCTGGCAGCGATAAGAAATCTGCTCGCTAAAAATGTCTGCGTGCAGCACGGGAACAACCTGCAGTAAATCAAGAAGCTTGGGAAGGAGGGCGTACGTATGATTGTAATAAGTCCCAAATACTCCTTGAAATAATATTAGGTTTTCCTTCTCTTAAGAAGCAGGGGAAGGTTCTGGGAGTGGGAGATGGATAGATTTGAATCAAGATCACAGCCCAAAGTCTTGTACATTTTAACTTCATTAACTCCAGGTTGAAAACTGCTTATCAAATGGCGCTTATCAAGGGCACCGCTATTAAGAATCAGTTTAAAATCAACACTAAATCCAAACCCCGCTAGCTAGTACCCCCAAAAATGCTTAGCAAACTCAATACATCTGTGGAAGCCGGTGATGTCAGCTGCTAATTCAAAAGCAAGGTTCTTGCTGTAGCATTTGGGGGAGAAACCGCTCAGCATTAATAGTTAATTTAGTGGAAAATTTCTTGATGCATTGCAAGACTTAACAACTTATGCTTGGAACTTCCTTCAAGCCACGCTAAATCACAGGAATTCATAGGCGCAGAATTATGGGAAAAGCCCTTTCTTTTATCTCCAAGTTATTTGCCATGGCAAGATGCCAACTTTTTTAACAGCATGCACTTACGTTAATGAGCACAATCAATTATACAGAAAATATACTGCCCTAAATGTACCAACTTAATAAGTTTACAGATGCTGCTTATTTTTTTTAATCATTAAGAGGTTCAATATAGACTCCCAGATGTTTTGAGACTCTGTTATTTGGGACTTAGTCGTACAATATTCCCCCAAGGATAATGTTCACATGGCTGCAAAAGGAGGAATAACGTTCTCCCTGAACGCTAACAAGGGAGCAAGCTTTGTTCCTCAGGTTAATGAAGTCCAGTGTCTTAAATCTCACTTAAAAGATCTGCACTTGTCCTGGGAGAGGATTAATGAATGACCAGACAGCTGCATGGGACTGGGCAGCGAGTTGTAAGTCAAAATTTGGCTTTATTTCCCATATATTTGCATAAGGTGTTTGTGATGGAACAAATAAGATAGTTCTGCTGCTCTCTCAATATTTCTTAATCAAATTATCTGTAATTTTTAATTGTTTCCCTTTCTCAAGGCTCCACTGACTGCGTGCCTATACACCAATGAATATGAGATGCTCACACAGTGAGAGCGCATTTAGCTACCTATAGACAGTTTAAGTATATAGAGACAATTTAGAGTCTAAAACCAGCACTAAATCCTACACTTTAATCGAGAGAACTGAAGACTGACAAGAGAATTGCCAGCAGCCTTCAAATATCTAAAAATAAGGTGCTAAAAGGGAGAATATAAACTGTTTTGCATATCTATAGTGAACAAGACACACACCCACGCAGGTGACACCAAAGCAGAGTTTCATTTATGAAAAATAATATGGAAAAAAAAATCTCAAGGTGGGAATTGCTATATACTGTGATGGAAAAGTGCCAATTTATTGAAAATTTTAAAAAATTGCCTAAATGAACATCTGCCCGGAGTTAGGTCTAATTGATCCTACCTTTGGGCAGATGGATAAGCAAGAGGCCCTTTTCGATGGCTGTAGGTAGGAACCTCATATCATAATGACAGACCAAGCTGAAAAAAAATGCATTTATGTGTAATTTTTCCATTTTTCCCTTTTGTGTATTTGCCAGAAAACTCTACAATGGCAGTTCACAAAATAACCATAGGGCATCAGCATGGGAACAAAAAGATCCCATATACATTAATACCTGTTAGGTTATAATCGGAAGGTTATGCTGCTGAAAGCGTTGACTTTAGAAACTCGTTTTTAATTAGCCTTTTCCCCAAAATTATCTATATTGACAACATTTTATTTCATACAGATCCCCCAAAATATGCAATTCCAGGAGAGATGCACATTATTCCTTCATTATTCCTACTGAAAGCAAAGCAGCAAAAGCAAAAATATGTCCGAGCAGCCAAACTCTTTGCTGAACGAGAGCCTTTCTAGGACCACAAACAGCCCGATTTTTTATCTCAATATATGCTCTTCCAAAGATAATGGACCTAATTTGCACAAATGACAACCCTCTTCCTGTCTTGGAACAATTTTTTCAAACCTGTGGTTTACTGTAACTGTCCTAATTCCCTCTCACTTCTCCTAAATACTCAGCAATTGCAGCACTGCTCCCCTCTCCTGCAAGTGCATTTACTGCCTGCCGTGATGTCCTGTATTCTCCTCCGTCTACAAATAATTTCCTTCCCAGTGCAAGTTTCCAGACCAGATACAACGTTTCACTTAGTTCCACATGGTCCTGACAGGGAGGAAACCCAAAACTTCCTCCACACCTTGAGCTTTTGTGATCTCCTTTTAGGCTCTTCTGTTTTACACCCTATTCTCCCATCAACCTCTCCAGTTTGGGTTCCAAAACTTTTCCCTTAAATATTCTCCAATCTCCAGCCACCTTCTCCTTTAATGTTATTTGTTTAAAATGCACAACACTGTATTTGTCTTTTTTCCCCCAAGGCTTCCTACCTATTTCTATTCCAAATTTGACACTTTTCCATGTTGTCAGACTTACCATTAGGGAACAACAGGCAGCCCTGTCCTTCAACAGCAGGTACATCCAGATGGCCACCAAATATCCACAAATTTATTCTTGCATAATATTTTCGGAATCAAATGTATCTTTTCTTCTAGGAATTGCAACAGAAAAAGTACATATACATATTTATCTCTGCCAGAGTCATTAACTAGTCTATTGCAAATTTTTTTTTCTATTTTTCATGTATTTCATCCGGTCCCCCTACAATTTGTTCCTTCGGAATTCTCCCTCCAAAAGCATTCTCATCTCTCCCCATTCTGCTCTTTCTTGAAACCACTTTATTTATATATTTTTCAATCTCCCTTATTGCTCACAAAAACGGCATGCCCGTACACCTGAAGCCACAAACTTCAAATGAACATTCTCCCACCTTGCAAATGGAAAAACTGATGCACAGAAGCAGTTCATTTGCTTGAGCTGTAGCAACTGCAACTTTTAATGCAGCACTCAAAGGTAAGACCTGCTTTTCTCACCCCTTGAACTGCAGTCACTTCATTTTGCTTGCAGTAAAGGCAGATTTAACGGGGCAAGTTTTACTAGAAGAACTAGGGAGACAAGGATGCAAATCCGTTTTCAAGCCACATTTTGGCGTGCAACACAATAAATACAGATCTATAAATTAAAAATGCTAGCAAATAATTGTATGCAGCAGAAGGCCTTTATCCTTTGGAAAAATGCATTAAGATACTCTAACCCCAAATAGCTACTTTTAAAGAATTTTAAAGGTCTGGTGTATCTCTCATTTCCCTTTTTGCCCTCCTTGACAGGCCTTCTAAATGTCATGAATCAATGAAAAACACCTAATGCTTCATTCCAGACTTTGGATTCTCAGAATACTGCTCCTACGTGCCATGTGCATGGTATTTCCCAAACATTTTATTTTTCAGAAATCACATTCAAAGTGGTGCCTGTTTGTCAGGGCAGGGCTGCCCAATCAGCCCTTTACCACCCTGCTCTCACCAGTTCTCAGTATTTGTGGGAGACCTCAATGAAATCAGCTCCTCTGAGAGCTCAACAGAGTGTTCTTAAGAGCCCAATTTTGGAGCCAGATGTTTTGTTGATTTATTATAAATGGGTGAAAGTACATTATGTGACAGGAAAAAGCTCTTTTTACCTGGTCCATTCTTCCTGGGAGATGACAACAACGAATTACCTAATGAATCTCCTATTTTCTGCTTTTCATTTATTATTAAACACCCAAATGCTGGTGAAGCTGTAAGAATCCACAAATAAGTGAATGCAGCTAAAACTGAGCGACCAATATAAGCAGATAAGGAAGACTGTTGAAAAGAGGAATATTTCTAATACAGAAAAGGCAAGATAGCAACAGCTGTAGTAAAGGGAGACATTAGCACATTCAAACATAAAAATGGAAAAATTATAAAAGGAAATCAAAAAGAAAGGCCTACAACCACATGAGCAATGTGAAGGACTAAATCTGCATGGACACTCCAACATCCCATCATCTTCCAGCACGCAGCCCAGTTTGCAGCTGCAAAACACACAAGTCAATCTCCTACATTGACCAAATCTCTTCTTCTCGAGGACCAGCTTTTTTTCTGAGTGCATCAAACAGATTTTGCATTTCTAGGTTAAAATGTTTTCGCCCTCTCTTTGCCTGGTGCCACTCAGAACGCTTTAGATACATGCATTATATATGTAAGTGCTACATGGAAATTTAAAAACCATTTGTACCTGTAACAGCTTATAATTTCCTTTCCAATCTCAGGAGAGAAACAGATACTTACAAAAATCAAAATGTTAGTAGCTCAGCTTCACAGACATTTGTGACTGTCATTTAGGAAAACTATTACAGCATGCGGCTTGAAAGAGCACTTTAGGTACCAGTAGTTATTTATAATGGAAGCTACTTATAGTTAACCTGGATATAGTGAAAACAGGCTTGTAATGAAGCAGATAGATAGTGATTACGAATAAGGATGCTCTGAAAAATCAAATTACTACAAAAGAGAATTTATCTAAAATATGGCCAGGTAGTCCTCTGCGACTTGTCATGTGCGAGGAATAAGAACGCGCTCTTTGCTGCACGCTAAACAAGGGCTTTGTAGCAAATTTTAGGTAGCAGCTGATTTATTTGGTGTTCAACATTTTCTTAAAACAAGTATTTTTTTCCAAATTCAATGTTTTAAATAGTTCTGCATAGATTAGTATCTCAGAATTCCTCATCTGCATTCAGTCACAAGCCCAGAGAGAGTAATTTTTATTTGTACTTCTCATTTTCCACTTTTAAATTTGCATTACATTTAATAAGTGATTTATTTTTACAACAGCAGTACCTACTTTTGTCTGCGCGCATATAACCACACATGTAAGATACATATTTGATGATCTATTTTTTCTTCTCGCATTCAAAAATCTTGCTTTTAATTGTGCTAAATTAAATTAAATACTTAGTAGGTCTTAATTGATGTGTGAAATGCTCAACACAAGGATGACTCCGTAATGAGGACTTCAGTTGTTTAATGAGAAATTCAGTCATTTAAATGCTAGAAAACAAATCCTAACGTCAGCATTTCTGCCTCACCAAACATTTAGCACAACCCAAGTTGTGTCAACGGCTACTTCTTGCCCACAGGTCCTATGCCATAACCTGAATCAAGAGCCACAACGCCATATCCATCCGCTGCCCAACGCACTGTTTTAACCAAGAATTCATCTGCTGACAACAGCAAAAGATGCTTTTCCGAAGCAGAAATGCTTAACTTGAGAAGGGAAAGTGAAAAATAGATGTTCAGTTAATTCTACTGAGCAGGTACAGAAGTCGTAGTTATGCTCCAGAGCAATTCTACCCAAATTGTTGAATTTATGCAGGCACTGAAGGAAGAAATAGAAAAAAAATGCATTTTCTGAAGTTTTAGGAGTATTAGACTGACTAGACAAACCCTTCAGCTCCTCCTGATGCAACTAGAATTGAAAATAATGAAGATCTACAACTGGGGATGGTATTAAGCATTCAGAGATGTAAGTTTCTTCAGTCTTCTGTCCTCAATCCTGTTTTTATCAACTTTTTTGAAGCTACTTAAGTAAGGTCATTTCTGCATACATCATTGGGTATAATCAGCACACTGATTATAATTGCTAAAAAGAAAAAAAGTGTGCGGATGAAACACAATTATACCTCATTTAATTGTTCTAATCGTTTAATAGCTCAATTTCCATTCTGGAAGCTGCCTGGATGCATAAATAAAGCCACCTAGCTCTCAATTGTGAAAAAAACGAGTATTTTGCTCCTAGGTAAACATACATTTTTAGGTGAAAAAAAAAATCATGTTTCCATGAGAAACCAGCAAAAAATCTTGCTTGCATGGAGGTAGGCAAAGGGCAAAAGGGAAATTCCACCGCAGCGACCGTCTTGCACGACCATCTGAAATCTCAACCTCACTCAACTCACACCAAGTTAAGTTTTATGACACTGTGAGCTGATCTAGGGCAGCTAAATTAAAAACATACTGCTCTTGTGTCTGTTTATATGCAGCCTGCCATCTAAACACACCCCTGCCCACAATTAAAATAAATTCTTTTGTTTTTCCAACTTCCTTTCATTGTATTTTACCTGCCTCCTCATACCTCTGCAGCAGAAGAGTGAAATTGTGAATGAAATTAAGCATTGCTAATCCAAGCAGGTTAATTTATTAAAAGTTGTTTCAGTGAAGCCTGTTCAAGAGGAGATTTCAGTTCTGCTCCTTGTGAATCAGGTCAGTCTGGACGAATGCCAAGGTAGATCCAGACATCCTTATTCGACTAAGGAGATTCCTTAAGGGAAAATGTAAATGAAAGAAAGGAGGCAATATAAATAGCCCCACCAGACTCTGTATCTTACAGTGTTCTCTCTTATGTAGTTCCTTTCTTGCTGATAATCTTAGAGGATTTCGCATTGCAGTTTGCTAAGCTTTATCAGAAAAGCATCTACTGATTCTAGCCCTTAATATTTTGTCTTTTTTAAAGTATGAACACAACTCTTTGAGAAAAAAAAAATGATTACAGATGATCTTCTATTCTTTCCTCGGTGTTGCCTTTAGTTAATTCTTCCAATACCTTCTTCATAGTTTTAAAAGTTGTAAAAAATACAATTTTCTAAGCTATATAAGCCACATTTAAAAAGGAAGAATCCAGTCCTGCCTCCAGGCTGTGGTTTCCTTTGTGAAAACAGCTGAGGTTTAATTTTGTGACAACGGTGTGATAGATCACCCTCAGTTCTTATCCTGGGTACTGAATTACAACATACAACGTCTATCCATGATCTTTGGGGCTCCCGTCTTCTTGCCTAGCAGGTTGCATCATCCTGTTAACTCTGAACACTACTGACTATCAACTATCATGGACAGGGAGGCACTTACATACATACTGCCATGATCACAGCCTTTATCCCCAAGTGTCACAAACTCGCTGCTTGTCCCATTCTCATTTCCTGCCCTGACACATCTCGAGAGTATCTCAGCCTGCTGCCACCTTCTTTTGGGTTTGTTCACACTTTTTGTATCAGAATCCAAAAAAAATTCAGCCTGTCACCTGTCTTCTAGGAGATAATCAGTGACCCACCACCAGCATCTGGTCTGCTGGTGCAGGTGCGCTCCTGGATGGCTTCACGTCCCACAGCAATGAGTCTGAGACGGTAAATAAAGAAGGTCTAAAGAGATAAAACAGAATCCTGGAATGGTTGAGGTTGGAAGGGACCTCCAGGGATCCCCCAGCGCATCCCCTGCTCCAGCAGGGACACCCAGAGCAGGGGCACAGGCTCCATCCAGGCGGCTGGGCACATCTCCACAGCAGGAGCCTCCACAGCCTCTCTGGGCAGCCTGGGCCAGGGCTCGGCCACCCTCACCCCAAACAAGTTCTTCCTCACGGGGACATGGAGCTGCCTGGGCTTCAACTTGTCCCCGTTACCCCTTGTCCTGTCACTGGCCACCACCGAGAAGAGTTTGGCCCCATCACTGCAATGCAGAGTTGGCTGAACCTTACTCCCACAGGCATCTCCACATCAAGGCCCCTTCCAAGTTGGACATGTATCATACAAGCTTATGGATATCAAGATGACAGCAATGTACAGATGCAACCATAATACTCCAACTCTGTACACAATAAATATTAGCATGCAAAGATAAAAAGCAGTGCCTTTCACACCAGAGATTACAAGCCAAACAATTCAACATTCACAAGGTACAAATGAATTTCTAAATAAAAATCACAGAAAACCAAAGTTCCTGAAAAGTGCAAACCTTTAAATTACAATTTAAAACCTTTAAATTACAATTTAAAAATTACAATCCTTAACTTCAGCTTTATTTTTTATTAAACCATGTAAGTTTTTTAAACTTCCACAATTCAAGTTAGTGCTACGCAAACAAACACAAACTGACTGATACAGAAAATGACTGCAACATTCAAATGACCTTAAATCTGCTAATGCAAGGTCCTCTCCACACTTACGTACCTTCAAATCAGTTAAAATGTGCTGCTTTTTAATACTGTACTTTTTTTTCCTTCATTGTACCACAATACTTAGCATAAGGTTTTATGTATTTTACAGTTAGATATGCAAACAACTCACACTTAGCATAAGTTTGGTTATTTTACTCTTGCAAATGGTGCATATGAACATTAACCAAAGCAAGAATAAAATTTTAAAATGACACTTAATGAGAAAAAAAAACGAAAAAAAAAGGCACCTGTGACGCAGAGCAACTGGGTTAACTTCTTGGGAAAATAGACATTTTCAAGACTTTTTACTGAGTATGAATGACAGGGCTGGCCATTAAATAACATTTTTCCCTGAATAAGTTCCGTTGTGCCATTCTGGGAATAACCAGCACCGAGAGAAGTGAGTCACACAAACAAAACCCCCAGCATATGAGCAACTTCTGTTAGTAACTGCACATTTCTACCCCAGAGTAAATGAAATGCAGCTTTTACCTTTCAAAGAAACCCAGGTAAGTTACTCTGCATTCACTACACAGCAAAGGCAACTCTCCCTGGAGTAGTTTTTAGGCTGTAAATCCACTCCTGTCTTACACGAGGCTAATCTGTTGATGTAACCATGATGTAAACCCAGTCGTTTATCCATTCCAGTTGCCCTTTGCTTTAAGACTACCATATGCAGCACCCATCAATGGGAGATACAAACGGTTCCAGAGATCTTCAGTAGCAAAATGCGAAAGGTTTTCAACTACTGCATACAGACCAAGGGAGGAAAATGAGATGTTTGCCTCAATTCTGTTATTGGAGTTGAAATACCCAAACCCAAACATCAGGTCACCCCCATGCATGCACAAGTATCACTAAGGAGAAAATAAATAGAAATCATTAGCAAAAGGAGGCTGATGTATCTCAGGATTCCTATGTGGCCCAAATGAAATAATGGAAAATGCTCTCCAGTGGAGAATATAACCTAGGAGGTTGCAAGTCGTGTGTTTAATCCTCGTAACTGACAAGTGTATTTAAGAATGCAGATTTGGGGCATCTACGCACTACGTCCCTTTTCAAATTCACAGCGATGTGCAGCTATTGAAGACGATGCTCCATGCCACTACCTTTCCCCAGAAATAATTATCCTCTTTTATTGCACGATTTAGAATAATTCCTCTGAACAGCACCCGCCCACAATCCCCTGCACTGAGACTCTGCGAATTTTTTTTTTTTTTGATTTTCGGAGCACAAAATCAGTCCCTCCGCCAGTGAGAGGAGCCTCCCTCCGAGGCTGCTTTGCATGCAAGGGGCTGCCCATTGGGTAAAGTTGCGGCTCGCTTAAGCGCTGCCGTTTCCCAGCAACTCGCGCTCCGTTGCCAGGGAAAAACCCCCGGGAAGAGCATCCTTCCTCCCGCCGCGCTCGGGCCCGCCGCAGTCCTGCGGGGGACAGCTCTGCGCAGCGCCGCTTCGTGCCGCTGCGCGCGGCCGCCCGTGAGCAGCATGCTAAGCAGCCCGCCGGCAACTCCGGGGACTCCAGCAAGAGATTTGCTCTCTTTTTTATCATTTTTCTCTTTTTTTTTCACTCCTGGAGAGGGTTTGTGGAGGAATGACGTCGCCCTTTATGCTACATCGTACTTATAAGTGACGAGGAAGTGCAGGGTTTCGCAGCAGCCACAGTGCTAGCCCAGGAGCAGCACTGGACTGAAGAGGCAGTTCCATAAACACACTGGATACCTTGTCAAATATACAATATATGAGCATATTTCTCATATGCATTTAATGCATTAAATGCATGGGGGCACGTAGTTACCCTTCATTTCACTTCCTCACTATCACAAGCGCGCACAAGCAGCAGCAAAAAACCTGCACATGGACTCAACCTTTGCATCTCCTTGCAGCACCTTCCAAAATGCAAACGTAAAATGCAAATACAAAATGCTTAAAGAGTAATTCCTAAATTCTGTGGGTTTTTTTTCAGGAATGGTAGAATATTTTTAGCTACTCATTTGGCTTGAAAACGGCGCTGTTTAGGGTTTAGCTATACCACAGAAACTAAAAAATGGTCAAAAAAATGAGAAAGAGAAAAATCCATGGCACGCTAAGTGTTTATAGGCACTATTTACAGGCAAATTCATTGCACATATACCTGTAAGGATATTGTAACCACAGATTTCACCAACTGCCTTTCAAATAATAATCAATTAGCACAAGTGAGGTACTGGAGCAAAATATCATACTCTATTTTACCTCCTTTCTGATCTGAATCTCAGCAAACCCCAGGGAAATTGTAACAAAAAACTAATGGCAAATGTGTATTTGGTTGGAATAAGCATAAAGGACGAGATTTCCCTAGTTCTAGACAGTATAAATAAGCTATAAAAAATATCTCTTTGGCCATCATCTTGAGATTTCTACAACATGCACAGTTAAAAAATAACTGAAGATCAGACTGTGCCATTCGGTAGTGATGTCCACTAGTAACTTTGCCATAAAATAAGCCTTCCCCAAAGGGAATCACCAAGAATCCAGGTCTCTCAGTTCCTGAGGGAGTTCTACAATCACTGGAAGATGCTGGAAAAGATGGATAGGTGGGTTTAGAGAATCACTGGGGTTTGAAGCAACCTCTGGAGATCATCTAGTCCAACCTCCCAACCTCTGCTCAGCCAGGACTGGTAGTGCAGGACACTGTCTGGTTGGGTTTTGTGTATCTCCAAAGATGGAGCTTCTCCAACCTCTATGGGAAACCTATCACAGGGTTCAACCATCCTCACAAAATTTCACGCATTTCAATGCCCACTGCCTCCTGTCCATTTGTTAGGCACCGCTGAGAAAGGTAATTATATCGATTTACATTCATTAGATACCCCCACGAGCACATCCCAGCTTAAATGAATTTAGGCTGAGCTGATTCCGCTCTCTCTCTCAAAGATCACCTGTCTGTATTAACAGTATCAAGGCACCTAAAGCTGATTTTTTCCATGCTCAATTTGAATACAAAACTAACATAAAATGACAAGGGTCAGTCTAGATCCCTGTCCCAATCTCCATTCCCTAGTGCTTGCTGATTGCATCCTTCTCTAATGCTGATGTCTCAGCAAAAAACATTCAACACAAATTTTCTTGGAATTCAGTTGGCCAAGTTGAAATACTAGCTCTACACATAACTACGGAACATATAATTCATACATGCTTGTATGAATTTAATGGGAAATACATTGCCTTAGAATTAAATGAAATAGTCAAACCAAATGCAGACCAATTCATAAAAGCAAAATAAGATACAATACCAATGATTCAGAAACTCTTTTAAGGTTACAGTCAACAATCAGCTCTAAAAGATTAGAATTATCTTTTGATTCACAAACAGGAAAATACCAATTAGGTACTATCAATAGTAAAATCTCTAGTAAAGCTCAAGGAAGATGTTAACTAATTGATGACAGTTTAAGGAAAAGATAAAGGACTATAAAACAGGCCTTGTGTTGTCAGACTACTAAAATTCACTTTGTTTCTTTTCTCTATGGCTGTAGCCTTTGCATTTTATAAATAAGTAAACCAGCATTTTAATTATGATCTGAAGAACCTCATGTACACCAGAAAATATATTACAGAGCTTTTCAGCTCACACAGAAACCTTCAAAAAGTTTCAATGATTCAGCATAAAAACATAACAAACTGATTCAAAATATGCACTTTTTAATGGGGGAAGTTATGAAATATTGGAACAATTTATAAAATTTTGCAGTGGATTCTTGATCAAAGGACATTTTCCATCAAAGTTATCTCCAGAAAGCATGGTCTGACGCAAGTAAGAATTGATTCACGGAAATGTTATGCTCTTTTTTATACAAAAGGTCAGATTAGAGTTCATGGTGACCTCCCCAAGCTTGTAATTATTATGCAATTAATTTATAAATAAAAATGCAGACAGTTTAATAGATTTAAATAGTTGTAAGGCTGTCTACCCATGAAGTGCACCCTGACTGCCTCAAAAAATCTGTTAATGCACTACAGATACACTGCATATGTATATATCTGACATGCAACATGAAATGTTATATGCAACATGAAATATGTGTGTATGTATATACATAGTATATATATAATATACATGTACGACCTTACATCAAGTCTTGCACACGAAAGTGCCACCAGATTGTTAGGATTCTAAGACTAGTGCCTCTACCACAATCATAAAATAAAAGTCAATTAAAGTTTTAACAGTCTTAAATAACACACATTTATCTACTCATAAAAGTCCACCAATGCTGCAGCAGAATAACAACTAAAATTAATTCTGAAAAGCACAGTTCTACTAGGCAGGTATTAGCAATAAATAGTAGGTCATTTTACTACACACCTTGACATTATATTGCACTATTATATAAAAAAAACTCATTAAAGAAAATATTCAAAATTGAATGCTGCAAAGAAAGAAAATAGCAAAACATACTCAGAAGTCCTAAGACACCTAAAAAGCTGCCCAGGAGCACTGGGATCCAGATGTGCAAAGAGGAGCAATGCAATTATCACAATGTGCAAGAGGTGCAAAGAGAGGCCAGCAGAGCCCTGCGCAGAAGACAACAACCATCAGCTGGTGCAAACACAACCCAGGATAATCCTCTAGTCCAGCACAGCCACCTCCAGCTTGGACATTTGTCTACAACAATGACAGCAGTAAAAGAAAAGTTGGGGAAAAAATAGATGTGTTGATGAATGAGCAAGACAACCTTGTAATATAGACCAGAACATAGAGGATCGTGCACAAAGCATTTGTAAACCAAGAAATTATGGAGTGAAAAAACAGCCTGCTAGACACTACATGTTGCAAACTGGAAGGCCACCCAAGTCAAAGGCAGTGATCAATCTCTTGATGTCTCATGCGAGGCTAGTATCATTCAATATCTTAAACAGCAGCATGAACGATGTGACGGAAAGCACACTCAGCAAATCGATGGTGACACGAGATTGGGGCTGAGGGTTGACATGCCAAAGAGCAGAGCTTCAGTCCCGTAGGATCTTTAAAAAAATAAAAGCAGGAATACGCCAGAAGGAAACTCACAAAGCTGAGCAAGAAGGGCAATTTTTGCAGCAATGCAGAATAATCTCAGCCCTGCTGAAGAGGACCTGGAGTAGGGTGGATGCCAGGTTAAGGATGAGCTGTCACTAGATTGCATCACAAGGTACATAGATGGCAAAGTGAGGAAAAAATATGCACAGTTTTGGTGTAACAGGACGAAATTATTTATATATATATATAATTTGGCCACAATGTATCATCTGTCCAGGCAATAAGATACATAAACAACACAAACTGTTTTAGTAACAGGCAACTTGAAGGTGACAGTCTCCTCTCTGCATCCTCATCACATCAATCCCATCTCAGTTTCCCCTCAGACTTCATCTTCTTCACATCAGACACAATTTTCTTCTTCTACCTTCAATGTTTTACCTCGCATCTATTTAGCCTAAGATTTTCCCATGCTCTCATCCACTTCTTTTATTCAGCTTATGCCATCAGTCATTAACTATTCTTCCATTTGCACTTAGGAACCTTATGTGTTTCATAGGTTTATACAGGAACCTTAAGGGTCAAAGATTTTGCAAGTTTAGAAACCTGAAGCAAATATATGTAAAAATAAAACGCGTCATAAAATGGGAAGAATGATCGTGGGTTACGAGAGCATCCACATGTCGCTACAATAACTATTTAACAGTGACGACAGGGATTTTGGGGCGTTTTCAGCGCCCAGAATCGGCTGCTTCACTCCAAGTTGCTACTCTTTACCTGGCAGCACACGATTTACACAAAATGGAAGGGGAAATATTGAAAGAAGGCTTAAAGAATTGTTAAGATTCATTGAAGAGCTCAAAAACACTTTAAAATCTTGACTGCTAAAGCACTCAAACCATTGGGGGATTATTCATTTGCATTTTACAGGAAAGAATAAGGCCTGGGGAAACATCTTAAAACCTAAGTGTGGCCCTCCGTAAAAAAGGAAAATCAGCAGAAAAGCCATACATAGCCGAAAATAAACACGGGATTTTTTTTCCTTATTTCCCTCAGCACGACCAGGAGGACAGCTCCAACCAGCCCAACCGCTACTCCTGCCGCAGGGAATGCCATTGTGGAGGGAGCTGGGGGAGAGAACCTGTTGCTGGGGAATCCTCGAGGAGGAAAAGAACGGGTTTACGGGAGAAATGGAGCTAAACGGAGCACCGCGGCGCCCGCGCCATTGCGGCCTCCTCACGGCGCCTCA
>JAWLRI010001067.1:522800-564125 GCA_034781795.1 Crypturellus tataupa
CGCGGGGGCGGGCGGGCGGGTGGGGGGGCCCAACCGTCACCCGCCCCGGCGCCAACCGGACCGAACCGGTACCGAACGGGCCCCAAACGCCGCCATCCCGGGCTCTGCGCGACCGTTACTGCTTTATCCCGGCAGCCTTTTGCCTCCTCCGTTCTATTTATTTATTTGTTATCCGCCCGGACCTGCCTCAGGAGATGGCTTTTTCTTCCCCATCCCTGCGCTTCTTGAGGTAAACTGTGGCCTCTTTTTCCACGCGGTTGGTGTTTCTGCGCAAAACACACTCCTCACGCCCTTACAGGATTCATAGCGCCTTACAGAATTCATAGCACTCTGCCTTTTCCCTTTTTTTTGTCTTATTTCTTGGCATATGCAGCACTCGGTTACGTTTCAACTAACCTACTCTCTCCTGCGCTCTTTACACAGCCCTCAGTCGCATCCCGCTTGGGAGGTCGCTGTCCTACGCATATATTTGCAATAAAAATACAGAAATAACAAGCGAAAGGAGTAGAACTGCTTATGGAAATAACCTGCTGCGTTTGTAGGGGTGAAGCAACAGTGCCTATTGCAGGTAGAGTACGGACTTCTAAAGCAGAGGAAACTTAAGGGCACAAAAACGACGTGTTCTTCAAAAAATTGAAGTTTCCTCCGTAGAAACAGTCCTGGTCAACAGATAGAAGGGGGAAATGCAAACGGAAACCTGAGGTTGCAGGGAAGGCTTGTGAACTAGGCAGGGGTCCCACGCTGTGGGTTTTGGAGCAAGGGAGGAGAGAATGAGCAGTGAGAAGGAACAGGAGGGTTATTGAATGGCTCTCGTTTTCCTTCTAAGGCAAAAACATCTGGAGGATTTCAAAAAAATATTTAAAAGGTGGATTGTTGGGTGAATATAGGAGGGAATGTGATGAAATGACAGGCTAATGCCTGATCTGTGGTAGGAAGACTGGGTAATTTTCTCAAAAAATGGACCATGACAAAGGAATGCGGCTGCATTCAGCTCATATTCAAGCTGGGTTTTACCAGGGTATGATGCAGTTGAGATGTAGAATTTATTCATACTTGAGTGGGATAGTTAGGGCAATATTGAGAATTCCCAGATGCCCCCTAAAGAAACTGGGGGAGCAGGAAATTGATATTTTAGGAAGTTAGGCTTTCTTTAAAAATTTGGGTGGGAGCCTGGTGTGAGGAAGCTGTCCCGTATCGGTCTTCAGGTTCATTGCTATTCTTGTGTTTGAAAGGTGAACCAGGTGCTCTTTGAGGGCAAGTAGTTCCCGTGTTGCACTCCCTTTTTCCATGTTTTGTTGAATTTTTGATACAATTTGAATCACTGAGAAACGGGACCAGAAAGAACCTCAAGTAACTTCAAAAAAAAATCTGCCAGAACCTGAAAAATATTAAATAAAAAATGAGGGAATAGTCATGTATGATAAATAACCCTGTGATCTTTTGACAGTAAAAATCAGAAATCACAAATCAGAAATGGCCAGTAGCCAAGTGTGAATTTTAAGTATTTTGTTCAGCTTATTAGCTGTTTCGTTGCATTTGTAGTGTTCTCCACGCTGACATTTTCCAGCTCTTACTCGCTTTGCATTAAAAAGCCATTAAAGGTGATGACAACCACTGGATTTACACTGACCAGTAGTGAAAAACTTCCCCTGCGTGTCTCCATTTCTTCCTTTTCGCTGTATATATCTGTCCTGCACTATCTGCCAGGAACATGCTGCTAAAAAATGCAACGGCTAACGTTATGACGGATAAGTAATGCATTTTTTTTCCATAAGGATTAATGTATTTGCCCGTGACACAGAACGCCCTGTGTAAATCTTCTGCTCTGAGCGTTCCTGTTGCCTCTTTCTGAGCGGTGACGTTTTCATTGTCCTCCTCCTCCCACGAATCAAGGTCAGTGGGAGGTGAAGGACAGAAAAGCAGAGTAATGCTCTGCGTTCAGCCTCGTGGATGAAGCAGCTGAGATCTCCTAGAGCCCTGATTTGCTCGGAAACGCAGCTTCTAAAAAGCCAGCGTCTCCTCCAGTCAGTGACCCCAGCAATCCTGCTGCTGCCTGTGCATCCTCCGTGCAATATCCACCATCCCTGCGTGCTTAAACTGCGCACATCCCCAAAGTCTCTGCAGAAATATCCTTTTTGTTCTATTAATTCCTACAGGGAAAAAGTGCTCAGGGATCCACCACGTTGAGCTGCTTCATCAGAGGCTGACAGTGGCAGAGCAGAGTATTAAAGAGGGTGATGGGGCTTCAAAACAGTGGTCGGGGAAGTGACGGATAGCGGGGCTGATGCTCTACTTAGATTACAGCTATTACGGGCAGGAAACGCTCTTTCATTCTGTGTCCATGTGGCACTTTACACTGCGCTCCTGCTCCGTAACTGGATCCTAAATATTCAATAAGAATAAGCCATGATGCCACTTAACACGTAAAACCGGCTTATTTTCAGAACGGCTTAGTGCTTCTTGGCTCCGTGGAAACAGAATACTTTTAAATTAAATAAATCCCACTTAGTACTGAGGAAAATACGGACTGGCCCCTTTGCTTCTTCCACGGGCTGAGATATTGTTTAGAATCTGAAAAATCACACTCAACTTGAAAAGTTCTTGATATTTAAAAGCAAGCAGACAGCAGAACCTGCTTTATTTATTTACTTATTTTGCTGCATTGTATCATTCTTGCCACTTAAATGTGCAACACTTCATATGTGCTAACATAGAAGTTGAATTCATATGTATTCTGTATCAGCCTACAGGATACTTACACAGTTCATGCACTAATTACAGTATTCCCAGCAAAGCAATTTAATAGCATATTCAATCTTCAGGAAACCAGTACGAGGGAGGAAAGAGTATTGGAGAGAAAGGGAAGAAAAGGGACAGACTCACCTGTATTCTCCCAGCCCAGGTTCCTACCAAGATTCCTAGTCCAAAAGGTACACATTTGCTGAAACTGTACACATTTTTTCCTAGGACTTGATATCTTTGCATTTCTTTTGCAATCAAATTTGCTGGCCTTTTTGTTTTAGATGTACTTTTTTCTCGTGTAGCAAAATTTGCTGTGCCTCAGAACTGGCTAAACCCCTATAACCATCTCCTTGATGATACTTTTTTTTATAAAGCCAAGAGGAACGATTTAGATTTTGTGCTGCGTTGTGCACATCCTGGCAAAGTGATCAGTTCTTACTTTAAAACATAAATTGGAGATGAACTACTGCTGCTGTGCCGGCCTGTACAACCTATTCCGGACTACAGGACTTGTTTGGAATACTGCTGCTCGACAAATACACTGGCAAATATTTAGGTTATGGCAAATATACAGAAAATTATGTTCCATGCTTAGTCCTTGGCACTACATAAATCACTGGCACCGACGTGCACTAATGCCCAGTCTTTGTTACTACCCCCCCCCCCCACAGGTTTTGGGTCAGCTGCTGTCATTTCCCATCAAATAATACCGAATTATCAAATAATTAAACCTAGAAGCAATCCCTACCTGACGTAACTTTTTTCCCCTGTTTTAGCAAAATGACATTAAAAGGTCCTAAATGGATTTTCCAGTCAGGGGAAGGCAATTTTAAGTGACAGTTTTTGGACCCGGCCGGCCTGAAGTCCCATAGCAGCAGCTGTATCTGTTACTGCAGGTAGCAGTGAAGCAATCGACACGAGGCGCTTTCTAGAGAGAGGAGGCAGCATTAATCAGTCATTCATCCGCCTTCCATTTGGGATCTAGACGAGCTTTTAGACACAGATTAAGCCACGTAAGTCGTACTAAAAATGGAGCTGACGTAGGAGAGCCATCAGCACGGGTACCTCAGGATAATGCAGCGACTTGGGATTCACAGAGGGATGTCAAAATCAATGGGCAATTTAAGAGAAGAGAATCCACGGTACATCATGAAAATGCAGGCAGCCTCCTTACCCATGCTCTTTATTTATTGACTATCCTGCAGCAATTAGAGAAAAAAAAAAAAGGTAAAAAAACTTGCAACAACCTTGCAAGTTTTCCTATTGTCAGGGTTCCTCTAAGTGCTGCTTTGCGTTTTCCCTAGCTGGAGCTTTAGGTTATGTCTCTCTAACTGATTTTGTTGCTCTTCAGTGTGTGTCGGTGTCTCCTGATGCAGGTTCTGAGCCTCACGATAGCACCTGAAGACCTGGGTCATGCAGGACTTGATGCTTTTGCTCACTTGGAATCTATCACTGAATCTCTAGATGCTTCTCCAGCCAGACACTGACCTCTGGATTTTATTTCCAAACGCCTGGAAGTGAATGAACACGTTGCAGAAAGGTAGCTCCTAGCCCAGGATTTAGCTTCAGTTTGCAGATGGCTCCCTCAGTGGTGAAGCTTCTTACAGCTCCATAAATTTCAGGGGCTTTGACATGTTAGAGCAGCTGAGGCTCAGCCCTGGGGCTTTTAAATCCACATTTCCTGCTGTGATGCAGCACATCCCATAAGTGAGTTTCCAAGTTTTGTTCCAAGCGCGTGAATTACGGGAGTGTGTTGGGCTGTGCATGTCAGTTTAGGTCGCCGTTTCCATCCTCCTCTCCTGCAAATATGAAATTTCAACAAAGATCTCCCCGCTTCTTTGAACCCGTCATGACACAGCCCTTCTCTCGCTAAAAGTGCAGCTTTCATAACAGACGTCTCACTAAATATCCTCTGAATCACTCCAGGATTTGTGTTTGTCACCCTAAACTCTCGCTTCGAAGATGAACCTTTTGCATAGCAATAAATAATAGAGAAAAGAGTTTTGGGGTGAGATGGATATCACCTAACTAGGCGTTTAGAAGAGGCAAGCTGGTCGTGTAGATGTTTTTCTGTAGCCAACAAAGGAAGACAAGTATCTGCATCATAATTCTGCCCAGCTCAAAGTCGGGGGTTGCAGCAGACAGATTTGTCTCATTCAGCTCACGGCACAAGGTGCCTTGATGAGCAGCCTCGAGTGGATACCTTATTTTTATTAACTGCGAGTAAACTTTCTCCTTTATATAAAACTGCAGAAATCCAAAGCAGGTTTCAACCCCATAAAAGTTCTGCTCCCATTACATATTCTTATGTCATCGATGAGCTATTTCAAGACAAATTGACTTGCTCAGCACCATTCTCTTCCCGTTCCCCATCGCAGCCGGAGCAATTTGTTCCCTTCTCCAGATTTTCACTCACTGACCTCATATTCCCCTAGATCTTTCTGTTCCTTCCCTGCTAAGATCTGAAGCCCAAATTCATATTCGCTATTTTTTCTCTTTCTGTAAGTTCCTTCTATCGTGTCCTTTCACTTAAATCCATCTACGTGGCTAAAGTATATTAAGGACTTCTATTTAAAGTGCTAATAATGGGGAGAAGAAAATAAAATGAACTGTGTTGATTCTGCAGATAACATAGAACATACTCCAAAATCTGCAAAAAAGTCACTTCTCTAACCGATAAAGCCAGGGTATTTATTCCCAATGGGCTGCCCTAAAATAGTTGGAGTAGGAGAGAAGAATTACATGTCACCTCCAGTGTATTTTTGGCAGCTCCTTTTGCTTATGTGCAGAGATGCTTGGCCACAACCCTGTGGCTCGCGTTGCGCTTCTGTTTTCATCCGAAGGCAAAACCACACCATAAAAAAACAAGACTAATGGAATCAATTAGTATTTTTCTTTTCCTAGGGAATATTCTGCCGGTGGACGGTTATAGCGGCTGCATTGATCACATTCATGAGATGCAGAGAGTCGGGAACGCTCGGAGGCCGCTGCCACATCCACGTGGTCTGCTCAGGTTTGTTTTTTTTAAATGCATTGCACCACATCTAGTAAATTCCTCAGCTTTGTGTGCAACGGTAGCAATGACCTTATAGAAACAAATGGCGTGGGTGTTTACACTGCCCTGCTGAAGGGAATAATCGCATTTAATAGCGCTGCCTAAATAAATAAATAAAAGCTCTTGTGCTGGATGCGGTAATGAGCTTTTTATAAATGTGCTCGTGTGCTCGGCGCAGCCTCCTGCGCCGACGCTGTGACACAAAAAGCTTCATTGGCACAGGCCGTTTGCAGGTAGTAATCGAGTTTGCAAGAAACACCCGGATTAAAGATTGCAAATAGAGACGCAGGAGCCTCCGGCCTGGCCTGCCTGGCTGGATTCCGGCCTCCCGGCTCCTTCCCGGAGCCCTCTCGTGGATCCCTAATTCCACTGCACCGCGGAGCCCCGCGAACCGGCAGGATACTCTAATGCAGCCGAGCTCTCCTTTCCACGCCTAAGAGCCTGCACAAGCGGGATGGACCCGGAATTCCCTGCCGAGCGAGGAGGAGCATCCGTGGCTTTGACCGCGGATACCTCCTCTTGCTCCCGGCATCCAGCTATAAGGGCGGTTATTGGATTGCAGCGCAGGAAAATCCACTGGGAATAGGGAGGCAGCACGACCAGGCATTGCCGGGCGAAACACATTCAGGAATGGGTGTAAATGGGATGTTTATGGGTTTGAGAGGGGCTTTTCGTGGGGGAAATCATAATTTAAAGATACCCGAATTGTGTTTTAAACAGAAATATCAAGACATTTATTGACAACAACTGTATTCATGAGGACAATTAACTGCCAGGTAATATTTATTTTATTTGGAAGGAAAAAAATTGACAGGATTTGCAGAACATACCTGACCAGCTAATAAATTTTTTGTCATACCTGAAGTGCAGTGACTTTTTGTTGCATTATTTATAGAAAAAAAATATAGGTGCTATTTCATATACGCAGGCAAGTGCTAGTCCAGCTCTTCTGAGAGACTTGGGTATTTAAATTCTATTGACTATGTAGACATTTAAATCCTAGGGAATCAATGGGAATGAGTCACCTATCCCCAGGACCTTGTGTTCCAAAGAAGCAGGTATTTCAAAGCCATAGGGGGCTCGGTTTAGGAATATAACATTTCATGTTGGTGGGGTAAAATTAGTAGAGTATTTTAGAAAAATAGGTGCACAAAAGATTAAAATAAAGAGATGGTGGCCTCTTGGTTCAGGTATCAAAATGAGTTTAAGAGGATTGCAAAGGAGCCAGTCAAGAGCCCAGGTCATGGAGAGGAGAGTTTGAGCACATGAAAGATGGGATAGAGGTAATTGAAAAGCTGGGCATAACTCCTTAGATAGTCAACATTAATACTTCTGTATGGACAAACTGGACAGAGCTTAACTTAAAGCCAGAGAGCATGAATCAAACCAAGGTTATGGCTCTGAGCAGCGACGTTCTTGGACGTCCAAGTGCCCTACAGCTGGAGTCATTAAAAATCCAGCGTTTGTCACATCCAAGGAATTGCGGCCCCTTGGTGCCTCCTATTAGTGCAGGAGGTTATAAATATTGTTGATGACTCAGCATTTGCATCGGGCTTCTTGGTTTTTCCTAGTCGTCTTTGTGCCACTTCTAGTGTCCCTGGTGGCGTGAACCTTCCCCAAGGTGAATATTTACACAGAGGTCTGGGGGATATTTGTCTTTTTGGTTCAACTAATGCCAATTCGGATCATTATTTATGAAGAGGATTTGAAAAGCTGCTTTCCTTTCTCCTTAAAAGCTGCAAAAACTAGAGCAAGACAATACAATTTTCACCTGTCTTTGGGAAGGGCAAATATCTCCTAAGGATATCTGGGAGAATATGAAAATCCTGGTTTGGGCATGAGCAATTCTGGCACAAATATCCAGAGATGACACTTCCATCCTTAAAATAAGCCCCCCGACATAAGTGCTAATTTAATATACATCATGCCATCTGCTTTCGGAGATGTGCAAGCTGCCTCCAAAGAAGTCAATGGGAAATGCATTTTTCCAATTCCCAGATCTAACGCGATGGCACAAAAGCAATAGTCATCCTTCCCCGAAGGGAAATACCAGTTTGCCACTAGATAGAATAATAACCAGGGCAAAAATAACCCACAATATCTCCTCCTCCTCCAGCTCTTCTCAACCCCAAATGAAAATACAGGGTTTAGAGATGACTCTGTAAAGGGAAGAGAAGAAGGGAAAGTCTCAGAGCTGCAAGGCTTGGAGGTGCCGGGTGCTGCTCTTGCTAGTCTTGACTTTGCCTATGGAAAGTCATCACTGGGAAAGGGGATCTCAAGCATCTCCATCTCCATCATGAATATTTCCATCTTCGGGGATATTCAGACATGGTCCTGAGCATCCTGCTCTGGTGGACCATGGTTCAGGCTGCAGGATTGGACCAGATCATCTCCAGGAGCATCTTCCAACCCCAACTGCTCTGTGATGGTGTGAACCAAGTGCACCCAGCTGAGCCCACGTTGCTCTGGACCTTGCTCTAGTTGATCTGTATCCAAGGATGGAGACTTCACTGCTTCTCCAGGTCACTGTCCCACTGTGTGGCCTCCGTCACAGTAGGTGACACTACAATCTCCATTTAACCTCTTGTTTTTAGGTTGAACAACCCCAGTCCTCCCAACCAGTCCATCCCCCTAGACATACTGATGGCCACAACTTGGCTCCATTTGTCACTGCCCTTCTTGTGCTGGCGAGCCCCAAAACTGGACACACCACCCCAAGTATGATCTTCCATGGGAAAAATGACATTTTCTATTTTGTTCTCTCTCATTTTCTAACAATTCCCAACATTCAGGTCCTCTCTTGAGGGGCCAAGAGTTTTTATCCTTTTATTTACTGTCGGGCAGTGAGTTTTCTCTTGGTTTCCTATCAGCTCTTTCTCTAAGATTGCGGCTCCCATGATGATATGTCATTGTCTGAAGGAGCTGCTTTTCCCCCATGCTTTAATTTGCCCTGACAGACCCTGAATCTCAGCTGTCATTTATCACCCAGCATCTCGGTGCTATAAGCGATTCCTGCAACTGAGGTTTTGATAACCGAATAATGCAATTTCATCAGCAAATTCTGCCATCCTTTCTCATGTACACTCTGTATATTCTCTTTAAATGATGTCTGGGGCTGCTCGCAAACATTTCACCCATTTGGTGCCTCATAATAATTTCCTTTTAACAAGTTGCCTCGCGTTTTGTAGGTTTCCCTTCTACATTTGTGATATTTTGGGCTTTCTTGTTCCTATAACACCACTGAATCTCAGTATTTTATTGTGTCTTGCAGCCTCTTGGCATCTCTGGTCTCCCTTAGACCCCTCGGTCACTGTCACTACCCTGACCAAGAGTCCATCCACTCCTTCATAGTCCCCTTAGAAGTGTTTTGTGTCCCCCTGAAGTAGCATCTGACTTGCTCCAAGAGATCCTTAGCCCCTTCCTGCTTCAACTTTATCACCTTCGGTCTTCCCTTCGCTCCAGAATACGGAATTCTTGCACAGGATTCAGTTTCCAGACAACTAGTCGCCCCCTGCGTTGCCTTGGGTTGTCCATGGCAGCTGTGACACTGCGTTTGGAGGAGACGTCACCCTCCTGGAGGGACACCTGGAGCTCCCATGAAAAATCCCTTTGCTTTTTCACCTCTAAAAAACGCATCTTTCCAAATGACACGTTATATTCTATGCTCTTCCTTACCTCTCAGTCCCTTTTTCTTAGGCGTTTTCTTCCCACCTCGCTGTCTGTCCCATCCGTGAGACAAAAATTCCCCTTTAACCATCCTAAATCCTCCCGCTTTGAGATCTTCCTCCCCTCGGCAGCACTGGGATCATTGACCTGGAAGCTTCAGTCGTTGAAAGTTTTATGAATGAAGGTTTTTCGCTCTGTTTCTTCTTCCACCAGCCTGTGTCCTGTCTCAGAGGTGAGTCAAAAGGTAGCCTAGTTCAGGGCACATTTGCTCTTATTTTATTTGACCCTTTTTACTGTTCCCAACGGAGCTGTTCTTCACCCTGAAGTTCAACTTGAGCCACTTTTTCAGCCAGAAAGGACAAACTAGAGGTCAGGAAAGCAAATTCATGGCTGGGAGCTGGATATGGATATGGGCAGAAGGACATTCCCCTGAGAGCACCAGTTCCTGCTTCTAATGTACTTCATGCACTTTATTTTACGACTCTTAAAATAGAAATATAGACAGCTCTGGAACAGGCACAGGATTCCCATTCCGCCTGACTCCAAGAACAGCCAGTTTGGAGATTCCTGCCTTCTCCTGGGATATCCCTAGGACTGCACCTACACACACCATCTCCATCCTGCCCCATAGCCCTGCTCCATCCGTTGTCCAGACCTCCCTAAAACAGAATCCGTTGTGGCTCCATCCAGGAATGGTCGGAAAACCATGGAGTGACGGGATGGAAGGTGGTTCGTGCTCCAGTTACAAGGTCAGGACATGGCCAGGAAAGGCACTTGGAGCCCTTCTTTCCATCACTCCTCTCTTCACTCCGTTGCACATTTGAGTGCACCGAGGTTGAGCCAGACCACAGCATTGATCCAGATTAAAATAAACCTGCCCGCAAAAAAAACATAAAAATTTGGTTTAGGAGGAATCACAGTTAGATTCGCATGACCCCAGCTAGGAGCTACCAACCAAAGAGGAGTAAAGACTGGGAGGTAAAATATGAAGTCAGGAGCAGCTCAGACCTGTTTTTTTTTCAGCAACGCTGCCAGTTTGTATTGGATTAAATTGAAACTATTGCCTGACACGCTCCAAAACCGGAGTGTGTTGCTTACTGAGCTGTTCTGAAGAGGAGATGGCTCCAGAAATGGATGAGCAGGGCCATAAATGGGCCACCAGCTCCTGTTTTGTAGGACTAAATCTTTCCTCAATCCTATTCCTAAAAGCTTTTGGAGATGATTCCCACTAAAACCCGGCAGTGTTACTCAATATTAACCAGCATAAGGGTCTGGGCATCCTCTTATCCCTCCCATAACAATGGAATTGGAGTGGAATTGGAGAACATTCCAATGCTGGGAATGTGGAGCCCTTCCAGGTGCGCTAATGAGAGGCAACGCTCTGCTCAGCACAAGCCCGAAACCTGGGAGAATATTAGCAAAAATGCCAATTTGCACGTTTTGGGGTTAACTGAGGGAATCTCCCATGGAAAATCTTGCCGTCCTTGCTGAAGCTGCTCTGAATATAAAGCGAATGTCTCCATGGGATAGTGCGAAAGCTTCTCAACTTCCTCGTAAACCTGCAGCAACAAGGAAGGATCTCAGCTCCCAGGACTCAGGAAAATAAAAGTTTTCCTCAGAATTCCCTGGTCACCTTTTTTATCTGAGTTTATGCTAACACAGGAATCGTTTCTGTTTGCAAAAAGAACTTATTTTCAACAAGAATAAGCCCTTTATTCTATACCAAATTTCTTTTGGATAAAAATACTTTGTTCTTTTTTTTCTCCTTTTATTAAACTAGGAGGTGTTGGGACTGTGCACAATAGTTTCAGTAAGAAAATTAGGCAATTATCAAAGAAAGAAACTGGTTAATTCATTGAATGCTGGTGCTAAATCAATGCAGATTTCTATAATCCTAGAATCACAGTGTTGCTTTCACCATTTGATCTCCAAGGAGGACGTATTTATTTTTACAAGTTTTGCTATATGCTGGTATAAGAATACCACCAATGCTGTAAATTTTGGGCAGAAATGCAGACTATTTCTATGTTCTATTGCAATCACTCAATCAGCTCTTAGGGGGTTTTATAGATTTCTTGCTCCATATTATATATGATTAACCATTCTTATTGATGAACCTAATTTTTCAAGGAGTTGATTGAAAACACTAGGGAGAAACATTGGTTTGATGCCGATTTTAAGTGAATTATTGCTTGTTTTTTGAAGTTGACTTTTAGTAGTTTTGATGTTTGGTGTTTTTGTTAAACTGGCAAGTCATATGGAACAAAATGATTTAAAAAAATGGAGAAGAGGTGAGAGAAGAAGAAAATAGACCAAAATGACCAAGTTTTTTTTTCAGAGAAAGTTTCATAAAACCACCTTCAAGTCCCTATTTCTGCAAATTCCTTTCGCTTGCATTTTCCCAATTTTCTTACTTGAGCATTCCTCCATGGTTGTGTGATGCTCCTGATTTCAATGCATCGCAAAAGGTGTAATTAAAAGCAGGATTCTACCTTGATTATCGTTTTGATATGTGCTCTTACTGGCGATTGCAAGATGATGAGCTGCTAAAACCGTGCAACCATGCAGACTATTACACTTAATGTGGCTTGTCCTCATTCAGGGTGTCTTTCTTTTCAGCCTGATGGAGCTGCCAGTGACGGGATGTTGAGATGAAGCACCCAAAAAGTGCTCACAAAATCAGTGTGTTTGCCAAATAATTTTATTTTTTATATATTTTATGTTTTATTATAAATATTATGTTTTATTAAAAATATTTTATATTTTTTATTATTATTATTTTCCCACTAATGTTATCATGGACAAAGTAAAAAGTTATAAACAGTCGGAGCCAAAAGATGCTACTCATTTCCTGTAGGAGGAAAATCACTGAGAATTGGGAAGGGGAAAGCCCATATGATTAAAAGAAGGACAAAACTGGCTTCTTTCTGACTGACATCGCTGCTGTTCTGTTTCCAGACAGTCGTGTTCACAAGAGGGTACAATCAAGCCAAATATAAAGGTACTGAAATGACTAGCAGGGAGAACATCAGAGATTCACTTGCTGATACAAGAAAGAGCCGGAAAATTAGGTCTCAAGTGGGAAATAAAGTTTCAAGTCCTACTAAGATTGACCAGAAAGAATAGCCCTAAATATGGGATATAAAACAGCGAGTATAAGACTGGAAAAAAATAGACTGAAGAAAAATAGACTGTTGTAGGTGGGTTTTAACATAAACGTGGCAAGGGGATGTTCTTCATTTCTTTGCCTTAATCCCAAGGCTTGGGGCAAACCTAGTGAAGTCATGGCCAAGTAGCTGCTTCTTGAAGTTTTACACTCTAGGAATGGTTTGAAAAAGACATATATCCATATTTACCCTTTATTATCAAACAGCTTCGAAGTTTCAATAATTATTTTTGACACAAATGAGTTCAATAGATGTTTTTGCGTATTGACAGGTTCATCTGGATGCGGGATTCACTCTCTACCCTCAGCTGTGCTTAGCATTTGGTCAAATACTGACCCAAAACTGGAGGTTTTGGGTCAGTATTTGTTGGTCTAGACTAAAACTAAAGCCCAGGAACACAATAACAGTTCAGCAGTGCCCTCGCACGTGGTTTAGTGCATGGACATAACCTGGGTCTCCTCCTTCCAAAGAGGTTGAGATGTGTTTCCTCTTCCTCTCCCTGCTGCAATTAATATTTAAATACCAAATGAAGCCAGAAAGCTTTCACAAACACCTACACCTCTAAACTGGTACCCTTGGTGGGCCCAGGACTCTTCCTAAGTCCAAAGTCTTCTCATTCAGCTCAGTTTCTCCCTCTTGATACCAAGGAAGAGCCAACCTTTTGGGGACAGGGGCTGTTGCACGGACACGTTGGGTGATTTTGCGCTGAAAATATGCTCTAAGGTCACTAGCATACTGTATTTCATTGTAAAAGGAAACATTTCCTCCCTGGAAATCTCCCATAACCCCAAATTTGTGATCCACCTGCCTTATACCTTTAAATTGTGCAGAAATAGAAGTCTGTAGCTACAATTCTCACTCCGAATAGAGCATTGCAGAGCAGGGAAGGTAACAGTGCCAGGGAAAATCTCGGGTAATCCCAAATCTCCTGTTTTCCTGCATGCGGGACTGAGAGAATTTGGTCCCTTTTATTACAAAATACCAAGGATGCCTTATGGTGACTGTAAGAAACCTGATATTTTGAGCTAGAAAAGTACATTAAAAGATATAGTAAAAAAATACAAGGTCAGTTTTATTTTTGACAAAGCTTATGGAGCTCTCGGGTCATTTTCATGCTTCTTCTCTCCAGTTTTGCAACGTGACGTGAGTCACAGAATGACACAAAATCACAGAATGGCTGAGGTTGGAAGGGACATCTAGAGACCATCTAGTCCAACCTCCTTCACCGGAGGCCACCTGCATTAAAAGGAGATTTCATTGACATTGTGATCCTTTAAATGCTTTGCAGAAGTCCAAGGACATTGTATTTACTCAAAGAGCAACCTTCATTTTTGGCACTGACCTTCCACCAACAAAAGTCATTGCCTTGTTCACTATAAATTAGGCAGTAGCCAGTAGGAGATAATCCTGTCCATAGACTTGTTGATTAAATAATCAACAAAATAATTTACCCACCAGCTTCTGCATCCATCCCAAAATCCATGCAATACACACAAGGATTCACCCTGTTGTTTTCCATGGGCAAAAACGTGTTTGACATATTCGTCACTAAGCCACAATGCCATTTGGACAGGAGCTACCCTCTATTTTTGTATAAATGAGACCAAATTGACAACTCGATCTCATTTGTTTTGTCATAATACAAGGTCATTAAGAGCTTTTTTTCCAACTCTAAGAGCAAAAGACAAGACCCGAGCTCTGCTCTGAGCGCCTGGATAAGACACGAGACCTTGCACTGCCTTTCAGTACAAGAATGAAATGTTAATAGGAATGTTGTACCAATTTATGTAACTCTCAGAAATGTTAACTTCCAGAATTGAGAAGTCATGAGATTAGGCCCCCAGAATTACCTGATTACCTTAATCACAGAGTTTTATCTTGAATAGCAAACAAATTTTGGTATTCACCTCCCAACTTTGCGGCTGCCAGGGTGCAGGTGCTGCATTCTGTCAAGAGCATCTCTGTAACTCCAGAAAAATGCATGAAAAATAAAAGTTAGTATCTTCATACAGGAGGACACTGATATTTTCCAAGGGGGATCTCAGTGATATCTGTAATATCATGAGATTTGCATTAAAATCATGAGATTTGCATTAAAATAGTGACCTCACATTTCCGGCCGGGTAGACCTATCGTCTATCCTAGGGTGCATCAGTAGAATATTTCAGAAAGCAAATAAATGTAATGTATTCATAATTGCTAATGTGATTGAGAATGTACATTTAAGAAATGTAATGGCATAAACCTGGAGAAATCTAATTCTGAAAGGAAGCTGTCTAAATTTAGAGTGATGTAGTGCTAATTAATCCACTTAGCATTCCATGTTGGTCTCAGGCCTAGGAATGACTAAACAGAGGACAGCCCCTGGCTTTGGATGGGCAAGGGAAATGAAAGAGGTTTGGTTATTTTTTTCCCTTGCTGTCAAGTCAAAATAGATCATTTTGATCATCTCAATAACAGTTATTTTTTAATAGGTGGATTTTCATTAGCTGGGTTTGGCTGGAAGGGTTTTCTAGCAAAACGAGGGTTGAACCATATGAGTTTTGCTCAAGCAAAGGAGAGTTTTATTTGTGTGATCCATGGCATAGATCAAACCCGGATGAAATCACAAGTGAAACGAGCTCAGAGTCCAGGGAGCAACCAAGGGCTGATGGAGCCAAGCCAAAGCTTTCCATTAACTTGATGGTCTTTGGAAGAAGATTTGGATTTATTGACTCCAAAGCTCCTCCTGGTCACCACATGAGAGCAGGTTGAATGAGGGCTTCCAGGAGGAGAAGAGCTTTTCCTCCCAAAATGGGAGGAAAATGCTCTGTATTGAGTCTTTCTCGGTACTTTCTCCTATTTCAGCAGTTCCCCAAGGAGTATCTAATGGGATGAGCAGTGTGAAGAGAAACATAACCAAAATCCAGGAAAATACCTGAAAAGCAGTGGTCTTTACACCACGATGGCATCCATATAAACCATACAGCAGGGATCAGGGAGATTTCTGGTGTTGAAACAGCAGGCAGCACTGAATTCTACTTAAACACATGGCACTGAGACTCAGCCTTTTTACTTTGTGAAAATTCAATGCTGAATTTAACTATTTTTGCTGTTTTCTTGGCTTTATTATTACTTAGTTTTAACCCTTGTCTCCTAGGAGAAACCTAGGAAACCTTAGATGCTCCCTGAGCATGGCCCTGGGATGCTCTAGGAAGAAAAAAGGCTTCCAAGACTAGAATATAGTACACATATATGTACATACACATACATTGTACTCTTTGGTATATGAATATTTGGATAAATAAGTTACTTTTTGCTCACATAAGGCCCTTACACCCATCTTGGCCATCGGTTGATATAAAGTCATGTAGTCAAAGTTGGCCAAACTCATCCAATTTGCAATCATGTCCCCATGTTGTCCCCAGTTGGGGCCAGGAAGACCTGCAAGAACCTGAGTGACAACCAACGCGGCTCCCCGTGCCCAGATTCCCGGGAATTACGTAATGACTTTCTTCGAGCTAAAAGCATTTCGAGGGTTTAATTGCCAGCGCTCCATAACAATCTAGGGCAATTATATAATTAGCAAGAAATTGCAGCGCCCGTTAGGTACTTAGAACAAGGCAATTTTCGGTTTGATTTTTTAAAAAGGTGGGAAGTTGCGCGCACGTGGGTTTTTGCATAACGATGTGACCTCAAGGAAGCAGGGGGCTGGGGTTTTTTATTTTATAAATGAATATCTTGGTGCTGATTTACAAAATGGTTCAGGTACGACTTGTTGGAGAAATCTATTAAAAATTGTCTCTTAAAAAAAACTCATTGGGACTAATTGTTTTCTTGCCACAAAGGCTGCTGGAGAAGATAATGTTGGATTTTGAGACCACTCGACGCGGGAAAGGATTTGGACAGGCTCCAGGGACAAGTTATTGCTGGCCTGAGGCAGAAATGGGAGAAGAAACCAGATCTGAGACCCCCGTTGCTGTTGGAGCTGCTGGTTCAGAGCTGTTTCGCACTGATGGAAGATGCAAACTAGTATTTTATAACCCAATTTGCCAAAAAGGGCTATAAAGGGCACGCAGTGATGCTGATCCTGCCATTCAAGTGATCGACACGTTCACTAAATCCATTGGGGTCTTGTCCTACGCGTCAGCCAGGTTTCAGCCTTGAGTGAACCATAGAATCTCCGAATCCCCAACAATTTTATCCAAGAAACAACACGAGATGCTCGTATGTAGGGCCAGGAATCATGTTTGCTCATGAATACCCGACCAAATGCATAAAAAATAACTAACCACCGATTTCGTTCGGTGACGATGCCGAAGCAAAAGGGTCGCACAAAGACATTAGGGCGGACGTCAAGGCTGCAAAACTGAGCGTCCAGCTGGGGCGAGAGAAGACGTGGGGGAGCAGCACTCGCAAAGGCCATAAATTACCAGCGACAGGACAAGGAATTGGGTACCGGGGCCGGCAGGCTGGGGAATGGGCTTTGGAGATAACCGACGTCGCGGCGTATCTGATGCAAATCCCTGCGGTCGGGGGCTGGCAAGTCGCAGCCCCCCGTCCCCCCCAGCCCGCGGGATTAGTGGAAATGAAAAGAATAAAGAGCAGAGCTCGTGAAGCTGCGATTCACCCGCGCGCTAATGTATGCGCATAAAAGGGCCGGCCACCCGGGCCAGGCTGCGCACAGAAAAGATGCTAAGGTCATTCAGGAGCAGATGTCACCTTAGCAGAAAACAAAGCAGGAAAATGAACAAGCCTCAATGGACCAAATGCCTTTTCAGGCAGGCGCCGGGATCCGTGTTGCAGGAACGGAGAGAAATGCACAGGGAAAAGCGCGGCTGTTTGTTTCTTTCTCTCGCGGCGATATAATCGTGTAGCCACATCCGCGCAGGAGCTCCTCGAAATAAAGCTGCGACGTCGCTTATCGCTTATCGGCACTCGGGATTTGCGGTAATGAAAAGATTTGCATAACAAATGCGTCTCGGGGTTGCTCCTGCTCGGGATGGAAGGCTTCATTTCCCCTACCTTTCAAGCGTTTTATTCTAAAATACGTCCACCTCCGAGCTGAAAATGCAAGGGCTCTTCTTTGCATTCGATGCCTGGGCGCATGCTGCACGCTGACTTGTTCCTGCTGCATCTTGGGGTTAAAACGATCATTTTTTGCCCTCCCTCATGTCCTCACAGCCTCCTTAGGGCACAGATATTTTCAGAGAAAATAAAGACATTTTCAGAGAAAATAGAGAAATTTTCAAAGAAAATAAAGAAATCTCAAAGAGAAAAAGAAATAAAGTTCGTCCCTTGCTGGCATCAGCTTTACACCACTGTCACCCTGCAGTTTCCTACTTGAGAGCAGGGGAGGCAAAAGAAGAATCCAGCCAGTGTAGTCCATTAATTAGGGAGTCAATCAGGAGGTAAATATATGCATTAGCAGCAGCGAGGGCTGCAGGGGATGTGTTCTGCTCCATCAGGGTGTCTTTATGCACGAGTGTCCCCTGCCCTTGGATCATTTGTGCTTGGGGCTGTTGTCCCCTTCCATGTATCCGCGTCCCGTCTCCATCCGTTCTCTTCCTCCAGAGCAGCCTATTTGCTCAGCAAAGGTGTCCCCAAACCCCTTCGTCACTCCAGACCTGACCTTGAAGGAGCTACCAGTGTTTCAACTAAAAGGCCCTTCCAGCCTAAACGATTTCTTGGAATTTTTGTCCTCTATTTTGAAAAAACGAAGTGCGGAGACAGCAGTTCGATCATCTCCTTTCAGTCCTGTAACGGCACACGCTCCTTTCCACAGCTAACGTTAATGTAGCCAAGTAATCGAGCGGTAATAAACTCTTTGGAAGGCAGAAACAAAGGAGAAAAGGATGATTTTTCCTGTGTTTCTTAAGTCAGATTATTAATAAATAATTTTCAGCAGGAAATGAAAGGCTAAGAGGTCTGCTAAGGCAATGGACAAGTTCCCTTGCAAATTTCTGAATCCCTTTTTGCTTCAGGTCTTTCTCTTGTGCCAGAGTGAGGGTCTTTCCTCAATGAAAACTGCTCTAAAAGCTGAATTCTACTCATTGGTATATCTTTGGGTTGTTTATAAACTATTCCTATGAAAAACAGCAGCAAACATGAAGAAAGTTGAGCTCGTGGTGAGCTCATGATGCTGAATTGCACCTCTGCTTGCTGCAGAATCATCTTTATTCCATCAAAATGAAAAAAAAAATGTGGTTTTTTCATAAGTGGTTTCACATCCAAGGACAACTAAGCTGCCCATGGAAACTTTGAAAGAGTCTTCAAGTCATTGGACGGGTTTCCTCTGTCGGACTCATTAGGATGTGCAGCATGAACATTGTTTCCTTCAGTAATCAAACTCTATTCCAACATACCCACAAAATCCAAGATAAAGTCCCATGCGGACATTAATATGGGAAAGCAACTCTTTCTGCCGAAGAGAGGAAATTAAAAATATTACCATTCTTTCCAGTTCATTGTGCTGGAACGGTCCATATTAATGACATCCATAGGTCAAAAAAGAAGAGCTTCCCCATTCGTGGACATTATGGAGAAAATTTATCAGGCCCTTTATTTATTTATTTTTCTTTATTTAGGACATTCATGCATGCCGTCTATTCCGGGGCACTGTGCGTTTTAATTAGGACACGGGCTTTGGAATAAGCACATTTAAGAAGAAGCACTAAAGAAAAAAACCTTGGGACATTAAACCTAAAAGACAAGGATTAATAATGCATAAAATTTTCCTAGTTCCTGCCCTTTGGGAATGAGTTTGAGATTGTTTGGGTCATCAACAACACGTTTTTAACTTAAAATAGACAAAACCTTATTCTTTCCCTGCTAGGGCAGGAGAAGATGAATCTCTGCAATATAATGACTAATCCTTAGGTCTCAAAATTCCACACTTATTTAAAGTAAAGTCTAATTTAGCTCAGGATCTGCATTCTGCCATGACAAAGTCCATGACGGACTTGCATGTTCCTAAGTATCAGGGAAAAAGTCTGATATTCCATTTTCTTTTGGCTGCTTGGCCATACAAGGAATGATTCCTGCCTTTGATTTCCCCTCTTGACAATGAAATACTGAACAAAAAGCAGAATTTTAAAGGATATACATGAGCAGCCAAGACCATTGGATTCTGCTTTTACTGCTCACTCGCAGGGTGGAAAGCTACAGCGAGGTCATCTAATAGATCTGCTTTCCACCTAGAAATAGGGGTAAATATTCCAAGACTCTAACATATTAAGCCTCAAAAAACCCGATTTGATCCCAAATCTAACCCTGCTTTGAGCAAGATGTTGGGCTAGAGGCCTCCTGAGGTCCCTTCCTGGTTGAATGTCCATTAAGAGAACGTAATATCATTAATTTCCCTTTTCTTAGTTTGGACCGTCATTCGCAAAACCCTTCCCATTACCCAATGAGGGTGACAGCGTCATCGCTAAGTGACAAGTTGAGATGTCACTTCAAACCTCTACATCCATCTAGGTTTCCCATGCGATGCAGGATGCAGCTCTCCATCCTGTGATGTCTGCAGAAGAGATTAACTTCATTAGAGACCCCAGCATCCTAAATTTAGTGCTAATAAAGGCCATAAGACAGGCAAAATATAGGGTGGGAAAAATCCGACAGGGTTTTGATATCTAGTCTAGTTGCCTGGATACTCCCTTCTGGCACAGAAAATAGATGCTCCCCTACAAATGCCAATGATGCGAGCTCAGAAGTTGATTCGCTTCGAGTCAGGATGAATAAATAGAAAATAAAAGGTCGTCCACAGGCCTTTCAGGGCCAGGGAATTAGCAGCCATAAGTTGGACCTTTGTTTTTTGCAGGAAAAGGAAGAGTCTTCATTGAGGTAGAGGAACAGAGCGGTGCTGCAAACCTTGTGCAGGGAGCAGCCTCTCCTTGCACGGTGTCAGGAGCGTAATTTGGGGAACTGGAGTGTGATAGACAGTCAAGAGCTGCAGCCTACTTCCATATGGTCAAATTAATATTGTGACTTTGCCAAGGTCTGTGCGGTGAGAACGGCGACGTGCCTCCCACCTTCCCTGTGGAGGAGCAGGATGGCTCCCGTCAAGCATTTTGTGTGGGACTGTAAATCTAAACACCGTATCCCTTGGGAATGACATGGGACTTCAGATGGGACCACTCCTCAGTGGTTGGCGTCTGTTGCTTGGCCAAGACGATCCCTTGTAAATCTTCTAGCCCAGTGATCTCTTCCTGAGCCGCTGCAAAGTGAAACAGAAATAAAGAGAAATAATTCCCCTTCATTGAGAAAGGAGACAACCTCTACTTGAGGTTCCTAAAAAGCTTAATGAGCTCCCAAATGAAGGGAGCAGCAGACAGAAGACCTGAGAACACACTGAGGGCGTTTTAGGAACCTTATTATATCGCATCTCCAAGAAAATCAAACGTTGGCCAAACTTGAAGGCCTCAAGGAAAGAAGTGGGACAAAATGTGCTCTAGAGGACCACATCATGGGGACTGTCTGATGCGTGTAAGTCACCGGGTCATTACTCCATCTGAGGAGAAACACTAACAAGCCATTTCCTCCCCAACAAACCCTCTAAATGCTGCCTAAAGTAGTTTCCCAGCTCGGATGGAGGTTCAACCTAGATTCGTTGCAAATTAAACAAGCATTTTATCTCCTTCTTGGGTATGAGTTACTGGCAAAGAACTACTCCTTTGGCATTCTTGTGTGGTGGGTGCTTCTCAGTGAAGACACACTGAAGGTCACCAGCTCTTCCGTCCGGTTTTGTTTTAATTAGCATTTGTTGGTGCAAATTTTGATCCGCATCAACGTGATGCTGCATCTGCAGCCGTGTTGTGGAGGTGCAAAGTTCTGTATTCACCACCTGTGGAAATGTCCCGAGCCAATCCCTGGATCTTTTGGTAGCTTTACAAGGAGATAAATAATAGGAATTTGTAACAAAATTAATTAATTAAGAAGGCTCTTTCAGAAGACCTTATGAACTGCACCATTGCCACGTGGCTTGGCTGGAAGTTCTAGCTCCAGTGCCAATTAATTTTAGCAGATTGACTGGTAGGCATGAGAGCCCATAAACGCGATGCTGAAGGAGAGATGTAAAAATTCCCCAAAATGACCAATTTAATAAACTCCAAGGGCTGTCCCTAATGCACCGCAGCCGGCGTTGGGTGCTAACGTGCTCGACTGCTCAGCATCACCATTGCAAATGGCCTATTCCACTGTTTCCCAACATTAACCTAGCAACAAATGAGCAGGAAAAAAAAAACATTTACACTGCAGCACATTGGAAAAGGCATTTCATGGGCATTTCACAAACTGCCCGTTGCAAAACCTGCGCTGAAGGAGTGCAGGCTGGGTGGGAGCTCTTTGAAACCATGGAAATTACAAACACCCATGTCAAAAACCAGGTTGCAATCTCTGTTATTTCATTGTCTTCTGCACTAATCTGCCCAGGTGCAAGTTTAATTTTGTTCCTTGTGCCATGGCTGGCAAAGTGGTGAGTATTTCTCAGCTCAGGACCCTCTGGCCTAGGCACAACGCAAGTATAAAGCAAAAAGCAACCCCTCTCCCAGCAAGTTTAAGCCCACTTCATCCTTAAGAGCCCAGGTTATAACTAACCACGATAGTAATTATATTTCTGCAGAACTGGATGATAATAAAGTGTTCAGGGGTCCAAATTGATCTCGGTACTTGGTTGTACTGCAAGAACTGGTGTTATTAAAGGGACTATTGAGATCATTTCGCTTTACAGCATTGCACAGCAGGGAGGAAACAACCATGGGGAAAAGTGGAGACCAGCTAGGGGAATATAACAGTGGAAGAGATTTATTTTAGCACGAGTTAAAGCCCCCACCTAAGCAGTTGTTCAAGTGAAAGACAAAGTGTGATTTAAAAGGGTTACAGAAACTCTACGGACAAGCAAGGGAATTCATTGTCACCTGCAGATAGGTTCCTTGCACCTTCTTCTGAAGGATTTAGCAGGTGGTATCGCAGGGGTCAGCTTCAATCAGAGAAGATGACTCAGAAGTTCCTAACTTAAAATCCAGACTAAAACCCGCAGGATGGGATGTTTCCTCTTGACCTCTACGTGGCAGATAAAATAAAGGCAACAAAAAATTAGGGTTCAGATCCCTGAAATTCCTCTTCCATCCACTGCAATGGGTGATATGAATCAAATCCCCATCAAAAACCAGATTCTGTCTCTCTGGAGGGAGAAAGAGAGACCCTGAACACCGGTTTCAATGGGAACTGTTTCACACTACGGTGAAGAAAGGATCCCTCCACACTTTCAATTGTCAGTTAATTATTATTATTAATTTGTACAAGCCTAGTCATTAAGCAATACCATTACCGAGGCAGCACTATGAATATGAAAGATGCTTTTTGGTTTAAAGATCCCTTTCAGGCAGAGAATATTTGCTAAATTCATTAGTGTCTGTGGGTACTTATGGAGAACTCCAAGCTAGGAAAGATCCTGGAAGCAGATAGATACCTCAGAACCACCTCTAGTTGGAATAATTGGCCTGCTGAGAAACAAGAGCTAGTTTAGACATTTCATTTCACCTTATTTAGCGTGATTTCATCCCCAAAAGATGCTACTTGGCCACATATCTGATGGTAGGACTCTGGGGAGGCAATTTTCTTGCTTCATCCGTGACTGGAGCCAACCAAGACCTGAGTAGACACAAAGGCCAATGAACCATCTATGACACCCACCTCCTGAACAACTTCTCACATCTGTTCAAAGGGTTGAAAAATAGATTTTCCCAAAGCCAAATCTCCAGACAGACCCGTGCGACCTCCTTCCATAGAGTCTCGTGGGACTTGACCGTCCTGGGTAGGTCCATGCTGCTGATGGCAGCGTCCTCCAAAGGAGATGACAATCCAGCCTTCAATTTGTGCCTCCTCGTGGTGCCAGCACACACGTTCTCATTAACAGAACGAGCGCCGGTGCCAGGCTCCCACTTGCATAATTAAGGTCTGTCCTGGAATTTCTCCAGGACGCTTGAATTCAGGACAGAATCTCATGCCTGTTTACGGGTTAATCACCATTATGAGTGACCACGAGGGCGGTCTTTCAATCAGAGAAAACTCTTTCAAAGTAAAAATAATGTGGCAACAATAGGGAAAGACTTTTATTGCAGCCTGGATGCATCCCAAGAAGGTGACGGAGGGAAAAGATGGGATCATTCAAGGTCCAGGTGCTACACGAGGGGTAGGAGAAAGGGGATGACCTGAGCACAAAGCGACATCTCTCCCCACAAACCCTTGTAGGGTCCTGGAGCTCCATCCCTTGGCTCCCCACATCCCTTGGCTCCAACCCGGCTCCATCCCTGTCCCAATTTGGGCTCGTCCCCGCACTGGCGTCAGCGCCAAGCGAGGTGGCACCGCTCCCCTGCCACAACAACACCCTGTGCCCACTTTGCAGACGCTTCCCATGGATCTAAATGAGGACACCGAGTGGGAGACGGCTCTGCAACGCTCTGAGATGCTGCTGCTGTCTCCTGAACAGGCAGCTCCTGTTTTGGTTTGTTTTCCCCAAGGAAAATTGACCCTATGGAAGGCTGTTCTATGGCACCATGAATAACTTCTCACTGCCAGATCTGCCCTCTGCCAGAGAAAAATAAAATATCAGCAGCCATCAGTAATATGTGCCGTCTTTCCCTTGAATTTCCCAAGCATTTTGCATTCCTGAGGGAACTTCACGGCCTCTTCTGAGGAAGTGGGCAGGACGGGAGATAGAAATGAAGAAGTTCCCCGAGGTTATATAACAAATCCAAACGTGGTTTCACATCTCTTCACTTGCCATCCCATTCCTGGTCTCCCAGGGCAGGATGAAACCCACGTTGGGTTTGCTCTGCACTAGGGCGGATTGGGAATGTTCATCTCGATCCCGAAAGTTTATTTACCTGCCGCACTGCAGCTCTTTGCTCCTTTCTACGTCGCTGGCCTTTGGGGAGGATGCGTTGACCTGCCTCCATCCTTCCCGTCTCGCTTCGTTCCTGCATCCGTATTAACAACGCGGTTCCTCCGGAGAGACGGCTCCTATGGGATGTCAGCAAAGAAGTTTCTCCAGAAATGCCCGCAGCACCCAAGGGCCCAAGAGGGTGTCTTGGGGACCCCCTAAGGCCTCAAAATTGCCATCTCCAGAGCGGAGGGAGCGGGATGGCGGCAGCCGTGAGCTCGGAGCAGCAAGTGGCAAGGAGCTGCTGCCGCCCTCCGGGAGAGCAGCCCATACAGCTGGGATATTTGGGACGGTTCCAGCACGAGGGAAGCACAAGTGGGTCCTGGAAACGTGCCGATCGCCCTAATGAGGACGCTGCCGTCTCGTGGCATGTCACCCGCGCGCGCATGGCCTCAAAGTGTCACCTCCTGCTCCCCCAAGGGTGGCCCTGCACGAGCGCTTGCAGGGGATTCCTGTCCCCCCCCGGAACGGATCTGTTACCATCTCCTGTTGTGTGTTATTGCCTGTGAAACTCCGCTTCCCGGGAGGATTTTCCCATTAAGAAAAGGGGGGGAAAAAAAAAAAGGAAAAAGCTTTGCATGGGCTTTTAAGCAAACCAAATGTGGAACATGTGTGCGCGCAAGATTTCACACCCATGCACCATTTCCCTGCTTATATCGCAAATGGCCCATGCGCAGGGACCTGGCGGAGTGCAGAGCAGCAGCAGTGCAGGCAGAAGAAGAGAAATAAGGGGAAGGAGATGGGTGAGTTTCAATTACCACCTCCTCTTATAAAAATAAACCATTTAGGCCTTTAGCCCCCCCAAAATTCCTCAGTTTTATCTGCCACTTGGTAGAGCAGAAAACCCATTGACGTCCCCTCTCTGCACACTGCCATAAGGATGCTGTAAAGCAAATGAGAGTTTAAATAATAAGGATAGAACTAGGGGGGCAAGTGATTTTATTCATCATTTCTTGCCCTATATTGTGGACTTGCTGTCCCCTTTTGGACTCCCAAGTGGACGGGGAGGACTTTGAGTTGAAGTTTCACCCTGACTTATAGGGCAAAACCTTCTGCATCGCATCTCAGAGCTTCTAAAACCAGCAGGGGAGAGAAATCCTAGTGTTCCCAAGATCTGGGGAGCAAAAAAGCAAACAGAAAGAGCAGAGAAACCCCATTTCTGCATTGCATGTGCTGCGGCGAGGGATTTGCAAGCTGTATTTTCATCCATGTAGCTTCCTACCGCACCGATGACCATGCAGGGAGTCCCAGGTCTTGCAGCCTTTCTGTCTTAGAGCAGCTTCCTGGCCAAATTCCGACGGGTAAAGCAGAAAACGAGCGCGGTGCAAATCCCCTTACTAAGGACCACTGAAAAGAAAAGCCCAACGAGGGCTCTAAAACCACGCGAGGAGGTCAAGAACGGGCAACGTTAATCCTGATGTTAGCGGCTACGCCGTGTCCCGTCGCGCTGGATGCGTGTCCTTAACCAACCGCATCCCAAGAGCAGGCTTAGCAGGGGAGCATTAACCTCCCTTGACTCCAAATTCTGCATTTACTGCTTGTTTTTTTGCCAAAACCAGCTCCAGATTGGGTCACGGCACCTTATTTTTCTCATAGGCAACGTGCGCTACGTTCGAGGGTCCGAGTTCTCCCTCACCGCCGCCTCGGAAACACCAATGCGAACCACGTGCTCGGCTTCATTAAAAATTATGCTAATATCAGGCATCATTTAAATTGCTAATAGGGCCAACTGCTTCTAGGAAGGTATGAAAAACTGTCTGGAAGGATTTTTTTTTTTTTTTGCATTTTTAAAGATCCCCTTTATTCCCAAAGGGAAGCAGGTTGTTTCAGCGGGGAAAATATATAAGTGTATTTATATATAAATATAAATGTGCGCACATTGAAAACACACATAAATGTTGCAAAATCTATTTTATTTATTTATTTTTTTTCTGCTTAAAAGGTGCATGTTGTGGAAAGAGCTTTTCCTTTGCTAGTGCTGCAGTAGATGGGTCTATTTGGGCACCGCGGCACCGCTCATGGGCCCCGTGTCGATAAATTGCCCCAAATGCATCCCGAATCTCCAAGGGCGCTAACGAGTGCGAGCGGATTAGCAGCTGCTCTTTGCAAGGAATACTGATGAGCAGCAGGAGCGGGATGTAAAAACTGCAGGGATGGAACGGGAAAAGGATCCAGGAAATTTTGTCCCTGGAAGGGATCTCCTGGCACTAAGTTGCTCTTAGACCGGAGCAAACCCTTCGGGTTGACCTGGTGTCTCCAGTGGGGATTACGTGGGACACTTGGTTGTCCTGAGGTTGAGGGTGGTTTTTGGATTCTTGCAGCCCATCGAGAGAGCAGATAACATTCAATAGGGACCACGAGCTCCAACCAGTTCTCCAAAGGATCTGGCCAACTTCCATGGACCTTCCATGGAGCAATAGTCATGGCCCAGATGATGCTCTTTATTGTCATTTCACGATTTCAGTAATTATTAATAAGTTTAAGCCTGCGTAGGGGTAGCCATGAAATCATGTTTAATTTCAGACAGCTTTTATTAAAAAAAAATACATTTGAATTAAACATATCCCATCCTGCGGTAGCTCCCTTTATACTCTAGTTTTATCTGTTTTGACTGAAAACTGCTGAACCCGCCACATTTTGATATTTTCACCATCTTATTTGATTTCAATCTGCGACAAATAGCCCATCATAGCTTAACCCACAGAGGGCCATGGACAAAAGTCACCCAAAACTTTAGTTTTTCACAGAAAAGCAACCAAGGAGCCCTAGCAGGCAATGAGCCCCATAGCAATGCAGGACGTACTTATTCCTGATGGAATACGATTATTGCCTGGCGTACAATGGGCAGGAAAAACTACCCGACAGCCAGGCAACCATTAAATTAAATTTCCAGAGTCCAATTACAACTTTCTTTTTCTACAACTTTAGAAAATACAGCCAAGCCCAGCAGAAAATCCATGCGCGATGACGCTGAAAGATGGTAGCTCTAATAACGCGCTGAGATCACATCGAATTTGCAACAACTGCCCAATGCACAAGGCAACGGGGACCACGACCAACATCTGTGCAGACCTTTGGGTGATGGAAGAGCGGAATCAAGTGCCACTGAACTCAAACAACCTGTTCCGAGGAGAAACATGAGCGTTAACATTTAGACTGATCAGGCCTTTCCACTTGAGAACGCTCCAAGGCTCGTTTGACTCTTACAGAAGGCACTGAGGAAACCCTTGATATACGTGGAGAGCTTTTTGCTATATGTAAGTTATACATTAATGTGGCAGATAATATGATACGCACTTCAGCAGGCAGATGGAAGCACTCTACTTGCCGCATTTCAAGGGAATTTTGTGGAAAAAAAAATGTGTATTTACTTTTAAGAGGCTGTTGAGGGAGATCTTGCAGCGTGCGTTTTTCATAAGAGGTTACGAACAAGTGGTGGTGCCACCTTCTAGGTTCACATCAGCAGCAACGTGAGGCAGGAACACGGTGTTCGGCCATGGAAAAAGGGGCTGCGAGACCTTCTGTTGTGCTCGGAGTTGGAATAAAGGACGTGGCCCTTCCAAGCGGTGAAGGTTCTCAATGTTTTTATAAGCCTGAGCTCAAAAGCGTTGCCTCAGTTTCAGATTTATTTCAAATGTTGAGTCAGATCAACACAAGTTTGCATCTCACCTCCCTCACTATTTTGGTCTACTTTGGCCTACTTATATTGCCCCCTAAGCCAGGTTTAGGGTATTTCGGGATGATTCATGTGTGAGGATAGAGTATTAATACATGAAATCCTGCTTTCAAGGGAAGCCCCATGTGGGACAGGACCTCGTTAGGAGTAACCGCCTCATTTTGGCCAATAGAGACACCAACAAATCCATAGGATAGCAATTAACAGGCCTTTAAGATGCAGATGAGGAGCTTGAACCTAGCATGGACCAGAAGTCATCACGAGGCTTTGAAAAAGACAGACACAGCAGAAATCATTAGAAAAACACTGATTATGGGACAGCATTTATGGATGCAATGCAGAAAGAGAGCCGCAATGATCAAGCCAAGAGTCCTCGATGTTTTTCCATGGCTTTATCTCCAAAAATACCCTTATCTGCGTAAAACTCAGACTTGGGTCAAACGGGAAGCAGCAGCTCTTGGAGCTTTTTGATAGTAGTCATGGGCTGTATAGTAACATTTAAATTAAATTTAAATGAGCATCCATAGAGAAGTGCAAGCCTTTCCGCCTGCATCAGTACTAGGGACAGGTCTCAAATCCATTCTCCTTAAAGGAAAATAATAAAACGCCCGTAGATTTCCATGTTTCTAGCACCAGCAGCATCAAGAGCCAACGTTGGCCATGGGAGGCCCTTGCTGTGTGCAGGATCATGCACCATTTGGAAGCCCCTTGCTCACACTAATGCTCATGTCTGTGTAGGAGCCCGTTTAATGGGCACAGATCATTATCAAGACCCCTTCGTGCATCCGTCATTATAATTTGCTAATGTAAAGCACTTCGTTGCATATCGTGATTGCTGTTGCTGCTCTTAACAGAGAGATATTTCAATATCTGCTCCCTGTTTTGCACATCAAGAGGCAGCCGTCGCTGAGACCCACCAGGTCGCAGGCAGCTGGACAAGCGCATTGAGGACGCATTTAGCTCAATAAAAGGAAATACTGTTTTAAAAGCACCAGATGCTCCAGCTGCAGGGACCTCGCATTCGCATGGCAAGAGGGTTGACCAGGAGTGAAGGCCAGCAAAGGTCTCACCCACCCATCCTGGAGCTCCTAAGTTACCATAAAGGTAAAGAACACCCTGTACAACAGGTAGGACACACATTTCTTGCTATAGTAAATTCTCTGTGGCTAAAATGTACCACTACAGAGCACAAATTTATAGATCTGAGGGTATGACACCACAGATACATCTGTCTCTTGAGTGTCCTTGGGGTCAACACATCCTCTACACAGTTTAACATGTGAGGAACAGATATGTTAAAAATCAGAAGATTAAAGGAAGCAAAAAGATCAATCTGCAGCTATTTTTGATGCCTGAATGGGTTGTACACTACCAGGGCACTGTAGGACAAGAAAACTTAGAGAAATCCCAAGGACCAAAGGAGCCTGAAACGTCATCCATGGGCACGTGGTGCTGCCCATGCTCTCCAGGGAACCAGATGGACCAAGGAAGGACCCAGAAGTCTTGTCCCATGTCAGCAGTAGCATAGGGCATGGGTCCAAAGAGCAAATTTGGGCCATCTAAGCACAAATTTGGGCCATCTAAGCACATCTAAGCATGACACAAGGGCTGTTCCTCATGGCCAGTGGTAGGACAGCCCGTCCGGAGGCAACGCGCGTGGCACCGCTCGCCCTTGGCCCCGCGCGTGCTCTCCCGCCTTCCGTTTTTGTTCCATCTCCCGCTAATCCTTCCCCTTGCGTGCGCCGTGTAATCTCCTCAAGCCTTTCCCCGTATTGGCTGGAGACTTTTAATCCTATTACGGGGATTGCTATTTTAAAAGTTTCCTTCGGGGATGCTCTTTCGCTGCCCGGTGTTTCACCTGCTCCTGAGGTTCAGTGAGGCAATAGTTGACCCGTCCACATCTCTAGCAGCAGTTCAGTCTGGGTGAGGTGGTGAAATATTATTTCCAAAATAAATATTATTTATCCAACGCATTGGGCTTGTCCTTAAATACCTCTAAAGCACTATGGAAATAAGGGAAAAGTTTGATGCTCCATAGTTAATTTAAGGCTCTTTCACATGGCAACAGGGATGTGAAAAAGAAATTCGGTGCAAATAAGAAGCAGGATCCTTCATCTGCAGCCCCATCCTGCTCTGTTGCTGCGTTTCGGCTTATGGTCCCATGGCATCGGCTTAACCCAATGAGGGCATCAGCTTAACCCAGGAGGGCTGGTTTGGGCTCATTGGATCCAATACTCTGGGGTGAAAATGTGCACAAGTGGGCGAGTTTTCCTTCGGAAAGGATAAAAGGAACAACCAAAAACCCCACGAGTCTCCTGACCCTGCTGTTGAGGGCAGCAGGAAGCAACAAGATGATGCAGGACTCAACAATGTCCATAAGGAAAATCCCACGCCGTGATCGGCATCAGGACTCTCATCTCTTATCGCACCCTGTGGTTTTAATCTCATATGTATTGATCACAGGACATGATTAATCCCATGCTGGATTAATCCCATACTGGAATCAAAGGCTAAGAGCGTTTGGGAGCTAAGGATGGTCAGCAGCTCCGCAGGACCGTGACCTCCTTCCCTAGGGATTTTCCCATAAGATGCTCACATTTTCCTTCTTGCAATCCTGCATTAAGATAGACCCTTCTGGGGCTACAGAAACACCCCATGATGGGTATTTTCTGGATTTATGTGGAAATATTTCTGTTTTCCAGATGAAAGCCATGAGGGATGGGCCTTGGGACAGCAAACAGGTTATCAGCGTGCTGTTTTCTCTCTGTTTTCTCTGTTTTCTCCTTGGGTATCTTACTGACTGCTCTCAGCTTCCTTCCATGTCTGAACAACCAGGATATGTTATTCCCATTCCCAAATAATATGCATTTGTGAAGCACATGGAGCGTGTAGGCAAACGTCTCATTTACGTCAGGAGTGTTTGGAGATGAAGTAAAACCTCCTCCTCATCACCAGCCGCTTGTCTTCAATGGACTTGATGGAACAATTTCAATTAAAAAGCATAATAATAATATGTATTTGGAGCTATTAGGAATCCTGCGGAAGGAGCTGCTGTCATATCCCACGCAAATTTGCTTCGGAAAAAGTCACCGATCTCTGCATGCAACAGAAGAAGTGAAACACAAACTGCTTGAATTCCCCTGGATTCCTCAGCTAATGACTGATTTCCAAGGTAGAAATAAAACCCCGAATACCCACCAAATTTTCCTGGTTAATTTTCTGCTGACACCGCTCCCTTTTTCAGATTAGTGATTCTGCAAATAGCAAAACTTCTAATCGCATAATCCAACCAAGGCAGGTTTCATCTCTTCTTGCTATAGATTTCCTTCCTTCATCAAAACCTGATTTTTTTAACTAGTTTCTGCTGCAGAATAATTCCCTGTTTCCAAAAATGTGTTTGAATGCTTCCTTGGACCCAAATTTCTGTTTTTTCTCCTTTTTCTCCTTCATGTAAATAAAGAACCCTTCTGCTGAGGATGCTTTCTGGAGGAATTTCCATGAGCAACAGTGAAAGCATCTTCTAGGATAGCTCAACCTCAAGCAGATGTTGGTGGCTACAACAGATGTGACCGTAGGTCTTAGACCGACAGGACCCTCTGTGCCCCACATGGCTTAAAAATAGGCTGAATATATTACAGGTCATGCTATAAATGCTATAAAACCTGCTATAAATATTAAATTTGCTGGCAGGTTGAACTCAGTGCAAAGGGGGAGTCTTCATTTGCGCATCCATAATGGCATCTCAGCTGCACTATGACAGGTTCCCAGAATAACTCCATGGTATTAACAGCTCTCTGCTAATTCCAGGCTTTCTGTTCCAGGCATCCGTCAGGCTTTAGGAGCTGGAAAGGAGAGAGCAGGAGCTAATGAGCTCCAGTCCCCTCTAATCTCCATGCTGCTTTCTGCTCTCCTGTCCCACAAGAGAACGCAGAAAAGCCCAATCAAAGCGCTCCTGAGCGCTCGAGCTGCAAAAAGATAATGTCTCTGGCCATTAAACTTGGCTCCATTAGCGGGAAAAACGCCGCGTGCGGAAGAGGAGGAGCGGGAGAGACCCAAAAGCATCTCCCCGCGCTGCTGAGGTGGCACCGCTTTTGCTTTCTGCGTCACCACTAATCGCTTACGAGGTCATAAAAGAGCACTGATTTCAGGTGACGGACCCTGCGTAAGCTCATTAGCGTCAGCAGGGGCAAATGCCGCCTCTCCTCGTTCTTGGGGACACGGAGGATTGACTTGGGCGTTTGCTCTCCAACGAGCATCATGGCCATAGTCCTCCCTTGGCTCCAGACTACTCCTTATGTTCTACCAAAGCACAAGCGAAGCGCAGGAGCAACCAGATAAAATGCAACGTGGGGGATCTCTTGGGGCTTTCAAGGCCATGGGGCTGCCATGCAGTATTTAATAAAAATAAATAAGCCAGACTTGCTGGAAACAATTTTCTTCAGCCAAAAGATCCCACAGTTGGCTCCAAAGCAACTATGTTCACCTCAGTCATATTCAAACATCCACCGTAGGTATTAGAACAAGTAACTTCATGCATTTTTTGCAGAGTTTATAGGTACATTGCAAAAAGTCCCCCAGATATCCCACTAGTTACATCAATGGTTATGCCAATGGGTCCTCTATGTTGCAAAGCTTTCAGGAGCGCAAAATGTGTTTTAATTGGCCTGGACCAAAGTGATTGGCATTTTGCAGGATCAAACCCAGTGATGGCTCCTCAGGATCATCTTGACCTCAGCCACGAGCAAGATTCCTGGGCATCATGAAGCCCCAATCGCTGGAGGAGCAGAGTTGGGGTTCATGAAGAACCTCCAGCCACTTCCATGGAAGAGCTGGAGCTCCTCTTCAACACCACAAATGGATTTCAGCACATGGAAACCCATGGATCCAAGCAGGTTTCCAACCCCCCTGAGCTGTTCTCCAATTTGGTTTCTGGTTTACAGCCACTTCTTCCATTTCTGACCATGCCAGAGTTTCCCTCCCCTCATTGCAATACCTCTTTTTGCTATACAGCTTCAACCAACCCTCCTCCAAGAGGAGGAATCTTCTTCTAGACAAGGTCAGACCAGGTCATAGCCCAGTATTAAAATCCTCCAAGGGATGCAAACCCAGACAGGAAACTAAAACACCAAAGACGGTTTTAACTGCCTATATAGGGTGGGATTATAAAGTTATTGGGTGAATTATACCATGTTAGTGTGTTCTTCAAAGCAAAACATTGAGTAGGTGAACTTGTTTTCCATTGAGACCCTCAGGCTTGAGCTGACATACTTGTTACAGGAGCACGGTGACAGGTCACCCCAGCAGCATCCACACTGTTCCATGAACCTACTCATAAAAATGACATCTATGAATAGGAATGAAATGAGATTTTGCAGGTTTTTTTCTCCTCTGTGGACCAGCTGCTCCCTTGCCATCACCTGCTCCCGCAGAAATGCTTCTAGGAGGTGTTGTCGAGAAGCAGAGACTCAAAAGAAACGGGAAGTCTAACCAGAAACTCGCAGAAAACACAACCACATCCGACCTCTCCTCATAGTTTCTCCCAGTGGGAAAAAGCTGGAACCTCTGGTGCAAGAAGATGGAACTTCTGGGGCAATAAGAAAGCTCTGCTAGCAATAGATGGGAGTAATAAGTTCTTGTTAAAGTATGTAATAAAAAACACTGCTTTCTTCATAGATATTTGGGTTGTGGAGTGTGAGCACTGAGCCATTTCTGACTCCTTACAGACCTACAGAATGGTTGAGGTTGGAAGGGACCTCCAGGGATCCCCCAGCGCATCCCCTGCTCCAGCAGGGACACCCAGAGCAGGGGCACAGGCTCCATCCAGGCGGCTGGGCACATCTCCACAGCAGGAGCCTCCACAGCCTCTCTGGGCAGCCTGGGCCAGGGCTCGGCCACCCTCACCCCAAACAAGTTCTTCCTCACGGGGACATGGAGCTGCCTGGGCTTCAACTTGTCCCCGTTACCCCTTGTCCGGTCACTGGCCAATCCTTCTGTCTGTAAGACCTGTCCAATGTCCTGGTTAGATGCTCTCCAGAAGGCCAAATCCTTTTGCATTGTCCACGTGGAGTGAGATCCCCCTTACCATGTGGATTCAGGATGGAGGAAGCTCTTAAGCAGTTTAGAACCAAGAGAGCACGACCAGGATGGATACTCAAAAACGGATGCGTTACCCTAGAGGAGAAGGGATTTTCCATTTGCCAAAAGGCTTCCTGGACTGTTGTAGCCATGCTGCAAGACTGCACACAAAACCTAGACTGTAGATATTGTATAAAAACTGGGTGAAGAAGGAGCATAACATAAAATCCTGCAAAAAAGCAACAAGAGGAAGAATGGATGGAGTTTGTGCCAAGGCTGAGTGCCTGAGTGCTCTCCCTTGCTCTGTGCGAATCAATCCAGCATAACCCCATGAAGCTCTCTGGAAAATAAAATAAAATACAATAAAATAAAATACAATAAAATAAAATAAAATAAAATAAAATAAAATAAAATAAAATAAAATAAAATAAAATAAAATAAAATAAAATAAAAATACAGCTCTGGGACACATCCCACCATCAATTTTTGGATTCTTTAAGGAATCCACATGTGACAGCACCTGCTGATTAGCTTTGGCCATGCAAGATTTGCCTGTGTTACAGCTTGCAGGAAGGGAAGGAGATCCAGGTTGTGGCTCCTGAGGGGTAGAGCAGCAAAATCTAGAGCGAAGATCCTCCAAGAATGGTAAAATATTCACCCATAGTCTGTTCTTTCTTATTTTTCCTCCTCCAGTTAACGGAGGCAAGATGGCATTGAAGCAGTAGGTGGCATGAATGCAAGAAGTCTTCTTGCAAAGTTATTTAATTCACCAGAAGAAACACGGATACAGCAGACCCAAATTTACATTTAACTCTTTTTTCCTGCATCCTGTAATTCCCAACAAATACAAGTCAGGAGCAGCACATGGCCCATAGCACCTGAGCTGCTCCAGCCCCTTGCAGAATAAATTCCCTTTTTTTCCCAGCGAATTTCTTCCGGATACACTTGAAAGCTTTATTGGGAGTTTTCTTTTCAGGATAGGTATGGATTAAAAAAATCTTTGAGCAAGAACATCTTGTATTTGAGACTATGTTGCCCTTGACCTCAGTTCCTCCCTTGTCTATTGTATTGAAGTCTTTATGGTCCCTCCGTTGCGGTCAGCGGTGCCCAACAAACAGCCCGAGCAGCAGGTGAGCCCTCGTTCGACTCGAGATCACACGTTGAGTCACATAAAAGCTTGAAAAAAAGGAAATCTTCAAACTAACTGCAGCCTCGGGACCTCTCCAAGGCATAGGAGAGTGTTAGCGTTGCTGGTTGGTTGAACTGGACACGTTCCTGCCCCGTTATCAAAGGGATTTGATAAGGGATTTGATCAGAGGGAGCCGTGTATGAAACCCAGAACAAGAGCTGACGCCAGTATTTCGACGTGAAAAATAAATAAATACATGAATAAATAACCATAGTGAGTTGAGATGATGTGGGCCGTTTTCTTGCCGTTTCATACTTGAGTGAAGCTGCTCGGGGCGGATGTCCCTTTGCGCAGGGATGTCCCTATCATGGTCACATCTCTGCCTTGATGGACAGGAGGTCCAAGGCAGCTCCTTGCCCTTGTTGTGCGTGAAACCAGGTGCAAGAAGAGCAGAAAAGGCCATCGGGGCAGCGGTGATAAAGGACTGGGTTCATGCAGGGCGACCAAGTCTCGTCCCAGCGCTCTTGTCGGCTCTGAATTGCCGGCTGGAGTGGCTCAAGTAGCTGCCGCCTGCCCTGCTCTCTCTCCGCCTTCGTTTATGTGAAGTCAAGAGAAATATTTCATGCTCCTTACGGTGCCGCTTCCCTGGCGCTCGGGGACGCAGAACGAGCGCGTTTGTGCTCTCCGGCTCCGGGACACGCGGTGGGAGGCGGACGGGAGCAGGGTTGAGCTCGCTGCATCGTCACGAGTGGAGCAGTGAAGTGGCCGCGCTGCAGGTGCAAGGAGGAGAGCTGCCCTCAGTTGCCCTCCAGCTCGGCCTCTGCTCCAGCAGAAGGGCATCCGTGTGCTGAGATGGGCTCTGCCGCTTCCCATCCTTTGGGGTGAGGAGCTCCTGGCCAACGGAGGTGCCAGGAGGGAAAAAGAAGGGAAGAGGGAAGAGCTAATGGACCTACAGTGCTGCAGATCTGAAGCTCTGGTGATGCCCTGCTCACGAGATACCCCCTTGCAGCCTGAATGACCTCTGCAGATGTCAGTTCTTGGTCGTTATCTTGGCCCACATTGTGTCTCCAACCAAAGCGAGCGTTGGGAAGAGAGAGTGGGATGACAGGGAGGAGAAGTTGGGTTCTCCTCCTCCCTAGGGCAGCTGCAGTCGCTCTGGGATGATGCATCCACCTCATAGCCCTGCCAAGGAGGCACCTCCAAGAACTTAAGGGCACGATCTGAGCTACCCTTGGTGGCCAAACAGCACTGAGGTCCAACTCTGCTGCCCCTGCAACCCCTTTGTGTGCGATAGATAGTGCCGCAGAGCCGAGCGGGAGGAGCTGGAATGGATTAAACCTCCAACCTCAAACTCGGCAACACAATCAATCGAACGAGAGGGTTCCCATCCCATCCCAGACCCCAAAATGTTGACCCACTCCACTTGCCCCCTGTGGGGACCAGAATGGGATAAGTCATGAAATTTGGCTGTATGTACTAATAAACCAACCTCTGCCAGAGCCCATTTGCTTGGCTATGAGGATATTGCCACGGTCCAGCCACGTCTGTAATGTCCAACTCCTTTGGCCTCCAGAGCAAGGCATCCATATCCGAATTATATCCTGCTGGTGGTTCCAGCGATTCCCAGCTGGGAATTCCCATGCACAACTGGAGATCCTGCAACCCAACGGCCACCACTGTTGGCATCTCCCAATTGCCCCTGGTGACACCCGGGCCAGTGAGGGTGTTTTGGGGTTCCCATCCGCATGGAGCTCAACCCACACTCTTGGGAATGCTCCTATGGATCCTTATCCTGCGTGAAACCAGGCAGCTGCTGCCAGCAAGGTGGCACTGGCCAACAGAGTTGAGCTGGACCCCATCGTGGCCATGGGGACCTGGGCAAAATATCATGGTCCTCCCTTGATGCTAACATTGAAGAGCATCCTATTAGTTGATAAAGAATTAAGTCACATTAAAAAAAGGTCTTTCTAGGGATTTCTTTAGTCTCTGGTGGGATGGAAGTGGGAATATTTATATCTATTTTCCTGACTTTGCATGGTCAACATTTCTGCCCTTGGTGGGGCCCTTGGATCCTCTTCCTTAGGAGCCATCCTCCTGGGTAGGATGTCTCGATTTTGCATATGCAAAACAGGGCTAATTCCACATCTCACGCAGCGCGTGAGGCTTAATTAGGGTTCATAGAGACGTGCCGGGATGGCGGGCGTTTTCAATGGATCTGAGGAGGCATCCGACCTCTCCCCGAGCTGGGAAAGAAGCAAAATCCATTTTCTATGAGACCAAAACAAGGCAGGTTGAGGTGCGCATGCGAGCACGGAGTTTTAGGAACCAGTATTTAAGGCAGAAAAAATAAATAAATACAAAATTTAAAGACATTTAAAAAATAAATAAGTATTAAATGCATGGTGGAAGCATGCAGGATCAATAAGCGCTAGCAGGGTGATATAACGCAGGACTGTGCGCTTTGGGCTTGCTACCACAAACCGCAATGCATTTTTCACAAGAAACGCTCCTGGTTTTGGCGTTCCGGGGCTCTGCGTTGCCACTGATTACACCGAGCATCATCTGGGGAAGGCACCTAGCGCTGGAGTGTCGCTAATGCCCCACTTGTGCAATCAGATTTGCATAGCGCGCGCCGGCGTGGAGCAGCAAAAATCAGCCCTAAGTGCTGTTTTCCATCAGCCCCGCCAGCCGCACACTGTTTGCTCCATCTCGGCACGTGGGGCATTTGGTGACAAACGGCAGTGGCTTTTTTTTCCCTTTCCTTTCCCTTTTTCCCTTTCCCTTTTTCCCCCCTTTTTCCTTTTTCTTGGCTTTGGGTTCTTATGTAACGGCTCCTCCGGGCTCAAGGAAGTGGAGGGCAGGGAGAACCAGGACTTTTTTTCTCCATCCCCTTTTTTTGCGAAAAAAATAATATATATACATATTTATTTGTATTATTTTTGACCTTTATCTGTATCAAATCCATTCTGGCCTCCTGAGGCCATCAATGCGCCCTACAAGTCTTTCCGCAAGGTCATAGGCAAAGGGCTAGTGAGGGATCTCCATAAAAATCTCATTTTGGGTATTTTTGGGTGGGTTTTTTCTCTCCTCTCCTGGGCAAATGCCCTAAATTCAGCACCAAACATAGGGGAAGCCGCCGGCAGCCTGATTTACAGCGTGGCGTTTGCTCGCGGCGAGCTCATTAGGAATCACCGCAGGCGCGGTGCGTGCTCACAAATGCACACAAAATACATCTTTACGGGTGCAAAGAGCCACTACCAACGTATTGCATAGCGCTTTTCCCCCGCTTTTTGCTCTATTTTTATTTTTTCTTGCATCGGGTTGCAACACGACGCTTTTGCAGCAATGCAAATACGCACCGAGTGATGGGCAGGCATAAGGCAAAGGGGAACAAACGCTTGGGGGCCTCCAAAATGCAAATATATACGTATTTATACACCTATTTACACCTATTTACACCCCCATGTGCCCAGCGCGGCACTTTGTTCGCGAAATTATATGTTACGCTGCATTCCATAAAATATACGTGATGCTTCCCCGTGTTGCAGCCCCTTTTCCTCTCCGCTCGCTCGGGTCTAATGTGCTGCAACACGATGCATTATTTTAAGCCCTCCGGCTCCGAGACCTTCCGAGGATTTTTCCTCCCTCTTCTCTCGGAGAAAATAATCAGAAATAAATCCTGGGATACGAGAATTTAGGGAAGAGATTTGGGATTGGGGGATGTTTTCTTCATTTCCCTCCCCTTCGGTATAGGGAATACAATGAAGGCGGCAGCAGGAGAGGGACCTATAGGGCTATAGGGACCTATAGGGCTATAGGGACCTATAGGGCTATAAGGACCTATAGGGCCCTATAGGATGGATGAGCTGCCTCCACCTTGGCCTGGGAGCACTTATAGGCCCCGGCTTCCGCTGCTCTATTTATCCCCTGGATAAACCAATATCCAGCCCGTTGCCATAGATAACAAGAGTTTTGCTTCCGCTCGTGTCCCTTAAGCTTCTTTTTTTCCCCCTCCTGCTCTATTTTGTGCAATTCCAGAATATCTCCCCCGGGTTACAGCAAATTGCAGCTCGGGAGCCGGATTTGGGGGAAAGAGAAGGGGAAAAGGGATTTTTTTTATTATTTTTTCCCCTCCTTTTCCTCCGGCTGCGTTTTGCTCCGGCCAAAATCCGTCGGGAAGCTCCAGGTTAAGCCGCCGCGTCTGTATTTAACCTTGGGCGGCCTCGGATGCGGCGCCGCGGCGGGACGATTCCCGCACGCCAAAGGCATCCGGAATCCTCCGGCAGGAAAAACCACTGCAAAACAGCCCCTCATTATTATCATTATCATTTAAAATAAAGATGTAGGCCCTGTTTTGGGGCCGGGCATCAGCCGTCGCCCCTGCTCGGACGGGGAGTTAATGGGATTTGTCGTCCTTGGCCGCGAAGGGGGTTAATCCCTGCCTTCACGTTGCTCCCTATAAGCTGGTTAGGGTTTTTTTTAGCATTTTTTCTCCCATTTTGCTTTGGTTTCCGACGCGTTTTCACGGGCCCAGCCTATTTTCACCCCGCACCAAGCGGCCCCAGCGCAGCAGCAATCCTTGTTGCCCCCCGAAAGCAGCGAGGGCTGCAAAAAGCCTTAAGCGAGCAGCCCCAAATCCTCTTTAATTCGCCTCAAACCCCGTCCGCGTCTCCCATAGCCCAGTCCCGAGCCGGGCCGGCCCCAGCTGCCGCGCCAGATGGAGCATCCGCGCGCCGCTCGATCCGCTCGCCGCGCGCTCCGGCGTTTAATTTCGTAATGTGCTAATCGTGCCGCAGAAGGAGGGTGGTTTTTTTTGCTGTTTAAACCCCCTCTCCGCGGGGATTTTATGGATTTTTTGGGAGGGGGAAACGATGGGAGTTTGCAAGCGGTCGCTGCAAGCCCCGCGCACGGAGCATCCGGGCGGTGCTGCTGCGGCTTGCAATGGAGAGATAAGAAAAGCGAATGAAAAATAAATGTAAAACCGAAAAAAAAAATGCAATTTGCGGGGGGAATTTGGGATGAGCAGAGGTCAAGCGGGAAGGGGAAAGGCCCTGTGCTCCGGTGGGCTTGGATAGGCGGCTCTTCCCGGCCTTTGGGTGCACGCACGTATACGCTCGCAGCGGGTCTTAGCTGCAAACGGGCTTATTTTTTTTGTCCTTAACGCCTAGGCCTTGACTGGAAAAAAATAGAAAAAAAGGGAAAAAGGGGAGAGCGAGCACGTATTTCTGCTCCTGCAGCGGCATACGCACTGCTGGGTGCAATGCGTAGCTGCAACGAGCTGCTGCAATCGAGCTGCCGGCAGCGGCACGTGCCCCGCGCCGGCGCTCCTGGATTTTCCGGCTGCTCCCGAGGCGGCTTCATCCCCAATTTGAGCCCCTGGTGGGTCCGGGATCATCTATAGGTAGATCTATAGGTGCAGAGGGGCCCTGCGCTTGTCCGGTGCCTCCCGCACGCAGGGACCTTCCCGCACGCCAAACCGCGCTCTTCTCCTTCAACTTCACCTTGACGGCACCACGACGGGCTGGGGTTTATTTATTTATTTACCTGTTTATTTATCCCCATTGCGGGGGGAGATTTTTAATAATAATAATAATAACAAAAAGCCGCTGCAATCGGGCCGCGGAAGCGGTAAATAAAGGGCAAGAAGCAGCAAGCGGCGCGGGCAGCGCTGCCGCAGGCTGCCCGCAGCCCCGCGGTGATGTCAGCCCCGCGCGCGCCGGCCCACGGAGCCAGCGCAGCAAATCGCAGCGGGGGGAGAAAAGGAGCATCACCCCCCCCATCCCACCCCCAAAAATCCGCTTTGCCGTTTTATTTATTTATTTTATTTTATTTTATTTTATTTTTTTGCACAGCTGGAAGGAGGAGGGGGAAAGCGCTTGCCCCCCCCTCTGCTAT
>JAWLRI010001067.1:578017-591136 GCA_034781795.1 Crypturellus tataupa
CCGCCCATTCCTCCCAACTGATCCCTGTTCCCCTCAGCTTTCCCCCTACATCCCTTCTTTTTCTTTCCCTTTTCCTTTTCCTTTTCTTTTTCTTTCCCTTTTCCTTTTTTCCTCTTCTTTTTCCTTTTCTCCTTTTCTTTTTCTCCTTTTCTTTCCACCCCGTTTGCACCTGTTTTACAGCCAGGCAGTGCCCAGGTCCCTCCTCCTCCTCCTCACAAGGGCAGGACTCTTCCTCCTTCCCGCTCTGTTTGTTGTTTTGGGAGGGGATAAATCCTCCCTTCTCTGTTATTTCCCCCCTTCCCCTGCTCACCACGAGCCCTCGCTTCTCCACAGCGACATAAGTGGGACATAAGTTCACAGGGGTTTTGTAAGGACAAAACGGAGCAGAAAACATGGAAGAGCAAGCGAGAATTGACAGGCAAAGTTTATTTTTCTTCTTTTTTTTCTGTTTTTTTTTTTTTTTTCTCTTCAGCGAAACTTGCCTCAGGGTTGCGTTAATCATACCGTGGTCGGAGCATCTGTTTTAATGTTTATTACGCCGCTTAATTAGAAAAACTTGCCCGAGATTGTGAGGAAGCGAGTATGAAAAGGGAAATATTGGCAGGGAGCGAGGAGGTAAAGAAGAAGGCAAAAATCCAAGTTTTTTTTTTCCTTCTTTTCCCACAGAGGTATGCCAGTAATTCCTTTGGGAAGAGGGGATAAAGCGGAGGCGGTTTAATAGCTCAGCCCAAAGGGAGGAAAGCAACAACTCCTGTTATTTTCTACAAGGCCTGGAACTAAACAACCCTTTAAATTATTTCAAATAAGCAAGGGATGGGGGGAAGTGTAAGCTTGTTAGATAAGGCATTTCCAGGTCTTCTAAAATAAAAGCAGAGAGGTGTCAAGCTCATGGAGGGTCTCGAGTCCCAAACCCAAAACAGAGGAGATGGAGCTGATGCCCTCGGAGCCTGTGGGTTAAAGTAACCAAGGACATTTTGACCTGGGTTCAAATTTATGATTTGTCACATTTTGGACAGCAGCAATCCCCAACCTGAGGTGTCTCTTTCCCATCACAGCTCATTTCCTTGGCCATGACCTGGGCACCTCCTGGCTGCCTTGGGCTCTTTCCTTACGGGTTATGGAATCGTATTCCATAATTCCAGATAATATCCATAATAATTCAAGTTAGAAGGGAACTCTGGAGGTCTCTAGTCCGTTGCTCAGAGCAGATCAAAATACATTGGGTCGCATCAGGCCTTTTGTCCCAGTCAAATTTTGAATGTTCCTGGGTGAATAAGGCACCTCTCCCTCTTGGCAAATATCCTACCAGCCAGTTCACGGTCACGCTCTGGTCTCCAGCTTATCTGCAGGTAGGGGCTGAGTTCAGCGGAAAATCCCTGTGAGGAAGAAGCGATGGAAATAAAAAAGGGGATGGAAAAAAAAGAGAAGACTCTGGATTTAGAGCAGTGCATCTGTTTGTAAGACCCAGTTAGTGACTGCTGAACATTTTGCTATTTTTTGAGTGATGCCTGAGTCCATATAAGTCCAACCTGAAGGATCAAAGTCCTTCTCATTCCCTGAAATATACCTTTGGATGTGTAATTTTTAGACAGGTTATTTGTCTCAATCCACACGCTTTGGTCACTTCTGAACACCTGGTATCTCTATACAAATTTCCACCCCTCCTAGAATTGAAAGTAGCGAACAGCAAATATGGTGCTGAGTTAATGTTATATTCAAGAATTTGCGTAAATGACTTCCTTAAGAATTACCCGCCTATAAAACTTGTGTGGCTTTGCGTTTTTAGTAGGCTTTGAGGCAAGAGGCGGCTTTCTTGGAAGCTCCTTAGTAAGTGCTTTGTTTTTAAATAACATTACATGAAAATCTGGGACTCTGGACCTGAAGCAAGTATTTCTTCAGGATCATGAGTAATGTTCTTTCCTTTCTTCTGCACCAAAGGGCTTAAAATTGCAAACCTGTCAGCTGGCTGCAACTGTGGAAATTTAACCTTTAAAGTATTCTTAATGTTTATTTGTGGTGGTGGTGGTTGTCTTTAGGGTTTGAATTATGAATTTCTTAAGGCAAAGGTTTATTAGGTTAATAAAAGTGGTATGTTTAACTATTACTAATTTATCCAGCTCATAAAAGTAGAATAGGTTCTTTTGCGTGTAAGTTGAAAGGATTTCTGTATCAAATAGTTATTTACAGTGCTTGCATTTGAAGGTGGTAGTATAGAGGGTTCTGCTTCCATGTCGCTTGAGGAGGAAATCTGTAAGATAAGCTGAAAGTATTAATTTCTAATTGTGAGAGGAAGCCCTTGTAGTTTTACCTCATTTATTTGTGGATTTTTTAATGTATGTTGTCAGTGTTGGATTTCACTTGGCAAATATTTGTTATATGTTACCTATAATGCTGCGCATCCATCAAGCAAAGCAAAAGCCACCTTGAGGCTTCTTAATTAAGGTTTGTCTCGCTGAGTATTGTGGTTGCAGGTGATGCTGATGTATAGGCGTCCCATAAGTGCAGTATGTCGAAGTCTGTGTGTTTCTTTAGTGCCTTGGAATCAATTTCTTCAAGAAAAAGATTTTCAAGGAGACTAAAAAAATACAACTTGCACTCAAGGGAAGAAGGACCTGATGCTTTCAGCTTGCTTAATCTCCTGGGACAGGTTAAACTGTTCCCCTGATTGTGGCATTAAGAACCAATGAGTTCCAGTTTAAATATCCACCTTGCCTGTAATGGCACGTTGGGGTTTCTGCTGCAGGTGCTCAAAAGGAAGGAATTTGCTTTGGTACCTACTGACTGCTGTGTTAGGCCCTCATTTTCTGCCCTCTTTCTCAGCATGTCAAGGAGGAGCTTCCCCTCACATTCCTCAGTGATGCAATTGTATTTTAAGCACTGCCGAGGTGTTACGAGCTCGTTCCTGCCACTCAGTCAAACGTGGAGGCCGCACAAGCAAACAGTCGTGCTAATTACAAACTGTTGTGCTAATCACATCTTCAGAGCTAGCCTGAAGTGCGGCGTGTGAGCTTACCTTGCTGCTCTGGTTTCACGTTTGCTTCATCTTCCCAAAGTCAACAAAAGATCCAGGTGAATGGTCCTACCTTGGCTTTAGGGTTGTCAGCGACAGAGCAAACATGATCGTGTTTCATTCCTGTTGGCTTTGAAGCCTGACCCAAAGCAGCTTTGCTTGTGCATCGAGGCTCTTGAGAGCTCCTTGCTGCATCAGGAAGCTCCTGCGTTGACTCATTTACAAGCACACGGAAGCAGGGGCACTCAGGAAGGTTCATGCCCACAAACACAGCCTGCCTTTACTAAAGCCGTTTGCTGAGGACGGAATAAACTTCGGACGTGTTGGACAACGTAGTGTTAACAGTTGAGGAGAGTTTACTGTGTTCATGGTGAGGTTAAGTTGCCCTGCACTTCATCATCCAGATTGGTGTTGTGTGCCCTTCCAGATGCTCTCATGCATATTTAATGGTCTTTAATTGCTGCAAACTGAAAATTTCATGAATGATATTTGCACAGTTTACGTGTTAGCAGGGAAGCTTGCGAGATACCTACTTAGACTACACGTTGGTAGATTGAAGAAACCAAATGACTGTATTTTTGTCCACGATGTTGAAGTTACCAGGGCTTTCAATTAACACACTGAAAATGCTCTTGCTCTCACTGTGGGTTTTTTTTTTTTTTTTTTTTTTTTTCCCCATAAGCTTTATTTCTTAGCATTGTCATTAAGGTGTAAGTTAGTTTCACTTGCCCTTGCACAGTCAGTTTTCTCTTTGTTTGTATTGGCTTCTGTATAGCAAAGGGTAAGGAGAAAAGTCATTTTAAAGCAACAAACATTGGCAGGGAGACCTGAGGACTTATTCTGTTTGAACTTGCTTCTAGCTTTTTTTATTATTATCGTTATTAAAAAACAAAACAAAAATAAGCCCTTTTTTTTTTTTTTTTAACTTGGTGTTCCTTTAATCCATGTGTGATAAATAAGCTTTTAAATATTTTTGAAATAATGTTTAAACATTTCTCAGTGTTCCTGCTAATTGCTTTTTCAAGCTGCGAAAGGCTCAAGAAGCTGAGGGTGCTTTCTTTTTCCATGCAACTTCAAAGCTGCCACGCAGTAGGTAACGCCACAGTGTTCTGAAGCGTTAATCTCCTAAAAAATCTATTGGCAATTTAAAATATAACATTTCTATTCTCTCGGTTGTTACAGGAGATCACGAGCTTCTGTATTTGGGGCCAATTTGACTTGTGGGCTTGATATATCCACTTTAAACTCATTTTCTCCATATATATTTTAATACATTTCAGTTGGCTTTTTTGAAACCGATCTAAACTGTCTAAGTTAATGTCCTCTTCTTCAAATGTGCCTTAGATGTCAATGCAGGTGCCTTAACCTAGTACTGGGAGGAGAAAACCACCACAAATGTTGCTTGGGCTGTGAGATAACACCAGGTTCCCATCTTAGTGGGGTTTGTGCTCAAATTGCATTTGAAAGGGCTGAAAAGCTGTCAACCATCAGAAGAGAGCTTAAATTGAAAGCTGAGGGGAAAAGCTTATTTGGAAATAAAGGCTCTCGTTGAAATGGGAGATGTTTTCTCTTAATTCAGTATATAAAATGTGAGAGCATATGAAGAGGAACGTAGGGAAGGTTAAGAGCATTGCAAAAAATATTTCAATTACTCTGGTGGTTGGTCTAAGGGCTGGTACGATACCATAGACCTGACTAACAGTTTAATTGTAGACAAGTTTATCTTTCATTTAAAGATTATTTCAAGCTGCTGTGTAAAGCCTATCAGCTGTGTCATTTTGTTTGGTCCTGAAATACAGCCGCATTAAAGGTGTGGTGACTTCTTATGAGAGTGTCTGGAAAAAACTCCATTTCCCTGTGCAGCTGCTCAGGTATTTTTGTTAAGCCACTGCTGTTCTTGATTGCATGCCCATACTGGGCACGAATATGGTTTCAGCTAAGATTTTGACTTCCAATTTTTTTGTCATTTTAGAAAAATTCCTCTTTTGTGAGGTGTTGAGCAATCAAAAGAAATGATCAGCAGTGTGGCCTCCCTCATTCCCCAGCTTCCAGTTTGACAAGTTAAATGAAAAGTCAGCCTGGAGATTGCCTGTGAGTAGCTCGCACATGTGTGACCCAACAGCTTTGCTGGCTTCCACTGCTATGAAATATAAATTTGGAAGAATGACTAAGATATATGCTACCTTTTTATTATGGACATCCTAGTTCTCTTGCTCTGAAGCTCTGAAAGAGGCTTTCATTTTCTGCAATAAATGCTTCTTGAGATGATGGCAGTTGGAGTTTTAATTTTCCCAAAAGCAATTAGCTGATTAGTTGCCTGATTTGATGAAGCAAAGGAGGAGTTGATTGTGCTTGCCTCATAATGGCTGAAAGTGGAAGCAGCTTAGTAATAATAATAGGTGTGATTTTAAATCTAGTTGATATAATGAAAAAACAAAGCTACAAGATTTAAGATAAATCCTCATGGTTTGACTGTGCCAGGCATTTCTATCATCTTTTCACTTCTCTTAAATTAGCCTTTACTGCAGGATGCACTAATTGGCATTTTTGGGCTATGCACATTCATCCTCTTACCTTGATGCCTCACAATTTTGTTTGTCGTTTGGGGCAGCGCGTGCTCTGCCTACCCAGGAGATGCTGAAATGAGTGAAAGTACAGGCTGAGCGTGACTATATCCGAAAGAGCAGGAGGATAATTTGTCTGTGAGGCTCACCAGCTTTAATACCACTAAAAACTTAATGAGGTGGAAATTATGGTGGTAGGATTTTCAGTTGTGGGTAATGTACGATTCATCTCTAAACCCTACCTGAAGCATTAGAGAAACCAGAAGTCAGCCAAAGAGCACGGTTTGTCATGGGGCCAAGATTTGCAGAAAGCATGTGACGTGCTATTAAAACAGAAGTTGGGCTATTTTTAGGATAAAATGTGAGCTGCCAGGTAAAAATTTTCTTTCCCAGGAAACTGGGATACGTCATTTTAATGCCTTCTAGACCAGTTCTCGTGGCCTCTTTCGTGAGACACTGTGAGCTGCGGTGGCAGGTTGCCTTGGCCAGGAGACGTGCAAGGTCTTTTCTCCTTTGCACTCTTACTGCTCTCCAGACCTTTCATCAGACTAATTTATCTCACGAAAGTGCCCAAACACGTCCATTTTTTAATGCTGAGTGGATCTCTGTCATTGAAGGACAGCAGTAGTGGAAGGTGAGCAACCAACATTCTCAAAAGCTGGAGCTGCAGGATTGACTCAAAGACGTGACAGAGACTGACTGCACTGCTTGTAAACAGGGTGAGCGCAGCTCATGCTTTGCATAAGGGAGGTAGAGTATAAAAATCTTCAGTAGTTAAAGAAAAGCAGGTCACTGCAGTGCAGGATGTTAATCACTAACCAGCCAGGCCAAGATAAAGTGGCTTGTCAGATCTGGGAAGTACGAAGAATATAATTTCATCTAAGCAAGCATGCATTGCATATTAATGAGAGGTAAATTGGTTTTCGGGGTGTGGAGAGGAATTAAAATAAACACCGGCCTCTGGAACTTGTCTGTCTGTTCCTTCTGCAAAAGCACACTTTAATAACAGAGCAGTAGTTTTGTTCAGAAGGATTTCAGCTTCATGTGACTACTTGCTGTGGGCAGTAATCTCGAGCTTTGGCTTCCTTTGTTGTGTTTAAAATAGTGGATGACCTACAATTTTTTTTTTTCCTTTTTGCAAAAAACGCCAGAGAGAGAAACTTCCTCATATTATTTATTTATATATACATTTTTTAAGCCTGTAGGGTGCCATGCAGTAAATGAAGCTCTGTGGTTTTGCCAGGAAGAGCAGCAGCCAGAGTTTGTCAAGGTGCCGCGAGGTGAAGGAGCGAGCAGAGGTGACAGACAGGGAAAGATCAGAGATGAAGGAGGACAAGGATTACAATTAATATGATTAGGCACGGGCATGTTTTGGTGATTCAGCCGTGGCGTCGGACACTGTGGGGAGGTTATTCTGAGGAGCTCCTCATCATCACAGCGTGCGAGAGCTTTGCACGGGTGCGATTAGTGCCTCATGTACGTAGGTATCGGCCTTCACGTGCGCCTTCCAGGCTGCAAGAGCACGGGATTGGCAAGGGCTGCTTGTGCCTAGACTCCTATGTGTGCAGGCAGTATTTTAATTATAAATGGTTGTTTGCTTTTTCCCATTTTTTCTAATATCTGACTCACTTGATAACTGGGTCAACTTGGATGCTTGTCAGCATTAGCCAGAGTTTCTATTTTCTTTGCCCCGCCTCTGCTGCTGAGAATTCTCATATATTCCAACCATTCCTATTGCTCATACGCTGTATCCCACTCCTTAGTGTGAAGTTGGAAGGGCTTTCCAGAAAACTGTGGGGAAAGAATAAGCCCTTTCCTATGTGCTCACACCTAAATTGGTTTTGATGGGACTTGAATTTCGCTGAGCAGGTGCTTTGGGACTGGCAGCTGCCGTGGCAAGTTGCAGCATCACTTCAGTGGCCACAAAAATGCGCTGCAGATGGTAGGGGCAGCTTTCCTTGTGAGCAGCCCGGGCATTGAGGCAGCAATAAGAAGAGCTGTCAAAGTAGCCCTGTGCCTAATGGTTCCTTCCTCAGGAGAAATTTCATACTGTCGGTAGGGCCTAAGTGCTCTTTCTTGCTCTGAAAAGAACTCCTGCCTTAAAGCTGGACCGAATCCATGCCAGCAAAGTGCCTCTGGAAGTGGCGTTTGGCAACAGTCCTGTTCCTATTCTGTGGCTCATGGGTGGCTGTCGGGCTGCATGAATAAATTTGGTGGCTGGAAGAAGCAATGGGCTATACGGTCCTCGTGCTTTCGGGAGCAGCGCTTGATACTTTCTCATTTCTTTACAGAGCTCGATCTGCATACAAAATGTGTGGTGGATGTGGATGCAAACAAGGTTATTCTCCATCCTGTAAACACCAACCTTTCGAAAGGAGATGCCAGGTAAGATTTTTGGATCGGGGGGGTCAGGCCTTATAAATGATATATGAGGCGAGCTGCAGAGAAATGCAAGCTTTCCTGGAGGGCTTTCATTTGAAAGCAAAACAAAACAGAAAACATATTCCTCCTGCAATTTGGTTACCATCAACTATAAAGCCTGAGCTTTACCATACTGAGAAGATGCTTTGAAAACCTCGTGCTTACTGCATTTTAAAGTGAGCATTTGCCTCCTGCCCTAAAAAAAAATATGTTTGCAATTATTGTGTCAGCACTTTAATTTCGTCTCATGTAGTATTATGGGTCAGAAAAGATTTAAATCTGCAAAATCATTTGAGTAGGGCACAGTTTGTCATTTTCAAGACTGCTTTTTTTGCAAAGTTATTTTATTAAAATGGTTTCGTATTTGGCGTGTAAGAAGGAAAAGAAAAACCTGAAGAGCTGTAGCTGTAGGAGCAGCTTGCTAGTGGGGTGTTACATGAATTAAAGATCCCTAGAAGGGCAGACAGTTTATGTAGGAGCTGACGTAGATCTGTTTAACTTCCTAGAGTGGGACGTGAAAAGGCCTGAAATGATTAACACAGTTAGAATTGTGACTAGCTATTTTTTTCCCGTGTTTGCAAGAGGAGGAAATAGAAAAATATATGCATTTAAAAAAATACAGGGCAGGAAGAAAAGGCAAAAAGCAATACCGGACAACTACAATTATCTATTTTTTGGAAAAAAAAAAAGACAGGGAAGTAATCTTACAGTATGATGGAAATTTAGTTCAATACACTGAGAGATTCATTTTAATGCAACATATGATAGTCTTGTCATGCAAAACTGCACTGTACGTTACTGGTAAGTAAAAGCATTCTTTATCTGATCTGTTAAACAACTCAACCTCCCAGCAACATTAAATGGACAAGCAAAGAGATGATGAACTGCAGTGTGGGGTTTTGTTCAGCTCCTGAGTTGACTCGAGCCTGTCCAACTGCTAAAATGACAGGGCAACAAAGTACTCAGAGGACACGTTATTCACCTGTAGTAAGAATATGCTATTCATAGTTTCTTTAGAGCCTGATATCTAATGATATACTGCTTGGTTTGTACTCGCTAATATATGTTTAAGGAATGTTCACACGTCAGCCACGAGAGAATTTGTAATGCAAATCGAACCCTCTGGCAAGGGAGGAATTGGGTGGCAATTGAGCTGGCATCCCAGACCAGACAGTGAGCCTGGTGTGAGAAAGCAGCGTCCCAGACTGAAGAAAACGTCATTTACTGCTGTTGCTAACCTTAGGAGCCAACAAAATAAACTGATATGGGCTGACTACTCAAAGGGAGAGAAATGGAGGCCCTTTAACTCTCCTAAAAATTCACCTATCTGCAATGTAACAACCTTGAGATAGGAGGACATTGAATTCACCTTGCAGCTAAGTCACAGGAATCTTAAATCTGAGTTTAAGGAAAAGATTAATTTTACTTTTTTTGGTCTTTTATTTTTTAGTTTATGCTTTTGTTTACGTGTTTCTAAGTGTGTAACGTTGCCTTGTGCTGTGAAATCATTCATTTTGATTTTTAGACTTGTTCAGAATAAGCAGAAAGAATTCCGAAAAATCTGGAGTGCTTTTATTTCCATAGAGATAGGAAAAATAAAATGCTGTATTGTGAATAAACTCTTTAAATGCTTGCAAAGCAGGATGAGTTGGAAAATCCTAAGGAGTTGCCTACCTTTCTCACTAATGTGCCAGGATCAATTTGGGAACTGGGGAAAGAATTTTAAAACTAGAGGTCTGATCAGCCCCATTTCCTCTTGATGTGATGCACCCTCTTTTCAGCAGGCAGTGGCATTTGGAAAAACACCTATGAGTTTTGGAAAAATACATGTTTCCCCTCTTCCATCATCTGTGGTGGAGGTGAAACCTGGGAGATAGGTAGGTTTAAATTAATTGTTTAATGTGCCAATTAGCCTGGATCGCAGAGTTGCCACGTATTTGTCCCATCTCTGCAAACTGGTCCTTGAAGACCAAGGAGTTCTACATTATTTGCAAAAACTCCTTCCATTCATCTCAGTTAAAATTGCAAATATCTGAGATATTCTTTTCATTAGTGTCTCAGTTAAAGAAGATAAGTGATTTTGGGGTACCCACCTCTGCTCAGCGTCCGTTTCTCCTACAGCTACAACCTGAATATAATATTTGCTCATTTTTCCAGCAAATTGCGGCCTAATAAATGCATGTAAAAAGCTTAGTCTCAGGAAAGTCTGTTTTCCCACAACTTCAAAAATATTGCATCCTCCCCTTAGTATTTCTTAACCAAAGAATAACTTTCCCAAGAGACAGATATGCAGCCAGTTGTTTTGTTGAGCAGTCCTCCTTAGTGCTGTGCAGGTTCCTGCAATCCAATCGTGTACAGTAGATCAACTGAGTTTTCTTTATCTCAGGCTTCCCCTTACGATCTTTTTAGGTCAAAATCTACTTTTCCCTTTTCAGGGACATGTCAACTTTAAGGGATTCGGTGTAAATGAGGGATACTATTAGCCTGCTTGTCTGCTTCCTTTTTCTTTCCGTAGTCGTCTGTCTTCTCTGTTGCAAAGGTCAGGGTTAAAGTTTCTTTATCAACCAGGGTTAACTGTGTGCTGCAGCTTACTCATTACTTGGTGGTTAGGGCTTGGAAGAGGGTGTGAACTCATTGTGATTGAAAAGAATAGATAAGTCCTACGTAATAATCAAAATGAGTGTAAGAATGAGGCTTGAAAAATCTCTGAGTAGCCTGTGCTTACTATAGACTATTAAGTTTATCCCAATATTTTTATTATTAATTTATTGTGCTGTCATTTTACATCTGGAGAAGACCCATGAAAAATACTGCTTGTTTTCGACTTCAGAAAAGGGAGTTTTCTTCCAGGGATGTTATTCCATACTGTAGGCATGACTCTAATTGGTGTGCAACTGATACACTATCAGCAATCAGTTAGATTTTAGTCTAGCTCAGGTCTGTGAATAAGCAGTGGTACCTGTAAAGCGGGTAAAAAAGCTGCCCAGTAAACTAACTTTTTTTATTAGAGGATATGCTTAAAAATGAAAGAAGCTGCAAATTCTGTGTAATTTTGTCAAAATTCGTGGTTTGTGAGTGCTACAGAACAGAGAGATTGCCAAGCCTGGCACATGGTAAAAACTGTTTGAGGAAACAAGTGTGGCTAATTGAGGTTAGCAAGTGTGTTAAACCAGGCTATGTTTCTTTTTCAGCTAATTATCTGCATAATTAGTGCTTAGTAGTAGTTATTTCTATAATTGAGTACCTTTATTAACATGAAAAGTACATGATTTACTCTCAAGGTATTTATTGGTTATTATTTATCAGCAAAACTCTCAAAGAGAAAGATTTAACTAAGTGAAGTTAAAAGTTGTTGCAGGATGAAACCATTGCTCACAATTTAGTAGGACACCACAGAAAAAAAAAATCTTACTTATGCAATAAATAGGGGAAAAAAGACTCAGTGATGTTGCATAAAGTTTTGCAGGGTTGAGAATGGAGAGGGTGAATGGTAACAGAAAGGTAACTTCTAATTAAAATAGCTTCATTCCAAAAATCAGGATGTGGAGTTATAAAAATAATTATTAAAGCTATAAATACAGGTAGTGTGGTGGCTGATGAAATTGCACATTAAACAGTGAGAATCTTGCTTTGACACATTGCAAATAAATTACCGTTTTGTGAGGAGAAGCAGCACCTCTCTTGTGCAGTTTAGTAAAATATTTTATATATATGTGGAATGGTAAGCCAAAACTGCATTTAAAGGAAGGATTAGCTGAAGTTGAAAATACGTGATGTTGTTTGTCCATTTTATAATATATAACTGGTTTTTGTACAAATAATCGTGTCTCGTATCTTCTAGAGCAATAGGCAGAAATTGCAGGTGCCTGAAGAGGAAATGTTAACATTATACATGTGTTCTTATGTGTATATAAATATGGACTGGAAAAACTAATCATTCGAGGTAAAGGGGAATGCTACTGCTTTTAAAAATAATAAATGACAGGAAGAATACATAGGCGGACAGACTTCACTTTTTGCGTTTTGGAAAAGAATGGGGAAAATCAGAAAATGAGAAAATATACGATGGCAATACTCTATGTGGATTTAATCTGTAGAACTCTTTGACACAGGAAAAAGGTGAAAGACAATAACTGATATTGATGAAAAAATATACAACTTTTCTTGAAAATATACCAGAATCCTGCCTGATTTTAGGTAAGAACTGCTTGAGGAGCAGTAGCTGGCTGCATGTCTCCTTATGCTGAAGGGGAAACGTTTGCTCCATGGGCACAGGTTCATTATTAACAGATAACGCTGTGACTGAGGATGAAATTTTATGGGTTAGATGTTGAGCTTTGTCTTACGGAGATCACATCTGGGCAATGTTTCATCATGCAGAAATGTTCCAGGCAGTTGAGGGGGAGCATTGTTATATTCCCAAGACTGATAGTGACATCCAGGAGAAGGGAATTGCCGGCCTCCCTCATCATCTGTGCTGCTCTTCTGCGGGCGCAAAGCAGCTTACAGGAAATAGCTTGCAAAATGTTTGCAAAAAGAGCTGTGAGACTTTCCTGTGCTGGCAGCTTTGCTCGTTGCATGTGTGCATGCAACCTTGGCTTGGAGCGTGACATTGTCCTGCTGTACAGTGATCATTTCCATTGTATTTGCCCCAAATTAGTGGTGCTGCTGGCCTGCTAAACAGCCTTGATTGCATGGGGGGGGAAGCAAATTTAAGCCTTAGCTTGTAAAGCTGACAGCTGTTTCAGTGGCTGAATAGATTCCTCAGAAAACCTTTGCTTTTGAAGTCTATTACAAGAAGAGTTTATTGCTTACATTAAACCTAGATGATGGAGCAGCCTCCCTTACTCATTCAGATAGCAAAGTGGTTGAGTTCTCGTTGAAACAGGCCTTTGGATATGAATATTGTATGAATAAAAACTTCCGAGTTTCTGGGTTCCCCAGGAATCCTGTTCTTGCTTAGAAGTTTGAAGGACATTTGTTTATGTGTAGGAGTAGGAGCTAACACCCTGGCTCTGTTACTGTGCAGCTTGTGAGCCCTTAGTCCTATGAAGTATTATATTGCACAAGGAGGGGAATTTCTTACATTTTTAAAACAATTTTTAAGAGGATTTTTTTTCCCTC
>JAWLRI010001067.1:591236-611695 GCA_034781795.1 Crypturellus tataupa
GAAGTCTATTACAAGAAGAGTTTATTGCTTATATTAAACCTAGATGATGGAGCAGCCTCCCTTACTCATTCAGATAGCAAAGTGGTTGAGTTCTCGTTGAAGCAGGTCTTTGGATATGAATATTGTATGAATAAAAACTTCCGAGTTTCTGGGTTTCCTGGGTTCCCCAGGAATCCTGTTCTTGCTTAGAAGTTTGAAAGACATTTGTTTATGTGTAGGAGTAGGAGCTAACACCCTGACTCTGTTACTGTGCAGCTTGTGAGCCCTTAGTCATATGAAGTATTATATTGCACAAGGAGGGGAATTTCTTACATTTTTAAAACAATTTTTAAGAGGATTTTTTTTCCCTCTCCAATATTGGTCATTGCATAGCCTTTGTCATGGCTAACATAGCTATAGGAAAACAGGATTACCTGTTGAAATGTGCACTCGTAACGTATGTGAAAATTACTTTTAGCAAGAACCATATTATCTTGGAGCAGACTTAGCAGTGCCCTTGACCGATGTGGTTGAAAATGAAAGAAGTCTTTTTTTTAACCTGGTTGCTGATCTGACAGAATCTGCGATTAAGAAAGCTATTAAGCGAAGAATTAACTTAATGTTGCCCACATGTCATGTGATCTCAAGTATAACCTTAAACTTCCATATCTTGGATCCTCAAGTTCTGGTGCTTTTTCTTCTTGGAAATCTAACCCTTGCAAAGTACCTGCGACTTTAATTTTTCTTGCAACTGAGGGTTTCTTTCAGTGTTTGTTATCTAGTGTTGAGCTCTGGAGTATCCTTAACGCTGTCACCCTGCTCACAGACAGGGTTTCGCTTTGGAGGGTGATAGTTGCTAAGCAGCCTGGCCTTCGTGCAGAGCTGTCACGCGCTGGCTGGGGTTTCTACTTGGGAGTTATCTGCAAAGTGGAGTTTTGCTGCAAACACAATGTAATTTGCTAGTCCCTTCTCCTTGCAGTGGGTATTGGCGGTAAGTCAGTTCCCAGAGTTGTAAAAGAAAAAAAAATCCACCACTGTGTAGCACACTGAAGCTAAAACAGTGAACACACAAATCATTTAATGCAATATAGCTTTTATTTAATCATTAGCAATTTTCAGAGACTGTTTACATTTTTTAATTAGTTTGTACCTGAGGCTTAGATTATCAGGCTCCTTAAGCTGTAGAAAGACTGCTGTGTTATATATATTTTCTCCACTTGTTAAATCCACAAGTTAAAACAGGCAAATCGACTTATTTTATGAAGAATTTGTTGGAATTCGGCTCAGTGGTAATTGCTTTGTAGGTTTTTGACTCTGTTCTATGTGTCATCCTCAGTGAAATATTCTGAATAAATGTTGCGGCGTTAGTGCTACATTATGTTATTCTACCTTACGGATTATTATTTCAGAGCTAAAAGGTAAGAATATTTAGTGGTAACAGTGACATTGAATAATATTCCTGTAGACTGCAGGATTGTGTCAGGGGCTGGAGCCCTTGAAGTTGGTGGAAGGTGACAGAAACAGCTCAGAACAACCTAAGCATGGGGTGGTATTTGGAGCGTCAGCAGATACTTATCAACTTCAGTGAGATTTCAAGTCTGTCAAGTAAGTTCTTGTAAATTTTAAGACCAGAACCTAAGAAAATGTCCATGGAAAGTGAGTCTGTTGAACTATTTAACTCAAACTGCTTCTGTGCTTAGCAGTTTCACCAAATCTTGATTTCAGATTAGAATCCCTCAAGCTGACTGGAAATAAACTAGTGGGTCTGCTGAAAGTCAAGCAGGACAGTGTGAACCTGAGCTTTGCTTTTCTCCTGAGAAACTGATTAAATATTGATGCTTTTGGTAGCAATTGTAGTGCATGTGCTTTTATGGCCAGCCAGGCTATATAGATAGCTAATACTATATGTACTTTTCTTAATTATTGGAGAATAGAGTGTAAAAAATGGCGGGGTTTGTCCTGAAGAACATTGTTGAATGAAAAGGAGATTCTCTCATTGTGCCAAGGCAACATATTTGAGAAGGGGGGTTTGTTGCTTATGTGCACCAGGTTATTTGAGATAACTTGTAATTTCTTTGTGGAGGTGGTAACTTGAGAAGGAAAAGTTCCGGAGCGACCGCTTTGCACTTAATGCTCCTTTACATTTAAAGTGAGCCTCATTCAGCCTCTTACAGTCCTGTCAAGCTGGAAAAAACACTACTGAATTCAGGGAAAAATGTTACTCTCTGCATTTATTTTTAAGCTTTTATAGTGAAAGGGGAAAGTTGCAATTGCCATTGTACCTCAAGAGTTGCTGTAATATATGAGTCTCTTGCAGCTATTTTCCTTGCAGTGGACATTAAAGAGATAAAGGGACCGTTTCCTCCCACCCTCCTGCGAGAGGTGAACAGTCACCGTTTTGTAGGTATCTCTGTTTTTTGTTTTCCGTGACCTAGACCTGCAGGAATGCGGCATCTGCTCGCGCAAGGGCAGCGATGCTGCGCCCTTGCCTCTGGGCTGGAATGTCAGGCCTTGCGGAAAAGACGCTGCAAAACTTTGACGCCGATGACTTCCTCCTAAAAGACATGCTGTTTTTTCTTCCGTCGTCCCAAACCATTCTCCTCTGATTATATTTTATGTTAAAACAACTTGTTTTGTCTTTATTTTGATACGGAGCTCGTCAAAGCCTCAACGTGGCAACTTTGGCTTCCTGTGCGCTGTTGTGGCCAACACGCGAACGCTGCGTTGGGTGCTGTGGAGATAGAGGATGTCAAGTAACGTTGCTTTAATTAGTGCTCTAAACCTCATGACAGCTCTCGTAAGCATAAAACATTTCAGGAAAATGCAAAGCGTAACCCTCTGGTGAGCATTTCTTTGAAGAGAAAAGCAATCAGATTGACTAGGGATTTCTTTTTTGTTGAATGAATGTAAAGGGAAAGGGCTGATCTCCAGGGAAGGATGGTCTTGTGGCAAAGACAGAGAGGACCTTTGGGGGATTTGGGATTTTGCCTATATATATTTTGGTGGTTTGGAGAGGGTTGAGGTTTTTCTTTAAGAAAAAACTTCTCCTGTTAGTGACTAACTAGGACACATGACTCAGTGAGACCAGAACTGAGTCCCTATATTGTAGCAGCGACTGAAAAAGCCCTACAATTTAATGCAGGTTGTGTGAGATTCTTATGCTAGAACACTCTTCCAGCCCTGTACTTGGTTCCAAACGACATTGCCGTTTTTTTCTGCCTTCACAGTGTTCATAGGCTTCTACCAGCATTTTGTTTGGTCTTCAAAAGTGGCTCCACGGTGCTCATCAGATTAACGGAATGAAGAAACAGGATATCTACCCAACTTTTACCTGAATAGCACTTGCAACTCCAGATTTATTTTTTATATCAGTACTTAAGGATGTTTACATGCCGAATTTCATCTCTGTTTGGTAACAAATGTAATTATTTACAAAAAAAAAAAATTTACAAAAGAATTTAAAAATAACCGATAAAATAGTGAATGAATCGGGTTGTCTTCCTGCACAGTCCCTTCCTGATACAAAGGCTTTTCTCAGCGCTCTGCCTGGTATCAAAGCTTCCTCTGGTTGCTTGTGTAGTTCTGGCTTCTTCCCAAGAATGCAGCTCAAGACGGTAACTTTGCAGAGCTCGTGGCCACGGTGCCCCAGGAAGGAGGAGTTTTATAGTGTGTCGAGCAGGGAAATAAAATGCTTGTTGAAAAAAAAGCTTATGCAAATCTCATGGCAGGGGAGAAGGGAGAAATTAGGATGGTTCAGGGAGGAAGCAATTACTTGGTTGCTTTACTAATCCACTGAAACCACTTGTGTACCAGCCCAGACTTAAAAGTGCCTCTTCCGCCCACACTCTGACTTAATATCGGTGCTACCCACAAGAGCAAAAAGTTAGGCAGTAACTTGGTGCTAAAACCTTACGTGTTTGCTTCTCTGCAGCCTGCACAATGCAGATGGTGAAGATTTTCACCTACAACAAATTGTGTCTTTATGTCACTGCTCAAATGTCTTTGTTGTTGGTACAAATTCAGTTCAACTGCAGAAGTTCTAGAATGGTTGAGGTTGGAAGGGACTTCTAGAGATTGTCTAGTCCAAACAGGACTTTGGATTTTTAAAATTGCTCTTATTGTGATAGCTGCTTTACTGGATAGTGATGTGCAGGTAGCTCTGCATATGAATGAAATCACAGCTTGGTTTTCTGTTTTTTCAGTGACCTCATTTGGGAAAAATTGGAAAACACCTTGCTGGGACACAGGAGCAAAGCCGGCATTCCTTGGTGTACATACTAGCTGTCACTGCATAGTATTACCCATAATTAATACGTGTGTTGAAAGTGAGAGAGAGGCTGCTTTTCAGGGCAGCGGAGATGTCAGGAGTTATTTGTAACCTAATTTGTAGGAGGTTATTAGCAAGACCCAAGTCATTATCTTTTGGTGGAGGAATCTTTAGCGAAACGTCCATGCAGAAATAAGAAAGTGAGTCACAACTGTTATGTGCTCATCACAAATAACTCTGCAATAAATGAAAAATTAGTTGATATCTGGTGCTAGGAAGGTACCCAAAGCTGCTCCAAATTGAGGCGAATGTTTCCCCCAGTGCTGCACATTTCTTGTATTTTAGCTGTGGCCACTTACAAACAAGCTTGGAAGGATGGCAAAGGTTTCAGCCTTGCTGAGCACTGGAGATAGGACGTGTGTCCTTTCCTATTTTCATCCTATATTGTACGATCTTCTGTGGCAAAGGTCCAGCATTTCAGTATTATGCAGGCATGGCCACGGAGGCATCCTGGAATTAGCTGCATTGCTTGTTATTTGGGGAAGATCCTGCCTGTCTTTCAGGTTAATTTGGGGATTTTCAGCATTTTTCAAAATTAGCTGGTCTTTCCCCAGGCTACCGTGGAGTCTTAATAATAATAATATGGATCCACGCAGCTTTGTTAGTCCAGATTTAAAGGGTCCCCAAAGCTGTTGTAGAAGCAAAGGGGACCTTATGATTAAAATGTGAATAGGAGCTTAATTTAATCATGAATATTAAAATACTTACAGGTTTAGAAATAACTATAAAGCAAAATACTGGAAAGCAGAAGCTGTAATTTGAATGTATTCAATTTGTTCAGCAATTAAATGTTCAGATAACCACCCCTCAACCAATTTCCTGTGGGTTTCATGGCAAGGAAGATGTGGAAGATAGAAGATAGACAGAATTTATTAATATTTTTAAGGTTTGGCTTGTGTAATTGCTGCAATTTTTGGCAGATTTCATTCTGCAGACTTCATTGACTCTTAACAAGTTTTGAAAATGTTGCCAACTCGCATAGAGTCATTAATCCTTGTTTACTGTCAGGATTAATGGCTTAGAAAGGGCTTGATTCTTTAGGGAAAAGTATTGAGGAAACGCATCCTTGCAGAAAAATGAAGTTAATCTTTATCACAAAAGAAACTCACTTGACAACTTAGTTGGTCCTGGTGTCTCTGGGCCAGCTAGAAACTAATTACAACGTCATTTGTGATTTTCTCCTGCTGTCTTCTCTGTCTGTATATCATGGCTTATGAAGTGGCCGTAACTTAAATATCTTTACTCTCTTGCAATGATTATGACTGAAGTTATCAGTTTTAAGTGAAGCTCTCGAGGAATTTTTTTAAATCTGTGTATTTGCACATAATGAAACATAATGAGCCTCACTTGATGATAATCCTATTTCTGTAGGCTCAGAAGGGTCCCAAAATCTCACACTGAAACTAATGCTGATGAGATTTTTCATTTCTGATTTAAAGAATGGTATTAGAAGCCCTGTTCTGCTATTATTATTCATTTTACATTGGCTTTCTAAAAGGATCTGAACTATACAGGTCAAGAGCTTTGTCCCTTCGTAAAAAGAAACCTCTATTTTATTCCTAGGATTCCAAGCAGCTGTAGCCTGTCCTGACCCAAGTCTCCAGCCATGTATGTAGAGCAGGTAGCAATATAGAGCAGGTCGCTGCATGGATTCTATACATTGCTGTATTCACAATGTGCATGTATTCTTGCTGGACACATGGAAAACTGAGGCAGAGAAAAGCAGTGTCTGTGTGATGCTGCTTTGAAGAAAACACTTTTTTCATTATAAAAAATGTATCAGAGCTTCTTGTGGTCCTTGTTTTAGTGTTTGCTGTGTGATCCCAAGCTGTGTTTTCTCTCTTGTCAGCATGTAGTGAATGTAAAAGCACCCAAATCTTTGACTGAACTTTTACTATAGTGAGCAGAGATTATTTTTAAAGATTTTTAAAAGCTGAGTCCGTGCATTTGTCTCTGCTTTTGAGGGAACAAAAGTACGAAAACGTGAATGATTTTCCTGAAATTACCTGCCAAATCTTTGTCACAACTAGGAGATGAAGTGAGTCTCCAAAGCATCATTTTCTATATGGTTTTTGGATTCCTATGGCTGTTTTTTAAAGTGTTTCATCCTTTTGCATGTGCAGCAGAACTGGAGTGAGTACTTGAATCGTTATTCCCTTTACAGGGGAAAGGAAAGGCTGGCAGGAGAAGGGGCTCACTTAAAGCATTTTCTTTGAATTACTAAGTTAATAAAGGAAGGAAATAGGTTATGAAAGGTGGAAGCAGAGAGCAGTACTGACCCTGCGATAAGGTATTACCTTCATTTTTGGAGAATTGTGTTAGTTCAAGAACCAATTTCTGCAGAATTGATTTCTGTATGTACAAATCCCCCTGCTAGGAGGGTGATGTACCATTTCTTAACTGTGAAGAAGCAAAAATATAACGGATTTTACTTTCCTTCAGTAAAAAGAACAATATATATTGTTTTGGAATCAAATATCACAGATCTTTTGTATTTTTTTTTGCTGTACTGCATCATCTTCTTGGATTATTGGCAGAAAAGTGCCAATCTTCTTGGATTTTTAAGTCCTTTGGGGAGTTCAATTCTCATTCCTGCTGAAACTACGTTCTTGTCTGACGGATCAGCTTGCTACCAAGGAAGCTGAATTAGATGAATTACTGTTCCTGTGGCTTACAACCAGCAGCAGAACGCTCTGGGGTCATCCTAACACCAAGCTGGTACATAAAGCTGTGCCTAGGAGGTTTGTACACAGTCCAAATGTTCACAAAACCAAAGAATTGGTCTCCTAAGTGTCTCATAATGTTACTGGGGAGAATGCTTTCCGAGAAGAACGGAAAAATTGGGAAGAATGTCTTGGTTAGGCTTTGCTTTACCCAGGGTGTCAGCAGTTCTCGAACATTTTGGTTTCGTGCCTTCCCTGTGGCTCTTGGCGTGCGTTTCGTGCCCGTGGTTTTTGCTGCAGCTTTTCTCATCCTGGGCCTTTCTTAGTAAATCCAGTAAAATATTTATTCCCGTAATATCAAGCAAATAGTCTCCTGTCGCACGGTTTCATCTGTGAAATGGCTCTAATTGCTTGTCCCTTGATTCCTCATTCTTTTAATTCGCTTGCTGATGTGGGGAGCTCATGTAAAGGTTTGAAAGCAGAATATACTTAGTTGATTGTAGCAGTAAGTATAATGTCAGGTTTTGTGCATAGATCCCTGTTGACTGTACGTATTTGTCTAATTACTGAGATATCTTTATTTTGCTCAAATAGATCTTCACACTCTTGAGTCTGGAGTCTTTTATATGAAATACATCCTAAATTGTGAGGTGCTTTATGTGTTCTAAGTAGAGCATAACTTCCTTGCATGATAGTGCAACCATCCTGGCAAGTTGCATTGTAAAAAGGGAAAAGTAGTACAAAAACAAGCATTTGAAAGCCTAAAAAAAAAAAAATTGGGAAATATAAATTAAGAATGGTGCATAATTCTTAACAGCCAGGTTGCTGTTGGAATAGAGTATTGCGGGAAGCCAAGGCTCTGGTTTGCAAGAATGAGAATATTTTTCAGTCAAGTACAGAGTGATGGGCCTAAGTGTGCAGCTGTGTTAGGAAGTCAATGTGGCTCTTTCTAGGTTTAATATTTTGAATATGAGTAGAACATAGTCGCACGAGCGACTCCATCAACAAACCAGAGCTAATCCAGTGGCTGCAAGAGTCTCTTGGCCCTTTTCTGCCATTAAAAACATAAGTAAAGGAACATTTTCAAATCACTAATTCATTTCAAATCATATCATTCAGATTTAAATGATGCTGCTGTGAATCATTTGCCCCTGACAGGGCAGGGAGCTGAGTTAATGCTGTTGGGCCAGGTGAAAGATGCCCTTGTGAACCCAAGTGCTGCCTAATGAAATGTTTGTTGTTGCATTTCGATAAAATCTGGATGTAGAGTTTATTTAAATCATATCTACATACTGTGATAGTCCGGTAAATGCACTTAGCAATGAAAGCTGATTGAAAAGCTGTTTTGAAAAGCTGATATTTTGGAAAACTTAAAGCATTAAGGAACAAATGAAGGAACTCACTGGGCCTGAAAGACTCCTACTTCATTATATATTGCTAACTGATAAATATAATCTCTAAGCCAGTTAGTTTTACTAAGTAGGATTATTTTGAATAAAGATCTCAGGTTTTATGTGCATGGTCTCTACTTGTTCTTGGATTTCTTTCCAGTGAACTCGCACTCTCAAGGATTGCATTTTATTTGACAGATTTCATTACTGCATCTTTAAATGCTCTTAAGTCATTGGAGAAAAACTGTCAACTGAACTTAAACCCAGTACCCTTTGAAGACAAATAAATCACAAGGATTAAGGGCTCTGATTTTTGTTGCTAATTACTATTAGTTCTGCCTTAGATTTTGGACAAGCTGAGTGAACTCCTGCCTTCTGAAAGGAGCCTTGGAACATGTCAGAATCTTCGAAAATCCTGCAGAAGAGCTTGAGAGTTTCAAAAAGAGGGTCACATTTGGTACCACGATGGCACTTGGAAGTACACGGCAGCCAAAAGTTAAATTTGAGGCATTCCTCAAATTCGTGATGCGAATTTCTTGCAAAGAAGCTGTAAGGAGCCTCAGGGCTGGCAGCCCTTCAAGTCATCTCTTACAATGCGGCTTTATGCCTGCAATATATTTTCTTTTCCTTGCTTTTTTGCAAGTCATGTATTTTAAGCAGATTTCTTTCCCTTTCAACCCTGCAAGGCGAATGCAGTGTTGGAAACCCTGTGTTATACTTGGAAAGGTGATATTTTCCTCTCATTCTGCGAAACAATAAATGGAAACTTGCGTGTTTGGAATTGCACAGCCCAACTCTTCCTCTGGGAGCATTCGGTCATTAAATTGCTAATGGGAAAATCAAAGTCCATTTCTGTCTCCCCTCTGCTCCGACCATATGATGCCTTAGTGTAGCATGGAGGCCATATATGAAGCTACATAAAAATTTTACCAGTTTATTTCGCTTCAAAATGCTGTCAAGTAATTTGATTTCTAAGTAAATTTACTTTATCTAGTTTTTCACTAGTTCAGAGCTTAGAAGTACAGTGTCTCTTATTCCGAGAGATACAAATGTGCATGTAACATCACAGGAACCTGATTGTGACACAGAAAGGAATAACCCTTGCTCATGGGTTTTTTGAGCCCGTGTTCTGCTTGATATCGAGTCTACAATCCATATTTTATTTTTTTTTCTATTCTACTGTTTTCTTGGAGTGGTCGTCTTAAAAACCTGATTAAGAGCATTACGGAGGGTCTCACCTCTGTGACTTATATACTAGGGTTCACTAATGCCATTATTTTTGTAGATACTAACCATGTTTGTACAGAAACATGTATAAGAATTATTTTTCCTTTATTGCAACCAGCATCTTTGCATAAGTGAGAACTCGGTGAGACAGAACCTCATGTTTAAAGGTGCTCCCAAGAAAATTGCCCAAGCCCATAACCTCACACGTCCAAATCCAGCCTGCGGTCGCATCGTCACGGCGCTTGGGGACAAGCCGGGATGCCGAGCTGCATTTAGAGGAACTGGCTCATGTGATGGTTATACGAATTTCCCTTGCTTTGTCAGCTGTTATATTTAGTTCTTCCCCCATGCGCGGGCTTTTATCTCAACGTCTGATATTGATTTCACATCTGTTAAGTGGTTTTGTCAAAGTAAATGACTGGGTCTTTTCCCTGGAGGGGAAAGGCTTGGGGAGACACTTTTAGCCGCCACTTTTGGGGTCATGTTTTGGGGGAAAAACAAGTATTAACAAACTGCTGCTTTTTGAACCGCTGCTGGGTTGATCCTGTTGCGAGCAAAGGTGGGGACTGGGGAAATGAAAGCCTAAGCAGGGCTGTTCAGAGTGATTTAACCACAATATTTGCATGGCCCTGGTCTCAGTTCTGTCCTGCAGGATTCGTTCTGTACTGCCACATGAAACGGAGAACGTAGCAGGTTTCAAAGATGATTTTGGCAGCCCTGAGAGCTGTGGTTCTTTCTCCCTCTCCCAATGGAGCATCATCTTTCCTCTTTCTGCTCCTTTGCTGCCCATTTGAGTTTCACCGCTTGTGCAAAGCTTAAATGCCACCCCCTGCTTCACTGGGAAGGGTCCGTAATCTTATCGGTTTCCTTCATCAGCCTCGTTGGTTTGGATTGCAAAACATTTTAACGGGAGATGATCCAAATCCACTTCCAAATTTTGTGTTGGGTTTCCAGAGCGGGGAGTTTTCAGGGACATGCAGGAGCTGCTCTGAATTTGAGTAGATGCAGTAAGTGTGGAACCAGACAAGAGTGTTTTTAGAATAGGGATTTATTCTCAGATGTGGTTTTTGCTGGCATTGGGAGTCCATAAAAATGTGGCGTGTTTAAGCCCTAGCTTTATTCTGAAAAATTAGCGTTTGGTTTTCAGCTTTTCCAGGTAGCTTGATGACTTTTTGGTTTAAACAGGGAGAATAAAAATAAAAGAAAAGAAAGGGAATCACTTCAAACTATTTGTGTGAAAGCAGGTTCCCTTCAGTGACCAGATTTCTAATACTTCCATGTCCATATCTATTTTTTTATTTGGGAATTTAGCATTAACCAAAATAATTGTTTTCTCGGCGATGCGTGTGTTTAATTAAAAGTGGTTCCTGGGGATGTGCATGGAAACATCTGCCTTGATTGCCTTTATAGGCGCGGTGCTAAATCCTGCTTCTGGGCTATAACAGGCTTTTGCATATGTTCCCCCATATGAATCCCAGTCAAGCAGGCTGCAAGTTGCATGGAAAAGCAAGAAGCCGCACTCGGAAAACACAACCAGCAGGGAAGCTGGAAGTTCAAAGCTAGAATTTGGCAGGAACCCTCACTTGGCTCCTTTTAGCACACATTAACCTTACATCTCGTTGTTGTTTATGTATACCCGGCACTCACTGCGTTAGCTGAGCATTATGAGCTTAAAATACCTTCTTTGCGATGCAAACTTGGCATCAGGAGCCGACACATTTATTTGGCATCACCTTTATGTAATTTTTTTTTTAGAAAAACAGGTGGTTGTTCAGCTGTGAACGTGAAATGGGTGAACTTGCATGTATCAGAGGCGACCCCTGAGCCCGCAGAATATGAAAATCTTTTCCACGTGTCACATTTTTGTCTCCCAAATAAATAGCTGGAAAAGGAAAAGAGAAGTTTAAGTGAAACCAGCTGCCTGCTGCCAGCAAGTATCTAGTTTAGCAGCTACTGTGGGATAAAAAACGAGTGTCTGGAGGTGAAGGTTAGTTCAAGCTTTCGGTTGCACTTCACTCCTCACTTCATCCTTCTTTGGGCTTTTAAACTTGGGGAGTTTCAGCTTTTTGCAGCACAAAGAAATGACACGGCGTTTATTACCCTGCAAACTTTGAGTTTGCAGTTATTTTTAAAGTGGGATGCCTCAATGAAGAGCTAAGAAGCAGGAACTTTGGAACTGGTGCCTTCATGCTGTCCCCGTGGCAGCTTTTGGAATTGGTCCCCCTTACACTGCCCATTCCCTCGTAAATAAATTAAACTGTTACCTGCAAACCCTCAAGCAGCTGCCAGATTTGTGTTTTGGTTACAGTCGCACGTATTCAAGCTTCTCTTCCCTGCTCACTGCTAAAATGGGTTTCTGCCTTCAGACCAAGTCCTTTGTGCAGATCTATACATTTTCATGGAAGCGCAGCTTTGCGCAGGCTTCTTTAAACACGCACTTAAAGCAGTGTGACATTTGTGCAGCAGTCCAAAGCCATTAGCAAGGCACGGATGGGGCAGGGAGCCTGAGCTGTCACGCTGAAGGCTCGCCTGTAATTTTCATAATATACTATATTTTGTCCTCGCTTCTCAGCAGCCAGGTCAATTATAGCTTATTCTCTCCAGAGCCCTCCCATCCTTGCGCTGGGAAAAGGGCAGCTGAGTCCAAGAACAGACTGAGGCTGAGGATTTCTATTCTAGGTCAGGCAGGAGTGAGGCTGGGCATAACATTTGTGCCCTAAAAAGCATTACCAGGCAGAGTGCTCAGAAGATTCCAGTCTTAAGGGCTCATTATAGATTGGAAAAATTAAAATAAAAAAAAATAACTCTTGCTTTTATTGGGCAGATAGGGATAGATGAGGCAAGCAGTCCCTTCTTGGCATCTTTGGTGGCCAAACTATAATCTTGCTACCTAAGAGCATGAGTTTGCATAAAGTAGTTGGGAAAAAGGCTTGATATTTTTGCAAAGAGAAAGTAATGTCACTGTGTGCGCTAAATATGTCACATTTTTGATAACATTTGGCATACAGCAATGCAAAACTGCAGTGCACGGCTGCTTAAGAGAAGGGTGAAGATCTTGGGGGCTGCTCCAGGCGGGCAGTGCTGGAGCAGCAGCAGTTGCTTTTGATTCCCCTTTGTGGTTGGGAGCAGAGAGGTGTAAAAGGAGGTTTCTTGTCCAGTGCTATTGTGTGCCCATCGTTGCTATATGTGTTCACAGGAACAGAGCTGTGGGAAAACAAACCAGTTTTTTTTTTTTTTGCACATTGATTTTGGATGTGGTATTTGCATTTGCAAGGAAGACTCGTTAGAGGGAGAGGCTCTGCTAAGATTATGGCTGAGTTTGCTCAGCTGGGCTGCTAAAGGATGGAGGTCTGGGCTTGATGCAACTGAAAGAGCCCTCGAAATTCCATATGATGGGTTAAAGACTCCTGTTCCGATTCCCAGGTGCTCCTAAAATGCTTCTCTCTCCTATTTTTGTTTTTTTTCCCCTTCTAGCTGCCATGTAGCAATTTCTGAGGATCCAAGCAAGATTTCCTTTAATTTTGTTTTCCCCTGATGCGAGGGAGGGTTGGCAGGTCTCAAGTCACACTGAAGGGAGAGAATCTGGGAAATCTGGTGGGAGGGGGGTCTGGGAAGTTGTTTCCATCCATCAGCAGAGGAGATGGATGTAACAGGTCAGCCTGCACTCGGCTTCTATCCTGCTGCTAAGGCTGGGAGAAAAACCATCTTGCAACAAGGAGCTGCAGGTAGGAGCTCTGCCCTGGTACCACTAACATGTGGATTAACTCTTACAGTCTAAAACCAAAAGCATTTGTCTAGGCAGAAAACTCACAGCGCTTTTTTTTTTATGTGATTTGTAGCTTATCTTTGCTTAAGTCCAGTTGGACCGCGTGTTTCTAAGCATGCTGAGCCCTCAGCCTGCTCAAAAATAAAAAAGCAAAACCAAGAAGAGTGAATTTCAGGCTGGTAGCTGTCCTGAAATCAGTGCTTCATGCAGTGTCTCTGCATGAGTGCGCCTCATTCTTGCATTTTGAAGGGAACTAGCGGCACAAATGCCCTGTTCTATTTATGTATTTATTTTTTTCCTTAATTGCTTATAACTATTAGGAGAATTCTGAGAATTCTGGTACAACCCTGTTTGTAGAGGCTCTGTTGTACTGCGGAAAATCACAGCAACACGGAATGGCTGAGGTTGGAAGGGACCTCTGGAGATGATCTAGTCCAACCTACCTGCTCAAGCACCTCAAGCAGGTTGCCCAAAATTGCATCCAGGAGAGTTTGAAAAGCTGCAGAGAAGAAAATACCAGCTGGTGCTCCCTCCTGTCTCTAAATTTGTAATATTGAAAGTATCTTGAGATACTTGCATGGAGTGCAACCTCCCTGATCCCACTATGTGTAGAGATTTTCCTCCCGAAGCAGATGGAGGCACTGGATCCATAGGAGGCCAGATGCTCTCCAGCTCTTCAGGATCTCGTGGGCCCTTCGCCCAGGCTGGCTGGAGTTTGCGCTGCCCTAAAGCAAGTTGTGCAATTTCTCCTAACAGCAAAAGGTTTCTCTGCCAAATCCCAGACCTCGGGACCGCAGCGTTTCCACATGGAGAACCCGTGGAGTCAAGAGGCTGCCAAATCACAAGAAGCTTCCCCTTGCTCCCTGGCTTGCAAATATGTCACAGCAACACCAGACTACATTAAAAATATTGAAAATCACAATAGTTAATTGAAAGTTTGGGTGCTGGATGGCCACCAAACATTCTTTGGAGCACAATACTGCACCAGCATCTAAGTGTTTACCAACAAAAGGATGAAGTTGTAATCTCCTTGTCCTAACACGAGCTTCATGGCCACCTCCCGTGTCCCAGGACTTAATGCGATGGAAAATTCAGCTAGAAAATACCCCAAACCCACAAAGCGGCTGCTCTACCCGAGTCCTTGTTTTCCGGGGGCTTTTTGGTTTCGAGTGAGCCAGCAAAAATTAGTTCTGTCAGTAGAAACTAAGTAACCGCCAACTATGCCTGGAATGCCTTGCAGCGACGCAGGAATTTTCCAAGTAACAGCGATTACTTTTGTGTCTTTTAGCTACCCGGTTTAGGCTTTGAACTGTGTGCGCTCTTTCACATTTGCTTTTGCATTTTGGGGGATTTTGCTTTAAAGAGAGTATTTCTGCTTCCTTTTTTTTTATGATGGGCATTTTTCTGTATTGTGACAGGCTACAGTTTTGTCTCACAAGTGCACAAGCTCTCCTTCCAGCAAAATGGAAATGCCGCCTGTGAGGGAAAATCAGCTGTCCCAAGGGAAGCTGTCATCTTCACAAGCGAGAGCGTTAAATGGGACATCAGCCAGTGAAGATGAGATTATGGAATCCTTCCTGCTCATTCAGAACCTGCTGGGTTGTTTCGGCTTTTTGCTTTTTTTTTTTTTGTTTTGTGTTTTGATCTAGGATCTTGTTAAGATACTGAGAGGCCTTCGAGCATTTTGGGAAAAGAATATGACTATGGGGAGTCAGCAGATCTTCACCAGGGTCCTCAGCCAGATCTTGAGCAAGTTTCGTTATCTTTTTATGCTCCAGACTCACAATCTATAAAATAGGAACAGCATGATTTACCTCGCAGCATTTTTGAGGTTTGAAATGAGTCTTTTAAAAGATGTCATTTTTATGACTCAGTTCTCCTTTAAACTGAATGGGAGTTCTGTGTTGTCTTTTTCCTTTGCCAGGGATAACTTTCCTTTTCAAAGGAGCTTATTTATGTGGAAAAGCATGATTTCCTCTGCCCTCCCTCCCCCCCCCCAAAAAAGGTACTCCCCAAAGTCTTTGGAGGTGTCTTATACAGAAATGACCATTTTTATAAATGCTTCTCTACTGAAAAAAGAAGGTACTGCACAATAGCCATTGCTTACAAGTAGATATACAAGAGATTAGATAGAACGGAACAAAATAAAAATGTATGAAAAGTAAAAAAAAAATAGGGGTAAAAAGAGAGCATACTAAAAAGTTCTTCATTATGTTCCTTAGCTACAAATAATCCTGTGAAATATTTGTTTCAAAGGTCAAATAGAAAATGACTTCAAAGCAAAAGAGGCCTCTATGAGCTTTATTTTGGACATATTTAAGAATGTGAGAAACTTTACTCATGCAGCATCTAGCAGTTTTTTACTGTAAGGAACAACAAGGCCGCTAGTAGTGCAGAGTTTGGAGTGCTAGAATTGCTTGTGTCCTTGGACTTCGAAAAATCTTTTTGTAAAACTTTGTTGAAAAGAGTAGTGGTAACTGGTGGAAACATTAAACTTCATTCTCTCTGCTATTCAGTTCCCTAGGAATGGACTACGCAGCAGTGTAAAGGACTTCGACATCAGTATCTGACCATAGGGAGAACTGGGATTCCCAGAAAGGGACCACCCTCCATAAGCATTAGCAGACTTCATCATTTAAACTGCTGCAGCTTGTTGGTTTTCTCTGAAACATCTATAACATTTATCGTGCCTCACTTTAACTGTTTGGATATTAGTCACACAGTCCCACACAACCCTTGGACTTGCTCACGAGCCAGGGCAGAAAGATGAGCTGTTTGACCAGTCCGTGTTCCCTTGCAAAGAGTCCCTCACCTTCCTTCACTTTCCACTGGCTGTAAAGGCGCCCAGATAAACTAGCACAGATGAGATCCCTCACTTTGGGTCAGCTCAAATCATATGAAATGATAACATTAATGACACTTCATCTGTCTCCGCAGAAGGGTGTGTGTGGAGGTGTGTAAAGGTTAGCTTATCAGGAAAGTACTTACTCTGACACTGTTCATAAGAAAATTGCATCACACAGATGACTGCTACCTGCCAGTTTGATTTTAACTATCATATTTAGACAAAAAGTTACGCAGCTTTAGAGATCCCTATAGCTGGTGCAGCTCCTCTGCTCTCTTGTATTCTGTTGCTTTATGCAAACAGCATGTCCTTCTGGCGAAACTCTTCTCTTACTGCTGACTAAATCGCCATGCTGCTCCCATGGCAGTGGGATCTCTACAGAATGGAGTCCTCAGCAAAATGGGGGAGTATCTGAAAATGTTACATGTTTTTAAGTGTCTGCCCCAGACTCATGCTGTTAGTGGTATTTTTGTTTTATAAACAGGTTGTTCTGAGCAATATGTATATAACTTCAGCTTTGCAGAGGGGAAAGAGAAACTGCTACAGAATGAATACAGTTCACAATTAAATTGTGATGGTGTTTTGTGAAAAAAATATGGGATGTTTAAATCCAGTGTGCATTTCTTTAAATTCTTTTGGTGATAATGACAAATCTATTTGTCTCTTTCTGAGCTGTCTCAGTTCTTCCTTCCCCAACCCTGACACTCTGCCTGGGTGCTTTCATCCTGAAATACATCCAGCAATAGATCTCCATCTGCATCTACAGATCCAAAGAGATGTGAGAGGCACTGCTTGTAGGTTTTGTGGAAAGTAAAGACAAGTTTATAGTGAATAGACCTAAAAATATTGGGTCGATACCTCAGTAGAAAAAAAAAAAAGATGTGCAAATAAAAAATAAGATACAACTCAGAAAGCTCTGTTTTCAGTTACGCAAAGTAAAATGATAAATTTAGTAATGGCTGGTGCTTGGGACTGAGGCCCACTTCAAATTGCAAAGGCTGTGATTCAGTCTGCTTCTGCACTTGCCCAGCTGAGCTATTCAGATCTATCTGTCTCAGCAGACTTGTTGGCCCGGCCTGATTTGGCACAATTTTGGATTGTTGCAAACAGAACAAGTGGGCAAAATGTAATTTAGTGCACTCCACGGAACAACTGAGCACATTTTTATCACACTTACTGCTGTCATCCCATTGTTTATTTCTAGGCTATGCAAAGTTAAACAAATGAGGTTTTGGGTTTTTTTCTTTAAATTGAGAAGCCATAAGTTTATTCTATAAATACAACTTGAATGGACTTGCAGGAAGGGGTAAGTTGCTTGTTTTCCTTAAGGAGTGCCCTGCAGGTAAATAATGTTTCAGATAAAAGGAGCCTTAATCATGTTTTCTAAATAAAGCAGGAAAAAAAAGCTCTTTCTTTCCTACAAATTACCTAATGGTTTTCTCTTGGGTGGGGTGGGAGGGACAACAAATAAACAGAAAATGGAGTGCTCCAGCTGCCTGTGGAAGCTTTGTTTTCCCAATGTGCATCAATCACTGCGCTGCTTTTGAGGAACAGCAGTGATAGGGATTCCTCAGATGGGAAGTGACTGGGGTGTGACTCGCTGCAGAAGAGCCCTGTTTCCAGTGATAACATGGCAGGTGTTTTGAAAACAAGCTGCTTCATCCCTTCAGATTGCCTCCAACCCATCATTAATTCTAATACTCACAGGCTAAAATGCGTAATTTCTCTTCTGCGCAATTAAGAGGAGAAAATGGCATAACAATGCTGATTTTTAAAAGACAGCCTTCTACAAAAGACCATCTTCCCATTTCTGATCTGTCACTGCAGCAAAAAAACTTGTACTTCCTTAACCACCAGACTTTAGGCTCAGTTCTCAACCAGTGAATCTTGATCTTTCTTTGCCTAATCATTTCCCTCAGATACCTTCCCCTCGTATAGATATTAATAGATGAAGCCACTTTTCAGCCTTCTCTCTATTAATTAAATAGATTGACCCATGACATAGACACCCAGCATTATCTTTGACATTCATGATAGGCCATGAGGTCAAGTTTTAGTTCGATTTTCCTCCCACCAGTTTTACATCTACTCATCACACCAAGCAGGGATCTTTATTAAATGTTAATCCATTCTCAACAACCTGAATTATGAATAGGAATGAAAGAATGCAAGGTCTTTTCCCACCTGAAATCACTTGCACAAATCACGTTATTTTGACTGGATGCAAAATTATTCCTGCAGTTCTGATTTGTAAAAGGGGAAACACCAGAAGTAAAGTGTACTGGTAGAGCAAATAAAATTAGTTTGTGATTTTAGACCACCTACTACATGATGCTTTGTTGCATCTGTTTTCTTCAGAACAGAGTATCTTTCACTGCTCACTAACGACAGTATTTTGCCTTTAGTTTTTCTGTAAATCAGCCATTAATATAGGGGGAAAATCAGTGACAAATATTGTGCAAGATATGAGCACTGTGAGAATCAAACCCATTCTTCTCTCCCACCCATGTTAACATAGAGACGTCAGGGTTATTTCAGAACCTTTTGCTTGGCAGAAATGTGAACTCACTAGAGAGCTGTTCCAAAGCACACGGAAATCAGAGAGAAAGAACTCACTAACTTCAGTGAGTTTGGGATAAAGCACTGGGACTTTCCTGAAAGGAAAAAAATTACAAAATATATCTAAGGCATTTTAAAGCAGACTGCTTTGTTCTCAAAAATCACTTTTAAGGAGCTGCTGGAGACTGAAAATGTGTATAATTTGATTAGTTTGAAGTCTAGGATTTTTTTTTCCTGCTTATTCTTTTTAGCTGGTGGGAAAAAAAATGGTGTTTTGTTGCAACTTTGCTCCAAATTGATCACAGATAAATTAATGAGCTTTGATGTGGCCAGCAAAGCATACTTACTGATTTAATAACAAATACAAGTGTTCTTGGAAAAAGCCTCTCGGGCGTATACTGCAATTCTGTGTTTGTTTTTCTCTCCTTTTTTGAATAGTAATAATAAAAAGATATATATATATTTTAGGAATGTTTCCTCAAGCTGATTGTTCTGATTCAGCTAAGCATAAACTCTGCAACAGAAAGGATATAACGGAAAGGATAAACAAGAGTAGCTTTGTACTTGCTCCAGAGCAAGAGACCTTGCGTTCGAAGCCCGAATCCTAAAAGCTACTGAGAACTTAAGCTGGCCAGCATTTCTGTTGCTTGATACTAGGTGTCTTGCACTGGCCAGAATTAGAAAAAGAACATATATGGGTTAGAAAATTGTCTTCTTTTCCTAAAATTCAAGGGCAAAATAGTAACTTTAACTTTCCGTTCTTCTGGTTGTTCCTAGCTCTTCCTCTTTAGATGGGGAGCTTGCAAATTGCAGAAAAACCCTTAAATGCAATCACAGAGCAACCAAATGTGGGATTTTGCCCACTCCATTTAGGTGTCTAATTTGCACTTAAAATTTATGTACTGAAAGACTTTTCCTATATATCTTCAGGCTATTACTTTTCACTGTAGAGAGCTAGGGCTTTAGAATACTTTTGCACAGAGATTATTTCTTACCAAAATAGGTCACCTGAGATCTCCTTCAGAAGATCAGTTGTTACTTGCCACCAGGAGAAACATAGTAGGGCTGTGCAGAGTTCACTGAAAAGTCAGGGACTTCATTCTTAGAAACAGTTTATGTTTTTATGTGGCTGACCTGGTACCAGCTTCTTCTTGTTCCTGATATGGATCAATAGTCGCATTCACAAGTGCATCATAGACCTCTTACTATAACTAAACTGTTGGTTCAGACTACTGCTACAACAGTAGTTTGTCTTGCTAGTTTGTGTTGCTCTGAAATCATGTGACCTTAGTTTTTGATGGCCAATTTTATACCTACTCAATCTTGTCTGAAGTTTTTCCTCATGTTTAAGTAGCAATTCTCCTCCTCTCAATGCTGCTCACCTGTAAGCAGTCCAGTTACTCCCTGGACTTTTGTTTTCTAGACTAAGAAAACCAAGGAGAGGTGGGTGTAAGGAATTTTTCCTTGAATGACTTAAAAACTCAGAATGAGAACAAATTTTTTGACAGACTCAGAATGATTTCTTTTCAATATTTTGGTCACTGGAAGTCTCAGAGCTGTTGTTCATTCTGAATCCTTTTGCTGCTTCCATAATAGCGTGATTTGTTATGAGCCCATATGGCTCATAACATAAGGAAGATTAGGGGAAACGTGGGTCCCCTAGTGAATGGGATGGGCACCCTGGTTACGAACAACACAGAAA
>JAWLRI010001067.1:611795-725995 GCA_034781795.1 Crypturellus tataupa
TTGTTTTTTTTGTTCCTTTTTTTTTTTTTTTTTTTTTTTTTTTTTTTTTTTTTTACTCAGTTTAAGCAGTTTTCTCCCTCAAAACTCAATTCTGAGGTGTGGGTGAAAGCAGAACTCATCAAGAATATTAATTAAATGAAGCATATTGTCCAGAAATGGGAGCTGTATAGGGGGACTTGGCATTTTGATACCATTGTGTCTTGGTTTACATGCAAAAAATGGGGAAATAATATCTAGAGACTGTTCGGAAATATGCCAGGAAAATTGAGTGATCAAATCCGGATTTAATAGACATTTCCTCTCATTGTACACCAAGATGCAGCCAAACGTGCTGTAAGTTGAATTCATCTGACACACACAGAGGCAACAACTTGAAACAAAACAAGAAATTCAACTGTTTCTTATCACTTGTCATGGTGCCATCCTATTACTTATGCCCACAGTAATAAGATAATGCATTTTTTATCTAGATTTATTTCAACACTAGCTGCCTGCTTTTCTTCCAGGAAAAATTCTGCAGCTGAAATCTAAGCAGTGAAATTCTTAAGATTGAATGTGCGTTTTAAGTGCTCCTAGTGCAATGATCTGCTTCAGAAAGATAACCAGGCTTCCGAACTTCAGACAGATGCAGAAATCTTCCTAATATTTGTTGTAGCAACATCCTTATCGGACGTGCCTGAAATTTTGTCTGCCTTGGGATGTGCTGATGCTAAAGCTTTCCAGTAATTCTTGCGCACCTTATCAGCTCCCCAATGGTAGGGAGGTTTTGTAAGTACCATGCGGGGGGTTGTCTTTGCTTCGTGGTGAAATGCAAGCTGGAAAGTCATAAACTCTGATATCGCAGAGTGAAAAAAGGGGTTGGTTGAATCCTGCCTCCTGTTACGGGCACAAATCTAGTGCAGGGACCACATGAGCGCAGGTCCTTTCCGTGCCCAATATTTACCCGTTGAGAGGAGTCAAACTCAAGTCTAGAGGGTGAATAAAGATGATTTAAGGTGAAGGGACAAGGCTGTTGTGATGGGTCCTCATGAGCATAGGTAAGGATTTGATCTTAGAGTGATCGTGGGGAGGCACTAGCCCCTTCCCTTTTTCAAACTCCAAGTACTTTTTCTCTGCTTAATTTTTTCTTTTCTAATAATGTTTGGCTTCAGCCGTTCCTGTTGGCAAGCATAAAATAGCATTAGTTACATCAGAATTTGATGCACATATTTTTTCAGTGATTATGAAGATTGAAACTGGAAAGCAGTAGAAACGTCTGGAGTTTTGCTGAGACTTCTCTAATTCTCAGCCATTGCATTTGTTCCCCCTCTCCTTTTAACCTTCAAATTCTGCCTGTTTTCCTCTTCCAGAAGCTGCTGAAAATGGGAAAATACTGCGTTTTGATTCTGTAAAGCTGCTGAAAACGGGAAAATGCTGCGTTTTGATTCCGTAAATCCAAACTAACCTCGTAGCGCCCAGCAGTGGGGACTAGGCTGATGCACTGCACGTTGCTGCAGTCGCTACAGGCTCAGGAAATGTTCCTTTAGGAGAAGCCTCCCCCGCAGCCGGCGCTTCTCCTTCCCTCCTAGCCTTTCCTTTCCCATGGGATTTGAAATCGGGTCGACAGCTTCTCCGGAGCCAGCTGCGGCGCGCGGCACAGCCGGGGCTTTTCCCTTAGGGACCCATTTGTTGGATTCGCTCTCGTGGGGCTGAAGCTGCTCAGCCAGCTGCAGCTCTGGATATGTGCACCACAGCATCCAAAATACTGCGTACCCTCTTCTTTACATATAGATCTCCCATTCATGGATATTTGGATTAAGTTGAGCTTCCAGGAAGATGTGATATCATGTGTATGTGCAATTCTTTAGAAAATGGGGTTAGAAAATTACTCTAAGACCTTTAGCCTAAGCTAAGCTTAACGATTCACATAGGCTGGTGTAATCCCTCCTCTTCAACTTGCATATGTGCCTATGACTTTTGAGATTATATCCTTATTGCTGCTTTAATCCCAGCGCTGGATAACACATGTTCTGTTGAGGAACGTGCAGATCAATGGCCTTGTCGCAAGATAATCCTGCCGTGGAGCTGATGGGGGGAAACGAGCACGACTGCTTGGATTAGTTTATGCTTTTAGCATCTCCCTGGGCTGAGCTCAGGCTTGGAAACGGGGCTTGCTCCTTGCTTTGCTTTGGAAAGATGCTCCTGCATCTGGCTCAGCGCCGCGGTCGGAGCAGTTCCCTTGGGGCCCCTCCTTGTGACCCCCTAAGGACAGGGACCGTGCAGAGCCCGTAGTAAAAATACTAGCAGAAATGTTGGGAAGAGCTTTTATTCAACATTAACTGGCCTTTGGGGTGCAGGATGAAGAGAATATCATTCCCCATAGCTGTGTTTTCCCTGCTGCAGCACGCAGGGAGGCCGCGTGCGCTGCTGCCCATCTCCAGGTCACTTGTGTATTGACTTGCTGCTGTTTTAAAGGTCACTGTAACTTACTGAGCCACGCAGGAAACTTTTTCAAATTATGCATCTGACAAATGGAAGGAATTGCTTTTCTCCGCCCTTTCTTTTAGGAAATCAATTGCTTACTCCGCTGTCCCTTGGGAGAACTGAGTGGGGCAGGTTCAGGGGCTCAACTCTGAGCTGCCTCTTGAATCACTCCCCTGAAGCTCCGTGCAAATGGATATTCCTGGATATTTGGATATTTCTTGAGTCCTTTGTTTTAATTTAAGAGTCAATGATGCCCCCAAAATTGAAAGAGAAGGGCCAAAAGCAAACGCTCATGAGGAACAAGGAGGAGATGGAGGCAGAAAATAGTGGCTTTGAATTTAACACAATAAAGAGCAACGTTTCAGGTGTTACTTTTGAAGAGCAAAAGCTTTGCTTTGTAAAATGTCTTGGAATCTATAAGAAAAAGGGAATCTGAGGAAAGGAATGAAAAGTTTAAATGCAACATTGCAACGAGGATTTATTAATGATGAGGTAATTCAACCCAAATCACTAAGCTAACTCCTAGTTTTTCTTTTTTTTTACCCTACCTCCCACCTTTTCCCATTTGTTCTGCTGCTGACGCCCGCAGGACCCAACCTAAGGTAAGACCTTTAATTACACTTTAAATCAGAGGGTGAAAATTGCTGCCTTGCTAATTCAGTTTGGGGTTATCCAAATATTAAAGGCATTTTGCAAAACAGCTCTCTAGTTGATCAGCTGTTGTATAAGAAATTCGAGGCATCTCCTTGCTGCAGATGAGCGCTGTGTAACCTTTGCCAAAATATGAGTCACAGGAACAAATGAGAACATCCACACTCAGCATTACAGCTTGTGAATGAAGAGTGCTTGTTATTTGTGGGGTTTTTAAAGCTTTTTCTGGTATTTGTGTTATGGCAAACTCGCTTGTTGTTACAGCTCATGATCCCCTGGCTGGCCCAGCGTATTAAAATTCAGCTTTACTGATGTGGTCATATATCTACTGATGTTTTATTAAACACTCTGAGAGCTTGGAGTGGTGTAATTGTATAATCAATTCAAAGAACCCTAATAATTTTAAATAAATGAGCTGTTGCTTCCTCAGAGCTTGTAAAATAACCCCTTTTATCTCTTGATGCTTAGACATATTAATGTAGCGTAGGCAAAATGCATTGCATTTCTATGAAGATGACTTGTTTGAAATCTGAAGGATTCGGCTGTTTTAAGCATCTTAATAAAGTGTAGATAGCTTGTATATGCCTGAAGCTTGAATTTGCAATTCCTGCATCATTTTTTATGTGTTTTAGTATAAATACTGAGTGAAAATTTACATTATTGCTGAATCTTGAAATCATAATTCAGATTTCATGATAGGGTTTATTAGAAAATGTGTAACTGAGGTAATTCACTACAGACTTGATATCTTTCTTTTAGGATATTCCCATTTTTGGTACTGCCAAAGAAATAGATACGATGCTACAGAGCTTTTTCTTCACAGCTTTACTAATTAAAAAACATTAAGTTTGGCTACTATGCAGAGCCTACTTTAGCAGCGGTGACTGTAGTGAATCCACATGATAGATTTTCTAAAACTGAACATAAAAATACATTAAGTGATAAAAGGGAATCACCTGAAATAAAGGAAGGGGCCTCCAAAGATGGGTGTGAGATGCTGCTGTGATGCCTCTGCTTGATCTGCAGTAATGCGAACAGCTAAACAGCAATGCAGAGCATGTCGAGGGGAAAAAGCGGCTTTCATTAAGCTTAAATGAGAAGAAAACAGCCAAAGGACAACACATGGCTCTTCCCTTTGCCTGTTTGGCTCCCTTTTATTATGAAAAATGCGTCTTTAAATGGATTTACTACAAAATTGAAACTTTCCCATTGCAAAAGGCTGCAGAACTCCATTACTATTATAAAACTCCATTTACTAAATATTGTTTGTGACGAGTGCTAGACTTTGCAGCTTCTGTGTGTCAGCAGCGTTCTGGTGCAGGGAGAGGAGCCTGCCCCGAGGCAGGGCTTCGATTTAAGCATCCAAGAGACAGGGGAAAATGGGAGAAACAGCCAAGGGACATGTGTCAGTTTGGAAAAGAGGAAAATCCAGTGAGAAATGGATCATAAGGGATGAGTTTACGGGATGTTAGGGTGAGGTCCGTGACATCCAGTCACTCGCTGCCTCGGGAGTTTGTGAAGAGCCCAGGACAGGATTCACTCAGTAAAGAAAAAATACAAAAGCAAGGAGCAAGTTTGCATTTTGACAGGTTATGTGTTTGTTTAGGCTTTAAACTGGAAAGCAGAGAGACCTGTAGGGACGCATACGATGGGGCAACAGGTTTGATTTGGCAATAGCTCTTACAAGGTGCCTTTCTGGTTATTTTTCTACAGGTGTTTGCATACGATCACTGCTTTTGGTCCATGGATGAGTCTGTCACAGAAAAATACGCAGGTAACATTTACTGTAGCTGTTACTGTTGTTGTGTCCACGTGCAAGTGATCCAGTTATAAGACAGAATTTGCTAAAGGGTGCAGACTGTGTGGCATGGAATGCCTTTCTTCTGTATGACTACCTGTCAAAAAATAAAAATAAAATTAAATTATTCCTGCTTTTCATCTCGAAAGGTGATGATTAGGATAGTGATAGGCATTACTATCCATCTGCAATGCTGGAAATTGAGGAATCCATCAAAAGCTGCTTTGATATAAGAGTTTATGAATACATGTACTTGTGAGTACTGCTCTGGCAAAGATTCCTCATGGGCTGATGACTCCTAATGGTCAATATTAACAATTCACTTTTTCATAGTCATTGAGGAATTCAAATCAAGATTTAAAAAAAGAGCATCTTGGCCTTTCTTTTCCCATTACCTTTTGTGTTTTATTTCTTAGGTCAAGATGTTGTTTTCAAGTGCCTTGGCGAAAATATTCTTCAGAATGCCTTCGATGGCTACAACGCCTGCATCTTTGCATACGGGCAAACAGGTGAGACCTTGCACGGCATCAGCAAAAACATGGGCACAAAAAATGGTTACGACCCGACAGGAGTCACTTTTAGTGGCTGTTGTATTATTTGAGAAGTGCCTTGCAGTGTAGATAAGGAGTGTTTTTCTCCTTTGTAATGCTGGATGTGTGGCTGAGGTGAGCAGGATGAGGGATGTGTCTTTGGTGGCTGCCCTTATTTCCCACTCCTTTAGATTATCATCTCCTGGATGATCATGACCATCCCTGAGTTTAGTGCGTCATTAATATCTTCTACCTCTGCAGTTAAAAAAATCATTAGTTATCATTTTAGATGTAATAAGCAAAAACGAGCAGGTTTGTGCAATGAATTTTTCTCAGTGTGGCACATAATAAAATATAGATGTCAGTGGGTTGTCATGTACAGGCAGACGGTATCTACCAGAAAAGTCTTTTTCGTCAGTTTGAACACACTTTCATGTCTTGCTTTTTCATTTTATTAAAGAGGACATCATTTAGCTAAACCCTGTCTATTCACTTTAAAATATAAAACTGTACAGCTGTCTTTCACTGGAATGCAAACCTTTTTCCAGCTCTTTTCTCCGTTTCCTTTCCATGCTGCACACAGCAAAGAAATTTTGTTGCTTGTACACTAACTTTAGATTCACTTACACAGGATCTGGAAAGTCTTACACAATGATGGGAACTGCTGACCAGCCTGGATTAATCCCTAGACTTTGCAGTGGACTTTTTGAAAGAGCACAGAAAGAGGAAAACGAAGAGCAGAGCTTCAAAGTAGAAGTGTCCTACATGGAGATATACAATGAGAAAGTCAGAGATCTTCTTGACCCAAAAGGGTGAGTAATATCTGTGCAAACAGCACTGGAATATGCTGTTTTTTGTCATTTCCTCGTACTAATTTGCCTTAATGGACTATCCCTTAGCCATTGTGGTAAGATGATTTTCTTTTCCATTGTCCTTTTAAATAAAGCAGTAAAAATAAAATTAAAATGTCTATATCAGCATTTTATATGTGTAGACATAGGGCTTTTTTTTTGTTTGCATTATAGTCTTTGCTCTGTGCTTTATATGCTCTGTAGACCATCATGTTTGACATGTCAGCGAGAAATATGGTTCACTATAAATGCTACCATCTTAAATCAGTCGCATGCTCATAAATAATTTTTTTTTTCCATCCAGAAGCCGTCAGTCATTAAAAGTTAGAGAACACAGTGTTTACGGTCCTTATGTAGATGGCCTATCCAAACTTGCTGTTGCTAGCTACAAGGTAAGGATCGATTTTATGCAAGGCTGGTGTGGACACCCTAAACACTTGGGAACCGTCCCTCGTGTGAGCTTGCAAAACTGAACAGAGCAGGGTTAATTAATTAACCAGAGCAGTAACCTGGATTTTAGTGCCATCTGTAGAATTGTTGTGCTAATTTGACTGGGGAAAGTAGAGGTTGAGAACAGATGCTTATCATCATCCTGTAATATCTAATAATTATGAAAAAAAATATTTAATGAAACAGCTTTTCTCACAACTTTAAGGTGAGTTTAGGCTGTGTTTCTACGTAGCAGTGTTACGTTATTAAATACAGAACCACAGTTCAGAAGGGATGCACTTCAGTACTACATCTTGTCATTTGTTATGGCTTAGTAATATACACATAGCACTCAGATACCCCAGGTGTATGAACTAGTGGCTGGCTATAAGGCAAATACTTGAGAATATTGCATTAAAAGCCACTTTTGGAACATCCTGTAGCTCATTGTAGAGCAACTACATGTCTGCCTTCTAAGAGCACCCTAATTTTTAGGAAGCAATTGATGCACTGTGGGAGAAACCATTAAATACAGGAGGTAATTTTGTTGTATTAAGCAAAATTTGCAAAATAGCGGTTCTCTAGCCATTCCTACTGCAGTCCCTCCACTCATTCGTGCACCTTTCTTGGCTGGTTTCTGTTAAGCAAAACCACATTGCATGCATTTCTTTTCTATGTTGCCCAGCAGCTTTGCATAATTCAGAAGAGTGAGTCCAAGTGGTCTGTGGTGTTCTTTTGTGTGATTGCTTTGGGTTTTCTTTAACATCATTTAGCTAAAGATGGGTAAATAAAAGTGAAGCCCAAGGCTCGAAGGTTTTAACTGTTTTACAGATTTTCTGTAAGACTCTAAGGCATGGGAGCTGCATGTTTCTAAAGTGCTATAATTTAACATATCTGGATGCAGTGGACTTCACAAGCTCTTAGTTGCAACAGGAACATAATGACCTGCTCTACAGTGGTTCTGTTTGGCTTTTATTTATAAAACTTAGAGCTTTATGTCAGTATTGGGGCTTTTAAGAATGTGTGTTTGCCAGCTGAGGCTAAAATGTCGGCGTGTTCCAAACATGAACTGCTGTTTCACTGCTTCTTTGCTTTAAAGTATCTTTTTGTGCAGCAATATTGCATGTATTTTAGTTGTAATTTAATATCCGGGTAAAGGTAATGGATAAAACTGCATGTTGACAACATTGTTTCATTTCTAGTCTCTAAAGTGAAGGTCATAATACTTTGTTCTCACACTTCTTGAGTAAACAGTGAGAAACTTGCAGTAAAATAAGTGTATTTTACCAAAATAAGATGGTTTAGGTAGATAAGTGAAAGGAATGTTAATGCAAACTTGCTTACGACTGTGAAATTGTATCTAGGACATAGAGTCCTTGATGTCAGAAGGCAACAAGTCTCGGACAGTGGCTGCAACCAACATGAACGAGGAAAGCAGTCGGTCCCATGCGGTCTTCAAGATTATCCTCACCCACACACTTTATGATGTACACTCAGGGGTGAGTAAAATAAGTAAAATAAGCTGTAATGTCTCAGTGTTAACCCTGGATGAATTTCTTTGCTTTTATATATTTCATGGTACCACAGCAGTTTTGTTTGGATGAACACATTGCTTGTGGCCAAAGGTAGGGAGGTTGGTTTGGATGCGTTTCCCAGACTTCACTGGGTTCTGCTCTTTGGGACCTTAACTCCATAAGATCTCCAAAGCCTTGGAAAGATTCTGAATGCTGACTCGTGTACATACCTGGCTGTTGAATGCAGTGATGCTTTTCTGACTACAGTTGACTGTAAAACCCTACTTAGTGTTTGGATTTTCCTCCTGTACTTCTCAATCTATGCCAATCCTGTTATCCATTCCATTTTCTTTGTTCTTTATTTTTTTTCCTTTGCCCTTCAAAAAAATTGTTTTCCTATGCTAAACTCCTCATTGTGCCAAAATTGCTTTTTTTGTTCTTTTTTATGTGACTATACTGCATTTATCACTGTGTGGCTGTAGTCAGCTTGGGTACAAGGTAGTAGTTTTGACTGTCCTTTTCTCTTCTACATCTTCCCGTACTCATTGTGTAAACTTACCAAACAGATTGCTCTGTTCTCTGCCCTGCAGTGCCTTTCAGCCCTGGAAATTACACATTTCAGTATGCCCTGATGATCCCATTGTATTTTGAGAGGCTTGGAGTAACCTTTTCAAAAGGGTATTGGGTCTAATTTTCCTGTTTGTTTAGGGGAAAACAGCACTCTGCAGTTGTGATACTGAGATGCTAAAGGGATAGCAGCTGCAGAAGAGCATGATGCAAACTGTTCTTAAAGACTGTGATCTATTACAATCCACATTGAGTTATATAATTTATGGGGTGTTTCAGAAGGCCATTTTGGGTCAAATAAGATGCTTGGCAAGAGTTATAAGGAGTAATGGGGACTTGGAGCAGAATCCGTGTTACACGATTGCAATACACAGCTTGGAATTCCTTCTAGGATGCTCTTAAGGGTATAGGAGACTTCTGCAGTTGTAATCATTTTCATAAATTATAACATGCTTCCTGTCATGTTCATTCTTCCTCAGTGGAAACCTGAGATGAAACTTGGCATAAAATCTGAGATTTTGGGGAGACTGTTTTCAAGACCATAAAACAAAGGCAGAGATTGTAGACCCTGTGCCCCTATATGGGACCCCCAGCCTGTATTCCCTCTACATATGTTCCTACTTCAGCATTTTGGCTTAATATTCCCCATGTTCCTCTTCTCTGGAGATTTCTGAAATGTCTTGGTAGGTGTCTTCAAGATATCCATATATCTGACATCACTTTAAATCCTCCTCTTGTTTCTAAAGCAATAACCAAAGAGTTACTGCAGAATGTTGTACTATGGCTCTCAAAGTTTTTGGAACAACTACACCAAGAAACAAAGCGTTTTAATTTTTGAACATATGCCCAAATTTGTAACTTATTTTGAGTGAATTAACACTGGCTTTTCTTCCTCTGCAGACATCAGGTGAGAAGGTGGGCAAGCTGAGTCTGGTTGACTTAGCAGGCAGTGAAAGGGCAACCAAGACCGGTGCTGCAGGAGACAGGCTGAAAGAAGGAAGCAACATTAACAAGTAAGACTTGGTTATTTCTTCTTCTCATCAGCACATTAATGAGTGCAAAATTCAGTGTAATTTTAATGTAGGATAAAATCAGTATAAGTTCCTGCAGGGTGCTCCTTTTAGCCAGTTGTCGTCTTCCCTTCTCTCTACTCCTTCTACCATGAAATAGCCTTAAATATTGGAATGAGATCTCCACTAATTTAAAATAGTTGGTGTTTTTCATTCAGTGCTTGTATAAAGGAATGATTAGGATGGCTGAAAACATACTACAAAGCAGTCTTTGCATATTGCAAAGATTAGCACTAATCAAAACTGTACTGGAATTTTTATTCTTGAAGCTGCTTTTTGGAAAGTGACTGGCTAAACATGCTTTTGACTTACAAATATATGCAAGTGCTAACGGCTGCTTGTGTTCCTGGACAGATCCCTCACAACGCTTGGGCTCGTTATTTCTGCCTTGGCAGATCAGGCTGCTGGCAAGAACAAGAACAAATTTGTTCCTTATCGTGATTCTGTCCTCACTTGGTTACTTAAAGTAAGTACTTTGATCCCTTCTTTTTTTTTTTTTTTTTTTTTGAAGGGGAATAAAAAGGATGAGAATGAGAGAAAAGTCACATTCAGTGAGATAAAACACTGGTCTTTTGCTGCATTTTCTGGTTTTGATGTTAGCCATCCTCGTCTTTGGAAAATAACTGGATGGAAGCCATTAGTATCTCCACAGACTAACCATGATCCCTGTCTTAAACTGACCTAGAGAATAAGGAATTTTTTTAAAAATCATTATCTCTTCTGGGTCACTTTCCAGTCAGCTACACACAGAACCTTGGGGCTGATTTAATTTGAGCCATCGCTGTGTGTAGCTCAAGTTTGCCCACTGATGTGGCCAACTTTGATGGCTTTGATCAAGACCATTATCTTTCTGCTAATTTTCTAATATATTTGTTAATATACCCAGCTTTTGTCCGCAGGGTGTCGTTGCAGGGCAGAGTTTTTTATCATGTTCATGTGAAATAAGCTGTTAATTCAGTTCCTGTACTGCATAAACGTCTATTTAATATTTCTTACAAAAAGGCTGGCTCTTCATGGCGCTTGGTCAAATGTCTGCAAGGTCTAACTGAAGATCCAAATAATTAAATGAGTCCTATGTATGTCTAATTAAAAAGGCAAACTCTTTTTTGTTCTTCCCATTTCCTACATGTGCTTCTCAAGAGTGTGGTAGCCTGATGAAGAAAAATGTTCCCTTGCTCCCCAAATAAGTGGGAAATGGAAGCGTAGTCACCTCACTCCTCAAAAAGCTAACCTGCTAGTAGTTATTTTCCCAAATACTGTTCAAATTTGAGTTTCCTAGGATTTAATTAAGGTAAAATACATTGCTTGCAGGTTATACAGAGGTATAGTGATTCCAGAGGATTTTTTCCCCAAGGATGGTAGAAGACAAGTCGACTTAAATGCTTAAGTGAAATAAAATCTCAGCTTGTGTAAGCCCTTGATGCCCTGAGCATTTAATTTTCTCAACAGTGTCTTTTAAGCATGGCTGCTATAAAATTGGTCTGTTCTCCCCATGATTAACACTGTGGATCCTGGGCAGCAGAGCTACCTAAAACTCAAAATGGGTTAACAGAAACAGTGTGCATGCTCTTCTCTGCTCCAAGAAATCCTCATTTAACAGCATTCCTTGTCCTGAGCCTTCCTTAGAGTTAAATATATTTTCACCTCTATATATTTACATTATATATATGTATTTACTCTAATTAAACAAGCACTTTGGCTGTCGGCACAGTTGCAAACATCAGTTTTCTTGGTTTATTCCAGCAGCATTTATGCTTAGGCTCCCGACGCGGGTACAATAGTCCAAGCAAGCAAAAGTGGCAACTTTTCTAACGTGTTTCTGCTGTTCTTGCTGGGATTAGTTATGCTGTTCCCTTTGGAAGCAGATCCCGGCAGCAGATTGAAATTCCGGGGTAGCACCTGTCTGCTTCATTGTCGCCGAGACGGTGACGACCGTGCACACACAGTGGCCGCTTTGGCTCCGGAACAGCAACGTGCTTTTGTGCTGCCTCCTTTCAAGAAAACTGCCTTTGTCTCCTGAACACGCAGCTATGTTAAAGTGCAAATAAAAGTTTGGAGAGTTCTGGATTTCTTTTTTTTTTTGCAAACAAGCTCATTGAAGAGAAACCTTTGAAAGGAGAGACTTAAAATTAAAGATCAAAGGAAGGTTTTATTCACTGCAGAGGGGCTGTTTGAAGAAGCAAGGAGATGATGGACGTTTTCTATAGCGTTCCGCTTTTAACTATATTGCCAAAGTGGAGAAAATGTGTTCTGACACCAGGAATATCTGTGCCCAGATTTGAGACACTAGCGGAATGCAGAAGATCCCAAGATCCAGTGCTTCATGTTGATAATTTAGCTGAGGCTCTTTAGACAAAAATACTCTCTGCAAACTTTTCTCTATTCCTTTACATTTAATGCTGTTTTCTCAGCATTACAAAGACGAGACTAATTTAATCTTAGAAATAATAAGCATTTTCACGCGGCCTTTTTCTATCAGGTGCAAACCCAGCCTTTCCAGTATAATTTGCAAACACTGCCCTGGCTTATGAGAGACGAACCTGCTGCTCGCCTACCTTTCTGCTTAGCATTAAAGGAAAGAGTAAAGTCAGCACTAGAGTTTTATGCATAAAACTTTATTGGGCAGCTGCAATAAAAAGGGAATTTCACCCAGCTCCTTGTGGGTGTGCTGTGAAATATAGTGCATCGCTGTAACTCTGTTCTCGGGCGCCTGTACAGAGGGGCTGCAATTCAGATGGTGAATTAATCCAGTTTGGGAACTAGTTAGTGCATGGAGATTCCCAAAATGCAAACTCTAAAGATGTTTTTTGGAAGGACGAGTGCCCAGCTCAACTCTGGCTTTTTGTGCAGAATTGACGTTGCTGTTTTAAAGGGTCATTGCTATTTTTTGCAAGCCATTGGTGGAGAAATTCTGCCCTTATAGAGAAAAAAATCCCAATTAATCCATCCGAGCTCCCATGGGATGTCTCAGCAGAAACCTTGGATAAACACAAACTACCTCCTCGCCGCAAAGCAGCATCAGGCCCCGTGGCTGACGTTGCTCCGACCGCTGGCGCGGCCAAGCGGCTCTCCAATTATTTTAAGCATCGTGCAGCAAGGAGAGTCTTAAGGAAATACTTAGAGGGGCATTTTAATGATCGGGAGGAAAAGCTGTGTGCGGGCTTTGTAATTGAAATGGGCAGGCGAGCAGCTAATGCGGCCGGATTGTTCTAATGGCAGCGCCTGACCTGGATTTCAGGGGTTATTGAAGACGAAAGTTAATATGATTCTTCTCAGAAAGAGATACCGGGCTCCAAACAAATAACAGAATTGCTGCAAAATTCAAAACTGGAGGTTTTCCTTTTGAGACAGCCTAAAATTGCAAAGCCGTGTTCTGCAGTCGTAAAAGGAGCAAATGCTTCTGGCCCCCGCGTCCCCGCCACGCGGCCTTGCAGGAATCTACATTCCTGCTTCACGCCCTGTTCTCCAACCAAATTCCAAAAAATTTTTGTTTCTTATATAACTCCATTAGCTTTCTGAACTCTGCGAGCAGGCAGGAAAGCTATATTGTAACAGTAAAATCAACTATATTATTTATGAGATCTTTAAAATAATCGCGCTCTAGTTGAGGCAAGTGTGGCAAGTTTTAAAGTATACTTTAAAAAAAGGTTGTAAGTAGTAAGTTAGAAATCTGCATTTCCTAAGCGGCATACAAATTTAGGCCCTAAAAGTGTAATCAGAAAATAACTAAAGAGCTGGTGATGTGTTGTCACTACAAGATCCAAAAAGAAAGTAGAATGGACGAGAAGTGGATTTTAATCAGTATAATTTAAGTGAAGTACTTGGTGGGGACGTGTCACTTTGGGTCCTTAAATGTAGATGCAAGGGTTTCATTGTGATAATTCTTCCTGTGCTTCTTCTGTAGTAGCTGGAGAGTCTAGTGCTAAATTGCTAATATTTCTAAGCTTAAAATGTAAGATATGGAAACAAGCTTTTCAGGTCCTTCCTAGGTGCCATAAAAACAAAAAACCGGTACTGGTTTTTGTTCCTTGTAAAATAACACCAATTCTAGAAGCCAAGAATGATATTTCCTAAAAATGCTTTAAAAAAGGGGAAGAAAGAAAGGAAAAAAGAATTAGAAAAAAAAAAATTGCCTGATCTACACTTAATTTTCCATCCGCTCCCGTTTTCCAGGACAGCCTTGGCGGGAACAGCAAGACCGCCATGGTGGCCACGGTGAGCCCGGCGGCAGACAACTACGACGAGACCCTCTCGACGCTGCGCTACGCGGACCGCGCCAAGAACATTGTCAACCACGCGGTGGTCAACGAGGACCCCAACGCCCGCATCATCCGGGAGCTCCGCGAGGAGGTGGAGAAGCTCCGGGAGCAGCTCACGAAGGCAGAGGTAACTCCTAGCCCTGGGCAACTGGAGTCCCAGGGTGACAACTTCATTCCCTGGCTTTCAAAACCAAAGCCACCAGGAATTACTAGATACTGTTTATCACAAGTCTCCCTTAGTATCATTTTTTCCCTTTCCATTTTCCTTTAGGTCAGTGTTGGAGCATGAAATACCAGGTTCTGCTTCAACATATTCCTGATAAATTACATTTTTACTTTCAAATACAGATCAGAGAAAAGAGGACGTGTAAGCAGGCATAGGGATGGAGTCTTACCTATGTTTTTCAAGAATTCAGTATTGCCACGTCCTGTGAGATGTGAATTCACTTCATAGTACTTTAAGTTGAATCTCTTGCAGACATTAGACGATATTATGAGTATTTGCACAAATCCCTCAATGAAATTATGAAGGGAGCATGGCCTAAGAGTTAAGCCAAGACCAGGAACTTCCATGTATCTGAGTTTGCTTCTCAAATGTGGCAAAGCAGTGGTTTTATAATCTGGCAATTTAGAAAAATTGTGACTACAGTGTTTGTCTCCTGAGGTTTGCAGGGAGTGCTGGCTATGATATTAAAAGTGACTAGTGAAGTTTGGACTCTTCTCTTTGGAGCTACCTAATATGCTAAGCATCCAGTAAGGAAACATCAATTTATTTAAGATACCTCAAGTTCATTATCTAAAAATTCACTCAGAATGCAAACAGACATAAAGTGCCTTGAGAGATACAGGTACTCCCTGTACATCTCATTTGCAGGTATTAATGCCAAAATACTGACAGTTCTCCAAAGAAATGAGATACTCTTTCCTAAATATGAAGTAATACATATCCCTTTCCCAAGTATTAAAATCCCACCCTTGCTGTCATCTGAGTGACGTTGCCAAAAGAAAATAGAAAACAGTTTAATTTGTTATTAAAAGGCTACACAGTAAAGGTCAAAAGCCACATTCATCGTCCTCTGTGTTCAGTTGGTTCCGCTTGCAGCTTCTCTAATTGTGCTTGCAGAAATTTGCTTAAGGAATGTGTTTAAATGAACAGAAATGTTGACCCCATTCCGACAGTCCGTGATATTTTTCAAAGCTCATTTCTAAAGATAAACCTTGCTCTGAGTTGCAGGGTGCTTTTTTGCTTTTGGTGCCAGTATCCTTTTCTCTCCTGAGTAGCCGTGGCAGAACCGAACTTGACAGTTATTTTTTTTTTATCCCAAAAGGGTAGAACTTCATCCTCTTTTCCTTTTTTTTCTTATTTAATCCATGTGTGTTGATCCTGTTGAAATGAATATCATCATTTTTAACTTGGTTGTGGCCATAGCCACCAGCCTGTCCTTCCTAAGCAGAGCAGCACAACTGCCTTCCTAGCTTGAATCTGGAACTGATTGCCCAGCTCATTCTGCAGCTGAAACATGGGGAAACTGTGAGTGATTTTGCCCAAAATCCAAATAAATCCACAAATCTGAAAGCTGGGAAGATACGGGCTTCATTCTCCTACCCTTCTCTATAGTATCCAGCACCTTTGCACTGGTCATATTTTATTAGTTGTAATAAACCTTGTTTTGAAGACTGTATTGGCTTCAGTTGTCTTCCTGGCTGGATTTCACATTGCCTTTTACCCTGTGCTTAAGTATTTGGGATACTAAATCAGGAAGAGGCAACGTAGGACACTTTTTCTGAGCAAATTGCCCTGCAACGAGGCCTGCCTTTCTTCTTGCTTTGAATTCCTATGTGTTTTGGGGTTTACGGTGAGTGATGTATTTGATGGAGAGTGATCAGCATTGCATAAATAAATACCAGCCAAAATCATTTTCATCTTGTTAACAGAAATTCAACAAAAGTGCAAGCAAACCTGCAGGTTTCCTGTTTGAGTAGTACAGCAGAAATAATGCCAATACTGAGATTGGAAGATATACATATATATATATATATATATAAAAATATTAAAATGTTGATGTTCTTTTAGTGTATCTTCTTATTCTCAATTTAATGTCAAGATGCTACATGGACCTTGGTCTAAATCACAAAACAAAATTAACACTGCGATAAATTAACAGAAAAATTGAATTCTGTTATCCAGAACCAAATTGCAAGACCGAGTCTATTGGAATTGCGTTGATATGGAAATGATGGTAGTTTGTGTCTGAATGTCTTTGTGCCAATCTGCCAGTATCGTATAATTATTTTACATTAAAGTATACAAACTCTACTTTAGCATCTGCGCTTTGAAACAAAGTAAAGTAACTTTATAATGAAGACAGTGTTTATGTGCAATATGCATTTAAAACACCTTTACTTACTGCTCAAGTATGCTTTGGAAAATGAGTAATGTGTGTTTCTTTTTTCTTCCCCATCTGTTTTTTCTGATGTGAAAAGAAAGACACCAAGTTTTGTTTTATTTGCAGGCGATGAAATCCCCAGAACTAAAAGAACGATTAGAGGAATCGGAGAAGTTGATTCAGGAAATGACCGTGACCTGGGAGGAGAAATTAAGAAAAACTGAGGAGATAGCACAGGTTTGCACCTTTTATTTTAATTTATTTGTAGATGTTTATGGAAAACAGGTTTTCCTCCTTTGTTTGTCATTCATAGAGGTTGTCAGAAGAGTTCCCCACATTTATGGGTAAGTAGGTCAAGCTCACTGCCCCTCTGAAAAGCTTCCCTTAATTCCTGTGAAAGCTGGATGCCTCCCAGATTACTACTCTAGTGACAATAATAAACTGTCACTCTATGTAAATTGAGAGGTTGTTTAAAAAAAAATCCGTGGATGAGAGGATTAGTGGGATTTTATATACTTCAGATAGTAAAATTGTTGTTTGTGCTGAAAAGTGGAGTGTCGAGACCGTTAAATGCAAGGTTATGCACTGACTGCCTTAATGGTGAAAGCAAAGAGCATTCAGAATATTAAAAAACAGAGATATTCAAAATCCCTGCGTGTTTTAATACCCCTTGCACTGATATTTAAAGCCTCAATCCATAACTGATGATGATGGCTACACTGAAAAATTGTGCAGGTCACCATGAATATTGCATGACACTTCCAATTCTTGCCACATAAATGCTGATGTATCTATTTGCAGCAGGGAGCTTTTGAGAGGAGGACTATTGAAAGGTGATGAATAGCATGTAATAAATAATAAGAAAATGGAGCATCTGGTACAAAGCCCTCTTGCAGATGACATGTTCAGAACAGGACGGGTTGACTTTAAAGACCCCTTGTAAGAAATGCTGCTTTTAACTAAGAGACCTTTCTGACTCTCTGCAGATTCACAGATTTTTTTTTGTTCTCTGTAAGTGTGAAATATAATAATAATAAATTCTACTCTTATCTTACACACTAGTTTCTAGGCATAGAACTCTTGAAGGGTGAAGAACCAGAGTAATGGGATCAGCACTGTGGAATTTTCTTTTTGTCTGCCTCTAAATTCTCACCCTGAAAAGATGTTACTGATATTACAGAACTGGGGTATTTCATTAGCCTCACACTTCTAGAAAACATGGATTTTTCCAGAGGAGGGAGGAGGACTAGTGTTTGTGTAAGGCTGTTTCTGGACCTCTTGAAAGGCTGTAGGAAAAATCCTTTTGACATCTTCAGTAGACTTACACAGGCTCAAGGTTAAAGGCATTTATATTATTATTATGGCCTGTCAAGGGATTTTATTTTTGGCCAGCATCCACCAACATCTGTCTGTCACATGGTAGATGAGGGAGCGGGTAGGAGGGAGAGACCACTATAAATCACGAAGAATGATTCCCTCCTGCAGAACCATGCAGTTTGTAGGGATGAAGAGGCAACACGGGATCAAAGCAGTAAAGAGGAATTGTGCAAGCAGGCATTTCTGTCAATTTTTCAGCAAGTATTTGACGTACTCACCTGTTTTAAGTCAGTTGACATTGGATCTTGAGCAAAAGTTAACCAAAACTTGCTCACCGTTAAGTGAATCCCTGATGCAACACTGACACTAAACAGTTATACTCAGTAATAAAAGGTGCTGTTTTTATCTAAAGAGCAAACTGGCAGGTAGGGTTGAGAAACTGAATAAATTTTGCAGCAGCTCAGCTCATTTTCACCTTTGTACGATCCTATGAACGATTCTGCAGCACGGACTGAAAACCCCGCTGAAATCTTTTTGCTCTGCAACAGGCACAGAGGCATTTCTAGCTTGACATTTTTATAAATGAATCCCTTTCTGTTTTGCAAGGCAGAAATGTTGCATGTTCTTCTATCACTGCTCTAGTCTTCACCCGAACACTTCCCTCTGAAAGCTGTACATTTCTGAACAGTGCTGCTTTGTTGTTGAATTCTAAGAAGTCGATTGACAAGAACAAAACACCATCCAAAATGCTGCTATTCTTGTTTAGCAGGAAGTGCTCTTTGCATTATTTAAATAGCAAGTTTTCAGTTTTTATTGTTGCTGTTGTGATTTCTGTGGGATAAAAGATAGACATGGAGCTTGACTTGGCAGAGATTTAACTTAATTTGTTGCCTTTTAATTAGAGAGGGAAAATAAAGGGCTCTAGAGATGGCTTTTGTGGTGATGCTGTTGCAGTGAGGTCATGGAGAAGCGCCTACAGTGCTGCAGTGTTGATGCTCTCAGCTGTTTTCATCCTTCCCTAGGAAGATGCAATTGGCTGAGACCAGAGCACATAGCACTCTGTTTTGCCTCCAGAGGTAAAAGGACGTGAGAAATTGCAGAAATCCTGCTGCATTTGTGTCAAATCCGTTGCTGAAGAAATAATTACCTTTTTGCCCATCATGTTTTCGTTGTGTTTTGGCAGGTAGGAACGCATCTCCCAGGATATACATCAATCAGACTAATTTTTGGATGGCTCTTCTTTTGCAGGAGCGTCAGAAGCAGCTGGAAAGCCTTGGCATTTCCCTTCAGTCTTCTGGAATAAAGGTTGGGGATAACAAGTGCTTCCTGGTTAATCTGAATGCAGATCCAGCTCTCAATGAACTTCTGGTGTACTATTTAAAGGTAAAAATAGAAAATGTTTTCTTAACAAAGCAGGACCCCTAATGCCATTGGCATAGACGTCCTTAGAGATTATTATAAAAAGGCATATGGAAACATTCTCTGTTATTAAGTGGCTCTTGAGAATAATACAGCCTATTTATTTTGGATTTTTAATACTCTGTAGTAGAAGGTGGTTTGGGGTGTGAATTGATCCGTTTTGTGGTTTTGGGGAGTGAATGTTCTGTTTTTTTCTGTGGTCATTCCCATTTATAAATTGTTGTCTTTATGGCAGCTTTCACAAGGCTTTGCTTACAAAAGTGGTTTGTTTAGATATTGGGCACCTCAGTAATCAGTTTACGTCCCAGCATGTTGTCAGAATTCAAACTAGTGACTTCTGCTTGCAAAACACATTTTTATTTATTCCTTTTAGTAGAGTAGAGTCAATAGGTGCAAAAATCCCCAGGTGCAAAAATCAAATTCTGCTCTGCCTCGTCACCTTTGCTGACGTGCAGCCTTTTTCACTAGTGTTAAACATGAGAAAAAGACATGTAAGTTTGTTCTTGTTTCGCAAACTGTGTTATGTTGATGCAGAGTCAGAAGGAGGAATGAGATGCATCCTTTTTTAAGCCACATTTCCAAATATGAGTTCTAAAACAGTGCAAAAGCTTTGGCAGTCTGAGCTTCACGTTAATCACTCCTCTTTGAAGTGGCGGTTAGTGACTCTCAGAGCAGCCACATGATTAGCATCTGGCCTGAAAGATGCTTTTGTTTGTCTCTCCAATGAAATATGGGATCCTCTTTATATCAGTTAGCGTTGCTTTGTGAAATCTCCCTGAAATCAAGGGAAAAAAGCTTTCTCACTGCTGCCCCTGCTAAATACATTAAGACAGACGAAAGAGCTGAGGTTTTGGGAGAAGAATTGAAGCTTTTCCAGGCGACTTGCACGTAGGTGTCCGGAGTGTGACTCAAGCTGCTGCATCAGCCTCCACACTAGCAGCTATTGAAGCAGAGCTGACTGCTCTGGGTGGTCAGTGTGAGCACATGACAAGGAGCCTTTGGAGACAAAGCCTGCTCAGAAAACTGGCCTGGGCCCATCCACAGCAGTATAAAAGTCTCAGGTGAACATAGTGAGACTGGGAAGACTTTCTGTTCTTAGATAAAACTCCTTTACATGGGTTAGGACTTGTGTATTTCAGTTAGTGTTCTTCTGAATAAAGATAGTTCTTGTTGGTGGTTGGGAATTTTGCTGTAGAAATCTCTCTGTTCTGATTTTTTTTTTGGTGAAAAGACTTGCATTTGTTTTGCCTAAATTAAACTCTTTGGGATTTTAGATCCTCTTTACATCCTCTGTAATGCTGACTTGCTTGTTTACTAATCATTTTATAAAAATATTGAATTGAAACTCCATCTGACTTACCTAAATGATTATATCTGTTCCTCAAAAGTTGCTTAGATATGCTTAAAAATAATAACTGAACAGGAGCATGTGTAGAGTGATCCTTTCTCTCCCAAATCCCTCACTACTTCAAGTAATAGCTTCATGAACCTGTCTTGATTCCCTTTTGAACTCTTTTATTCCGCAGTATACTGAGGCACTGGATTTCATAATTTAATGATAAAAACATCTTCATCTTTGGGTTTAACCATTGACCATTAACTTTCCTGAGGGTTCCCTGCTTGTTTTTGTAAGAAATTGTAACAATTTGCTTGCACTGTTTCTTTCAGCTTTTTTTCTCTCTAAAGGAAGTATTAAATAATTTTCAAGCTTTATAATGAGATGAGAAGATATATGCAGAAGAAGAATGGTTGAGCTGTAATTAATGAACTTCTGCAGTCAGGTGCTAACATGTGAATTAACTGTCCACAGGAGCACACGTTAATAGGATCAGACAACTCTCAAGATATCCAGCTATGTGGAATGGGAATTCTTCCTGAACATTGCATTATAGACATCACTCCAGAAGGACAGGTGATGTTAACACCTCAGAAGAACACAAGGTAAATGGTTAAGATAGAGCATTATAGCTGTAGATTTACCTAGTATTTATGCTTAGCAGTACAAAAATGTAACTAAAACAGATACTTTTCTATTTAGTCTAAAGTATGAAAATTCTGGTTCTTGTATTGTGCTTTTGGATTTTGTTTCAATTATCGTTTTCCTTTCTGTAAACTCTTAGCTTTTGTTCAAAATGGATTTCTGCCACCAGTAGAGTTTGTAGTCTTAAGTTTTCAGAGAGATGCTGAGCAAATACTGGAGGTTCAGGTTAGTGTAGATTAATCCTTGCAAACCAGTTGTTGTATTTGGACTGATTTCAAAATGACTCATGTCTTCAGTGTCCTCACTAACCTATCATTAGAGCCACAAAAATCAGGAATTTCACTTTTACACTGCTTTATAGCTGACCCTGCTTTCAGCAGGAGATTGAAATAGATCTTCCTGCGATCTTTTCCAATATGAATTATGATCATATTTTCAGGTTTAGTCTTGCTTGGAAATAAATGTAAATTTTTGATGTTTCTCATTAGTTTGTTGTGTTTAAGCTAAGTAAACACCTGAGTTCTCTAATGTCTTATTCAAATGTATTTTGTGTTTGTATTTCAAAGCCCCACAAAAGTGTTTATTTCCAGCACTTTGTAGACTCTCCCTTTTTAAGCAATAGTTATATTCCCCAGACACAGCTGTCATAGTATCTACCCCAAAGTAGCAAATTCCTTAAAACTTTCGCAATCAAAAGAAGTTGAGTTTGAGGAGTTTGTGAAACAGCCCTCGCTGAAGCTTCTGCGGATGTTTTGCCTGTTTGTAATCTATGAACTTGTTCCCTTATGTTAACTAGCTACAATAAAAAGCAGTACTGGAAAAAAAAGCCTTATAAAAGTGCCTTTGCTTTGGATTTTCCTCTTTTCAAAGGACATTTGTAAATGGTTCTGCTGTTATGGGTCCTGTCCAGCTACATCATGGGGACAGAATACTCTGGGGAAACAACCACTTCTTCAGGTACGAAAGACATGAAAGAAATTCTGAGATAATTTTGTTTCGCCTTTAATGATAACTTTAATTTCGTCCAGTAATGGAGTGTTGTGCAATTTGGCACCAATTATATTCATGAAAGATGAGCAGCCTTTGAAAGAAAAAACTCAAATACTGTCTTGGACAACCTGCTTAATTTTAATTACCTTTTCAAGCAACCTATATATTTTTTCCAGAGTTGAACAATTAATAATTCTTAATATGTCTCCTACTTTTCAAGGCTGAATTTGCCCAAGAAGAAAAAGAAGGCAGAGCAAGAAGACGAAGAGCGAGACAACTCTATGAAGTGCAGTAACAGCGTGGAGCAGCTGGACATAGATGGAGACAATTCCAGTGAAGTGTCCAGTGAGATCAACTTCAGCTATGAGTACGCCCAGATGGAAGTCACTATGAAGGCGCTTGGTAGCAATGGTAAGAAGCAGCTCAATTATTGGAAATAGTGCAGAATGTATTGTTGCATCTTCAGGGACTCTTTGCCAGAGAAAATGCTTTTCCTGTAAAACTTCCTTTTGGAGAAATTTTCTTAAAAATGAGTCAGCTTAGACATTTTTGCACTTGAGAGGAAAAGCACAGCTGCAGAGTATTATGTTTGGCAGTTTTTGTGAAGAAGAAGAAAAAAAAAAGCCCAAACTGGATTATTGCTGGTACTACAGTCTAGAATCAAGGTGTTTCTACTTTGCTGGGTATTTTTCTTGCATTATGTCTGACTCAGGCTGTAATGATCTCTGTTTCTGGAGCTCTGTTCTTCAGTTTTTGTGGTCTTACGTAGCTTTCCAGAATGGCAACAGCAAGGTTTTTTCCCACTTGCTCTTTCTCTTTCCAGATTTTCTTAAATCATTCATCCAATCCGTTCTGTTGATATTTATTTATTCCGTAGTTCATCAGTAATGTGTTTTTTTTTTTTTTAAATCTGTGCTTAAAAGCAAAAAGCAAATTCTTCCTTTTTTATAATAGCACTTACTGTTTCAGGTGCTCTTCCCCTATAGAATTCAAAGGCTACTGCATCCCCTAAATAGGGAGGGGAGATGGTGTAGGGGAGGGAAGGTACCTAAAATCATGCCCAAAATCATGCAAAATGTCTGGGGAAGATCTCACTTTTGAGGCTCAATCTCTGCCCCGTGTTCACTGCTTCACCATTTCCATTTAATTTTATGCTTACTAAACGTTTGAACCCAGAGGTGCTTCTTTCCTCTCACCGTCTGCTTAGATCCAATGCAGTCTATCTTGCAAAGCCTGGAGCAGCAGCACGAGGAGGAGAAGAGATCTGCGCTTGAACGACAGAGGCTGATGTACGAACACGAACTGGAGCAGCTGAGGAGGCGACTGTCCCCCGAGAAGCAGCATTTCCGCAGCATGGACAGGTTCTCCTTCCACTCCCCCAGCGCTCAGCAGCGCTTACGGCAGTGGGCAGAAGAGAGGTGAGGAATTAAATGAACATCCCTGAGAGTCAGATATGAAGTTTTTTTAGTGCTGGTGAATTTTGGTAGTTTTCCCACCCTGCTGCTTGCTTTCCGAGAGGAAACCTGCAGGGGAGTGGGAAGGACAGAGCGAAAATATGAACATAAGAATAATCAGACCAGTGATACGAGAAAAGACAGAAACAGAAGAGTGTCAGTTTCACAGTTAAGGAGAAAATCCATCCTCACTAGCATTAAATTTAATTAAAGATTAGATGATTGGAAGAAGTTTTGAGGCTTCTGTGTGATGTCTTCTCTTCTGCATATTCCTGACTCAGCTGCTGGAGGTTGTTTTTCTTCTTTACTCGCCTACATCTGTCTGACCTGGGCAGATTCCAACAACCAGAGGATGCAGAATGAAAAGAAAAGATCCAAAGCGTTGGAAAAACTGATGCACTTATTTTACAAACAGGGAAAGGCCACGGTGCCTCTTCACAGAAAACTTCCTTGAGGGTATTTACTACTTGCCTGTGAATAGTCTTGACCACTCTTGCTGTCAAAAAGAGCAGCAGCAAGAGAAGGATGAGGTTTTCCCTGAAACAATGAGAATGTGAGCACTGTAATGAGAAAACAGTTTCTATTTCAGAAATTGCTTCTTTAGATTGATATTTGAGGCAATCTAACAAGGTGGTCGTTGTCTCTCTGGAGTATTTTGCAGTGCTAGATTCCTGCACTGCAGTTGACACTGATGCACTCAGCAGGGAAGTCGATGAGCAAATCTAAATAAACCTTTCTCTGCAAGATGGAACATGCACATTCATGATGGGAAAACTCTGGAACAGGCCACACAAGTGCTCACTGTTAAGCAGATGCATGGAGAAGTCCCCAAAGCCAACACTATGCTGATGTTCCTGCTATTAAATTCAAACATATATTAACTTTTTTTTTTTTTTTTTTTTTTTTTTTTTTGCAACAGAAGTGCCATTTAATAGCTCTGAACTTTGTGTTAAAAAGCAACTAACTTGGATGAATAAATTTCTTTACCAAGTGATCATCTGCACGGTACTCTCAATTTCAATTCCTAAATGTCATTATTTTTTCTGTCTCCGTGAAAATCCCCTTCTTCTAGAGAGGAAATGTTGACCCACAGCCTGAGGAAGCTGCGCGAGCAGATTGTTAAAGCCAATTTGTATGTGAGAGAAGCCAATTTCATTGGAGAGGAATTAGACAAGCGGACAGAGTATAAAGTCACACTCCAGATCCCAGCTTCAAGCCTTAATGCTAACAGTAAGGTAAGATAGCTCTAGTGGAAGCATTTTTAGTTCAATAACTTTGTCTTAGAGTTCTTATTTTTCTTATTGTGGCTCTAATGAAATAGTCTAGTTTGCCAAGGTAAGTTCAGATAATTTGCCAAGTATTCATGTGCATTAAAATGGCTCTGTTAGTGCATGCTGTGTCCTTGTTTTTTGAACTACGTGTTCATTGTTGTAACATTGATTCCTTATCTAATTGTTTCCCAGAGAGGTGCAATTCTCAGTGAGCCTGCCATTCAGGTGAGAAGAAAAGGGAAAGGCAAACAGATTTGGTCACTGGAAAAACTGGAAAATCGACTGGTAGATATGAGGGATCTCTACCAAGAGTGGAAAGACTGCGAGGAAGACAACCCAGTAAGTAAAAATAAGAACACACACGTTGTACTGATTAGAATTACATCCCTGTTAAATTTTAAGTTTAAGTAGATGTGGGGCAATCTTCTGGCTTTGTTAGGAGAAGGAAAAGGCAGAGGTTGTGGGGTTTTACCTATTTATTTATTTTCTTCTAGTATTTAAGTAGTCTTCAGTTACTTCAGTGCTCTTATCTTGGCACTTTGCTGCTTGCTTGCACATGTAGTTTGGTGGTAGAAACACGCACACAAAGAAGTGCTAAGTAAATGCAACAGGTATGAAGTCTAAGAGTTGAGGAGAACTTACTAGAAACCATCCTCAAAATAAAACTCAAGTTTTCATTCTCATGATGAATTCTTTCATTTTTCATTCTCATTTGATCTCTTGCCTGTGCCCGTTTTATTTTTGCTAGGCTACTTGTGCACTGCTTTGAAAACTTTGTTTCTCTTACGTTATTCTGAATGCGATTCCAGGTGATGAGAGCGTACTTCAGGCGAGCTGATCCATTCTATGATGAACAGGAAAACCACAGCCTTATCGGAGTAGCCAATGTTTTTCTTGAGTGCCTCTTCTATGATGTGAAGCTCCAGTATGCCGTCCCCATCATCAATCAGAAGGGAGAGGTTTGTCATTCCTTTATAATCTATCCCCATTCAACTCTTTAATGATAGTCTAAAGCTCTTATTACCAGTAAATTCCAGTTTCCTGAGCAAAAGTTCTTTGCTAACAATTTGGGATTATGCAAATCCAAATACCTTACTGCAGTTGTTTGGGCTGCTCCAAATCCCCACATAGTGATTGTGAAAGGGAAAAAATTTGCGACTGTCTTTCTAAGCAAACAAACCTCCAAAGAAATGTTTAGTGGAACCAGTATCAAAACCAGAAAACTTTTGTGGGCAGCTAGGGCATATAAAACAATGTCCTCAATTGTACCCCTTGAATGTACACTTGAATTATCCTTTGCAGGCTCTCCAGTGGGAAGGTGAGTGAGATGCATCATGCTGTTCTCAGAGTCACTGTAGTGGCTCCAAAGCATTCGCTGGTGCAACAAATCTGTAGCACAAAATATAAAACAGAAGAAAATGTTTGCTGATGAATTGGAAATAGCAGTTACCTGTAGGTACCTAAAAAATATTGCTGTTCCCTGGTACCCAAGTAACTTTTTTTTTTCCTTTTTTCATCAGGTATCTGGTCGTCTCCACGTTGAAGTTGTTCGAGTGAGTGGGGAGATAGAGGACAGGCTGGTAGGAGGTGAGGATAGTCCAGAGTCTTCACCTGAAAATGACATTCAGGAGAGAAAACTCGTCTGCATGGTGAGTTGCAGATACATCCCAACCTGTGAGGATACTTGTCCCTTTCCAATGGGTTATTAAAATGAAAAGTCCATGGTGCATTGGCTGCTTTGCTGGTCGTTAAATGTCTCGTTGCGACCCTTTCCACGGTGTTTATTTCCAGTATTTAGCTACACAAGCAGAGTTCTACCTTTGGACATGTTGGTAGACTAGGCAAAACTCTCCTGATGTTTTGGATTAAAAAACATTAAAAAGGGCAAAAGAAATAGCTGATCAGTCAGTGGTATGTGCAGAGCTTAATATTTGGGCATTAGTTGTTTTTATGGCCTTCTGTTTCTGGACCTGAATCCACTGATCATTGGATTAGTGGATAATATGGCCAATTTGGGAACAGAACTTCTGGTGAAGTGAAGAAAATGTTTTTCATTCCACAGAAATAGGTGCTTGCTGACATCTAGTGGCAGTTTTAAGCTGATGCAGTAAAAATAGTCCAGTATTTCAGTGCAGAAACTTGTATTTCATAAAGCCTTTTTGTCTCCCCAAACTTCTTAGTTGTCCTTTGCAGTGGACCAGAAAAATATTGTCCTAACAAAAGGCCTTTGCATTCGATGCCTGACTAATAACTTCTTTGTTCCTTATCTCTTTTCTAGATTAAAATACTTCAAGCCACGGGCTTACCGCAGCACCTCTCCAACTTTGTGTTCTGCAAATACACGTTCTGGGATCAGCTGGAGCCGGTTAATGTGGCACCTGAGGTGGATCCTTCCTTATCTCCAAGCAGCAAGGAGCCACGGTGCATGGTTGTCTTCGATCACTGCAGTGTAAATCGTCTTTTCTGTTTTATTACCCATCTTTAATAAGACTCCAAACCTCTTCAGAATCCATCCACTACACTACTCGGTGCACAAAAGTCACTGAAGAAGATAAAGGGGATTGATAAAGTGAAACAATCAATAGACAGGGAGATTTATACTAGAGTTTAGCTGCAGTAAGAATGCCCAAGAGTGGGAAAAGGGATATTTGAGTATGTTTGTGTCTACATTTGAGCTGATCACTGAACACTCTGATGAATCCCAGTCATTGCCTGTGTTCTCATCTTGTTCTTCCTCCAAATTGTTAATGCATTGAGAAATTTAGTCCTTTTAGCTTATAATTTTTAAAGTGGATGCAGTTGAGTATCTCGGAATTTTGAGGCTTGGATTCTAAATGTTAGGAAACGTGAATTTGGGCAGCGTGTGGTCATTTTTCAATTCTTTTAGACTTTGATCTTCAGCGAGTTGTACATCTTTGCCTTGCATCCCCCAAAACATGCATACAGTAAAGTCAAAACAACAGGGCTCTAACCCTCAAAGGAACCCTTTTGGTGTTACTTTCTTGCCAGCAATATGGATAGGAAAATGCTAACTATTTTGTTCTTAAAAATGGTAGGATCTGAATACACACAGCAGGAAAGATTAGCTATGGAAATAAGACCGTAACAGTTCTAATAACCCTTCCAGACCCTTAAACAACTTTGTGAAAAGCCTTTAATGGATTTTACAGAAATTTCAGACAGTGGAGGCTCTTAAATGGGATTAGTCGTATTAATGTGACTACAGTTCAGCTTATTTAGACTATCAAACTGGCCTGGAAGTGGAAGATTTTTTTTTTTTTTAGAAGTCAGTGTTGTGTGGTGAGAGTCATTAACCAGTTTGTTATGTCCTTTACATACAGGAGTTTTCTGTCAGTATTTCTGAAGACTTCATGGAGCATCTTTATGATGGTGCTTTGGCAATTGAGGTTTACGGGCACAAGCAGAGTGGCGATCGCAGGAATCCAGCCCTGTGGGATCTGGGAATAATTCAAGCCAAAACACGAAGTCTTCGTGACAGGTGACTAGAGAAAATAGATTATCAGTTTGGGATTCTGGAAATTCGCCATCTGCAAGGCCAAATTTTGCAGGAGATTTGACACAAGTAGTCACGTTTTTGGGCTGATGAAAACTGAACCAGATATTTGAGACTTTGTCTAGTAGACTAGAGTGAACAGACTGTCTGTTGTGAAAACAACATGTGATATCTTAGTGGGCTTCAAAAAAAGAGAGAGAGAAATGCTCATTTTTGTGTTTAGAATTAAAAATGTTAAACCTTAAGGTTTTCTAGTAAAATCCCTTCTATTTAAACATGTGAATAATGTTTTACAACGAAGCAGAAGACAGCAGGCTCATTATTTGTCTTCATATTGTTGGTCTGAGCCTGTGAACTGTGAAGCCTAAGATGTCAAGGTGGCTTTTCTAACTGTAGACTGATGGGTTGGAGTTCAGACCTCAGTACATTCTAGGCCATAAAGTGCTACAATGTGCAATGCTTCCATTGGAAGAACTATTTTGCTAATTATTTTGAATGGAATAAATTGCATTTGGATTTTTTGCTTTCAGCCATTTGTTATTCCCAGGGTAAGCTTGGCAACTTTTTTTTTGCTTCTCCTATTAAATAGAAGACAGTTCTGCACCTTCATTTACTTCTGGTTTTTGGTCATTTTAGTGCCAGCCTGTATGTATGCTGAACAGGAATTATACCATATGTAGGGTAGTTTAAAAAGAGAAGATTGAAAGAATGTTATAAATAGAGTTAGATTTGGTATCTGGGTAATAAGTATCATCATCCTTTTTAATTTCTAGATATGACAAAAGTGTCCATTTCTTATTTAAGGTCTTGGAAGAACTGGAAGGAAAGCAGTAGTTGTGATGAGGTTCAAAAAGGTGCCTGAATCTCAAGAATTTTCAATCTGACAGCACGTTTCAATCTGCTGCCATCTCTGTGGGTCTGATGTCACTGACAACCCTGGGCTTTTGTGGCAGTCACTGAAACCAGAGCTTAAGTGTTAGAATCAAATTGGATTCAATTGGAATTGGATTTGGCACTTCAATCAAGAAAAGGCTTAAACTGTCAGTAAAATTATAAGATGGACAATAGTAATCCCATCTGAATACAAGTGACATTTGCAGAAGTGTCCCTTCAGGTCTCCAATCTGAACGCTTTGGTGGGGTGTTTGTTTTGTTCTGTTTTAAGACAAAATACCACGTGTGACAGTTCTTGGCATGTTTTGCAGGTGGAGCGAAGTAACCCGAAAGCTGGAGCTCTGGGTTCAAATTCTAGAGCTGAACGAGAACGGGGAATATTGCCCCGTGGAGGTGACTCCTGCCAAGGACATCAGCACCGGAGGCATCTTTCAGCTCAGACAGGTAAGGTGACAGGTTCAGGATATGTGAAAAGAGCCTCCAGGAACCTGGGAGGCTTTTATTTTGTATAAGGGGATGGTGTCCAGGGCACCATCAAGCTTAGGTGTGAAATGTGGTCTTGAACCTCTAAATTCTCCAACACCTTTGAATTTTTCCTACTATCCAAAGAAGGCAGTTACTTTGCTGCACTGATAGCATCAGTGAGGGAGAATTTTGCATGAAGGGGACCACAATCAGCAACAAGTTCATGACAGATCCAGTAAATCAAAACCTGGGCTTTTCTTTTGCAGTCTTGTAGATAGGGAAGAGATCCTGTTTTCAGTCTTTAAGTATTTTTTAAAAAAAATCCTATATGTTAAGAAAATGCTCAATAAAAAGTAAGCTTTTTGGGGGAGACTTGCCAAATGTTGAGCATTATGTGGACATAAATCCTTGCAACAGAAGTGGCTGCTCTTGAACACTTGGTCGTTCTTGCTGAGGCTGCAGCACTTGCCCCTTCCATCTTCAAAATGTGTCACTCAAAATATGTCACTTGCAGGTGGCTGCCAGTAGAGGTCTCTCTGGCATTAAACTTTTGGGGATTTTATACCTGTTGGTTTGATACTTTTTTTGAAATGCTTCAAATCGTTCCCGTGTTCAGGGGCAGTCTCGACGAGTTCAGGTCGAAGTGAGATCCGTACAGGAATCTGGGACCTTGCCACTAATGGAGGAATCCATATTATCCATCGGCATCGGCTGCGTCCAAATAAAACATGTTAAACCACAAAAAATACATGAAAATTATCAGGTAAGAGCCTGATTGTTTCTTTTCAAATGTGGATTTTTCCCAAACTTGTAAAAAATAAAGTTGGAAGCAACATCATTGGTCATGAGGGCAATCCTCAAGATTTAGCTTCATTAAAGGGAAATTTTCTTCCATCCTAAAAATGTCCTTAAAGATGGAAAATCCAGTTTCTCAGCAGTGTCCTAGGCCAGCTATGCCTTTTTTTTTCTCCATTCTGCTTATTTTTATGACTCTTTTAGAGCAGGTTGTGCTCTTCTGCTCCTGAACTGAGCAGGTTTCTCCAAACGTTTCCATCCTGAGACAATGTTTTCATTTCTTATAAACTTTACTTGAAAACCATGACTGTGTTGTATGCACAGAAAGTATGTTATATGCACATAAGACACGGGCCCCTTTTAGCTCCTTTTCTAGAGAAACAAGACCCAGATGAACATCCAGTCTGTTGGATCTCATGCTGTTTCTTCCCCAGACGATTTCTGATTTTTTGACGAGTTTCAACCACATCTGGTAGAGCAATGCACAAAGTTTTAAGTTCTTTCAAGAAGACTCTTAAGCTTAAGCTTTTCTTGAGACAGACTAGTGAGCTGTCTCTGATGCTGCTAACCCATGGGGGAAAGAGCTGTTGACAACAGCGCTTCATTAGTTCTGCTTACAGCAACCCTCAGACTTGAACATCTGGATTTTAAGCCTCCGTGTTTGCATTTCTCTGCCTCAAGTGAAACAGTATCTATAGAACTCAAAAGATTTTCTGAAGGCTTAATCTAAAAAAAAATGCTGCTGCTGTATGGCTTTTTATTTTTAACTTTGCTAAATTTTTGCTTTCATTACTGACGTAGACTCCAGGGACTTATTATTAAGACAAGTACTAACTCGATGCAGACTGGCATCTGCTTTTGCGTGCACGGGGCAGGGATGACAGCCGCATTTACTGCCATTGCAAAGGGCTGTGAAAGGTGGTGTCTCCCATCAGAAAACAACAGAAAACCAAGTGTCAAGGGTCTACATTGTCACTGCTTTGTGGCAGACAGTGTTATTCTGTCTTGAAAACTGACTTAGATGTTTACAGATTTTCTTCTCTAACTGCTAAGGCAAGTTTACCCTGAGGTTCTTTATGTCAGGCTTTGGTTTTCAGGGCCTCCTCTAGTATTCCTGAGCAGAATGAGGTTTCTTTACTGTCCAGGCTCAACAGGTCCCAAGTTGTTCCATATAATCACCACAATTTAAATATTTCACTTTCTTCCAATTAAGAATAATCCTGATAAAATTATTTCTGGTTTTGTTTGTTTTTATTGCTTTTTTCCATTACAATAGTTGTATTTTTTTAATTTACATGTTTGGACCAGCTAATAGGAGGAAATCTTTGGTACCCTCCCAGACTGGTTCAAAAAGGAAAACTTGGCAGCAGGGATAATTGTCATGTTTTATTTCTATGGCTTAGCATAGTCTTAGCATTGCTAAGCTTAGGCTTTTATTGAAATTGTTTAAAATAGTTGCACCTTTTCCATTGAGTGTGTTTCCTTGCTATCACAGAAAAAATTAATGACCTGACTTTGTATGTTTTGGCCTAGGAGGAAGAGGATGACATGGACAGTTATCAGGTAAAAAAATTCCATTCTCTCTTCCTAGAAATGCAGATATTTTTAGGTAAAACTGTGTTAAAGGAAGATTAGCATTTTTATCGTTATTCCACTGATTGGATATATGGAGAGTCTTTTCTCACAAGAGAATAAAAGCCTGAGGACTATGTAAATTGTTGTGCTACAGAGCCATGTGGTGGGTCGAGGGGAGGAGGGCTAAAAATGTGATGCCTTAGTGAAGATTTCTGGAAGAAAACCCAATTATTTCTCCTTTTCTGCATTTTGGGGAAACCTACCCTTCTCAGCAAGCTAGGTTAAGATTTTGCACATTAAGAACAAGCATGGTGCTGTTGAAGATGCAATCAAATTCTTCATGCTATTTCATCTTATAAATGTGCTGTGTGTGAGACCTGGTGTATAATGCATAATGCATAATAACCTCTGGGCAAGCAAGGAGTGCTTGAGTCCGAAGAAAACAGGGAGAAAATAACTGAAATCTGAACCTTTTATTTTTCCTGAAGTCTATGTAATATCACAGCTATTTGAGCCTTACAAGAGGCCTGATGAGGCACAATATCTGTGATGCATTTTCACCTGCTAGTGAATAGCATGAACAAAAGCACGTTGTCATCATCATTGTTGTAGATCTCAATTTGGGAGATGGGAGCAACAAGAGATTTAACATTCTCTGGCAGATTCCAGGGTACTTCTCAGCATCTCCACGAGGGGTGATACAAACACAGTCTATATTCCTGCCTTCATCCATTTTTCTTGACAAAATATTTGCTATAACTTGTTGTGGAAGGAGTCTGAACTGCTGCTGCTGTAAAAGAAACCTGTCTGAACCCATCCCAGAGCTGCTAACTTGTCTTTGTGGCACCCAACCTGCTGTGTGTGGAGGATCATTCATCATTTCTGAACGTCTCCACCCCTGAGGCAATAGGATTTTCCAATATTGCAGAAGTTAGTGGGTTTTAGACTAATTTGGAGGCAAAGAAATTTATAAAGTGAAGTTAGTACAGAATGGTATAAAATATCAGCTCGAAAATACCAGTTTTGAGTTGGCAAGCAAAAATTCTATTAAGAAAGATGTGAAAAAATATGGGAAAGGAGCATCAGACATATAAGGAAGAGCTGAAATAACTAAAATGTTCAGTCCTGGTGAGATCTGCTGAACCTTCTCTTCTCAATGACTGTAACTGGGAGAGAGTAAAGAAATTGGAGTGAGGCCCTTAGTATCCAATGAAGGGATGAGAGGCAGTGAGAAAAAAAAATAAATATTGGAAATTCAATTAAAAATAACAGAAAAAAAAGAAAAAAAATAACTGTGAGAGTGGTTAGAAACGGGAACAGGTTCCCCAGAGGGGTTATGGATTTTCCATCCTTGGAGTTACTCAAGCCCTGAGCAAGCCTCGAAAGTTGAACCAAGCTCTCTTGAGGCTTGGACTAAGAGGATTTCCAGTGGTCTCTTCCAACCTCAACTACTCTGCAATTCTGCGTATATTGTGCTGTAAAAAGAAAAGAAATAATGGATAAGAGCTAAGTGGTTTGTTTCTATCTTAATTATCTGTTCCTTGGGTGCAGGATGAGCAGAAGAGTTGAAGAAATGGGTAAGCCACAGACGGGAAACATTGGCTTTCCTGGGTCAATATTTAGCATGACGTTTTCCTCTTCACAGGATAGGGATTTGGAGAGGCTGCGTCGGAAGTGGCTGTGTGCCTTAACAAAGCGCCAGGAATATCTTGATCAGCAGTTGCAAAAGCTCGTTGGGAAACCTGGTAAGCAAATTATGATTGAGGGTGACTATAGTAATAGGTTGGGACACACATGTGCATGCACCCTTTTTCTCCTATTATATTATAAAATTCTAGACAGTGAGTTAATGGAGGATTCTGTGAATGATATATCTTAAACATATGAGAAAGACACGGCGTAAGAAATGGTCTCTGTTGTCCTAACTGGCATCTTGTCTCTCCAGATAAAACAGAAGATGATGCAGACCGGGAGGCCCAACTTTTAGAGATGAGGCTGACCCTTACCGAGGAACGAAACGCTGTCATGGTCCCTTCTGCTGGCAGTGGCATCCCTGGAGCTCCAGCAGAGTGGTATGACATACATACATTGCAATACACCAAAAAGAATGTAAAAATGATGCATGGCTGGAATTCTTGCCATTTTTTACTTGCCCTACTTGCTCCGTATGCTGTATGAGCAAAGTTGTTAAAATTAGTGCTCTTGCTTAAATTATTTTATTAGGTTGTGTATTTGAAATCCAGAAATGCTATTTAGTAAACGATACTCTTATTGATCAGAGTGTAATTATGACCTTCCTAAAGAAACGGAATCAATATTTATTACCACTGCACTTACCATTAAAAAAAATTAGCTAATATGTTAATTACCTGGTTCATTCACTTAAAAGGCTGCTCCGTCATAATAAAACTGCATCTACAGGAGCATTTTGTTGTGTTCCTGGTTTAAGCACAAAGTCTGTTTAGTCAGCAAGTGTTGCATGTAATTTTCTAACTATTAAAAATAGTAAATTATGCTAAACTGAGACTGCCACACTGGAGCAGCTGTGAGCAACAACTGCAGATAAGGAAGCAGGGCTGCTCTGCTTCTAACTTCTTGTCTCTAGTTGCTCTCAACTTTCTGAATTTTTATTTTCTGAGCAAGCCTCTAGCAATATTTTTGATGGCGTCAAGTGTCGTGGAGTTTCGCGCTAGGGTTTGCTAAAACTAGTATTGCTGAAACATAGAAATGTCAGATACTTTGTTAGTGATGCTTAAGTCAACTTTCATGTTAAATTAGTTGAGTAGCACCAGTCACTTGAGAGGAAGAATCTATTTTGAACACATTTTCTGCAAAGGGAGTGTTCAAACTGATGCAAACACCTTATATATTAAATAAGACTTCAACCTGTTCCTGTGTACCCTAAATTCAGTAGGACCACATTGATTGTTGATGAGTTGGCTACAGCCTTTCTACAATTTAAAAACATCTTTTGTGCTTCATACTAGATTTTTAGTGCATCATTAATGTTGTGAGGATTAAAAGTGCAAGGCCACGAAATATTTATTTTCTAAAAACAAACACCCATGTTACTATTTCATCCACATTATGAAAGATATACCTGATATGGCTGTTTTGACTGTTACATGTGTGTGTTTAACAAGATAAAGCAACAACTACAGAGTGTGGCAGCATCAGTGTTGGTTTAAAAACTTCAGTGCTGAATTTTCTGTTTCTAGATTCTGTCTTCGCTGACATCCCTAATGCAGAGCTTTTGTGTTTAATAAATGTGCATGTCAGAGTAAATAAACTTAATTTTACTATTAGCATTTTAGAGAAAAGAAAACATTTCTGAAAGCAGAGGTCAGAGAAAATAATAATCGTAAGAGAACTGATATATAAGAGGTATCAAATGAGTTGCCTCTCCCTGAATCTGCAACAGTAAATTAAAATAAAGCTGTTTGCCAAGGTTATCATTGGCCTGACCTACCACTGAAGCTGTAGTGAATGCAATACAGTGTGGGCTTGTGTCGTAAGGTACGTGTGCTGGGTAAATCTGTGTTAGTTTAAATGCCACTATTGTCCCCATTTTACATTTCAGGACTCCAGTGCCTGGTATGGAAACTCACATTCCTGTTATTTTCCTTGACTTGAATGGTAAGTGCTTTTTTAAAAGGACAGAATGCTTTGAAACCGACTTTGTATAGCCAAAAACATCCTATTATTCGAGTGAACTGATAAGACAAATGCTTGGAATGACAGGTAGATTCATTTGAAAAATGTACTTAGTTCATTGAGTCCAATTATTTAGTGTTTCAAAATGCACAGCATTGTATACGGAATTAACCATTCACTTTCATAATCCCTATATTGTGCAGATATTTAAGAAGTAAAAGAGAAATAGCAGAAGGAGCAAACCTGAGGATTTGAGCAGCAAAAGGCAGCGTAAATAAAAAATAAAATAATCGTAGGGAATGCTTCTTTTGGGGTCTTACCAAGAGTATAGCATGGATGATGTGAAGTCACTCGTAGTAGTGTCTGCATATCATAAAAGTGGGACATGAAAAGCTCGAGTTAGTTTTGCAGCCTGAGCAACGTATTAGCAGACTTTTTGGCCAAAGATGAGAAATTACAGCAAAGAATTTGCCGACCCTTAGGTAAAATCCAGGGGTCAGCAGGGGCTAATCAGCCCTCAAAGAGGGTTTACACTTGGATTAGAAGCATCAGGTAAGGGTGTGAAGGTGGCATTTTGCCTGTTGCAGTGACACGTTTGCTGTGGTTACATTTATGGCTCAGGTATCAATGAGCTGTTTGGGATACATGGAATGGCTTCAGAGAGGCTCTAGTTAATAATTTATTAACTGTGGGAGAGTCAAGCCAGAACAGGTTGAGTTTCTTCTCAAAGACCAGATTAAAGCTTTGATCACAGTCTAAAAGTGCTGCATTTTTACTTGCTCAACCTGCAGATTATCTTTGTTAAAAAAAAAAAAAAAAAAAGGAGGGGGAGAAAAAAAGAAAGGAGACAAAATAATACCAAAAAAAGCAGTGTACTTGGTATGATTAAGCAGTAGGATTGCTAATATACCAAGGTATCCATGCTGGCAGTTGGTGATGAAAATGTGAATTAATGACTTCTGCAATGTTCTTTACAGAGGTAATTGCTCTGTTTCTCCTAACCTTCTCCATCCTCATTTGTTTCTAGCTGATGACTTCAGTTCCCAAGATAATCTCGATGACCCAGAAGCAGGTGGCTGGGATGCTACTCTTGTTGCAGAAGAAGAGGAGGAGTTTTTTGAGCTGCAGATTGTAAAGCATCACGATAGTGAGGTAAGCAGAGATGCAGACTGGGGTATTCAGCTCAAGAGTCTTTTAGTTGTTCTCAGGAGAAGTGAAAATATCAAAAATGGCCTGTGAGGTATATAACACATCTCTCAAATGGTTGATTTTTGTTTTCAAGGAATATATGCTGGGAATTGAGCCATAAAAAAAAAGAAAATTCAAGAGTCGTCCTTCACCTAAAATTGGACATTGCAAATGCTTGCAATTCTGAGTTTGTATTGAACTTAAAACTCAAACAACAAAAAGAAAACAGGCAAATTGGAATATTAAAGTCCACAGCTGGGAAGCCAAACAGCCTGAACTCTGACTATTTTGTGGTCTTAGAGGAGCTTTAATCCTGGTGATGTTTGGATTTTTTGCGTTGTTGGTTTTGTTTTAAAGCCTGGAAAGATTGCTACCATGTTCTTCCTCTTCTCCCTGGAAGATAAACCATATAAACCTTCTGCAATATTTATATTTTAACCTTCAAGAAAATTCCAGCTTTACTTATATTGCTGCAATTGCAATTTGCTGAAATACTGAATGGATAGTTTTCATGTAGTATAATGGAGGAAGTTCATTGCAATCTCTGTTGCTTTCTGGCTTATCTTAATAAATTAGGCTAAGTGATCTTATAGTTCTGCATATTTTAACATTTATTTATATGATATTGAGGACTCAAATATCTTTCTTCAAGGGGAAATGTTCCAGGGTTGGAGCAAATTGGCATTTTTAATCCCAACATCTTCATTTGGCAAAGTAATGTTGATTTTCTTAAATAGCCTCTTCTAAAATGCAGGCGTTTTTCTTCATAGGGAGTGAACTGGAGCCGCCAGGTCTCAAAATTTATGTATTATGTATTTTTGATAATTACACTTAATTAATTACAGTTAATTATACTCCTAATTATGCTTATTAGAGGATACGTTTTTTTTTTTCCTTTGCAGGTGAAAGCAGAAGCCTCCTGGGACTCCACAGTCCACGACTGCATCCAGCTCAGCAAAGGCACAGCAGCAGATGAGAGGGTTTTCCTTATCGTGAGAGCCACCGTCCAGCTCAGCCACCCTGCAGAAATGCAGTTAGTGCTCCGCAAACGCATCTGCGTCAACGTATATGGCAGACAGGTATATATTTTATAGCAACCCCTCACCTTTTCGCTCTGTTTAGCAGGGTAAGGTGTGATTTGTGAAATAAACCACTGCTTTGTGCAATTTACTGCTGCTGTGACTCAGTTTCTCTCCCTCAAGCAAGAGAAATATATTAACTTCTTGCAGGGAGACTTCAAGAGGACAAGTAATCTTCACAGAATCTTCGATATTGTGCATGATGATACAGCCTTTTATTTTTTAAAGGCTCCTGTGTAACATGGAATATGAGATTATCTTTATTTTTTCGGTATTATTTGTGTTAATCACTCAGTAATTGCTTTATTCCCAATTTCTGAAAAGCAGGAAGAGTTAGTGCTTGCTGAGGTTGGAGCACATATTTTGCAAAAATTGCATCAGAAGAAACCCGTGTATTTCCCTATCCCTAGAGCATGGTCGCACCCTCCTGTATGTATATATGTATCCAGGTATAACCATTTATGCTATATAAGGAATAATTAGTTAGAGAAACTAACTAATAATTAGTTAGACAAGGGTTCCTTGTGTAATTTCTCAAAATGAGTCACTCTTGGTCCTTTTTATTTTCCAGCTGGCTTATTCCCTTCTGATACTGTGTAGGTAGCAGCAGTTTGACAAATGGAAAGCAATTGTTATTCAACAACAGATCCTAAAATGTGTTTTATTTTGAAGAAGATGATGGGAAGACAGAGACTGTTCAGAATCCAGCTTCCCATAGCAGTGACGATGACAAAGCAGGAACCCTGATCTGCTGTTCTGCTTGTCTGCCTGTAGTTAAAATCTGGAGCAAGTGCAGAAGAGAAACTCTATATGCAGCTCTAAACTGCTTTTAATATTAGGGGAAAAAAAGGCATCACAGTTTTTGCTGTCCTGGTTAAGCAAATGCACTTTTCTGAGAAAGGGAACACTGCATTTTTTTATCACGTCGAATGGGAAGAGCCTATTCAACACACAAACCGAGCCTGTCGATAATTATAATTGTATTAAGTCTTCATCAATTCTCTTTTCTACAGATGTGGTCAATGGTGCTTTCTAACTGTTTTGCAACACCGTAAGCTGCAGCTTTCTTGCCAGGTTTCTCAAAATCCCCGTCGATAACCTTTCCTTGGGTGTTTGTCTCAGCAGCAGCTTTGAATGACTCATCTCTGCATTAATTCAACAGGCCGGTTCTTAACCCTGCAAGGCGCCAAGTCAGCATAAACAATGTCTGTGCCCCCTTAAATCATTCTTCATAACGATCTCTCTGGTCAAGAATTTAATGCCTCTGCTTGTCAATATTCAAGACAAGTCACCTAGGGCGCTGCAAAAAAAAAAAATAATTCTAGAACTAGCAAGTGCTGCGTGTGCTGGTTAAGCAGGCACCTTGCAGGGATGGAAGTTAATCCTTTTTCTGCATGTGAAATACAGACAGAAGTGATTTCCCTCCGAGCTGAGATCTTTGACCCTACAAAATGTTGACTAGTCTTTGGGTTTGAGCTTCTTCCTGCATAAACACGTTAAAACACCTTTTTTCCTTAAAAAATAAGACATATTTTCCTTTTTTGTTTCCTGCAGGGCTTTGCGCAGAGTTTCCTCAGAAGAATGTCCCACCGAAGCTCCATTCCTGGCTGCGGTGTCACTTTTGAGATAGTCTCAAATATTCCAGAGGTGAATAGGAATTCAAAATATCTGAAGTTGACTATGACTCTTTTTTTGTGCTTGTTTTGAGCACGTTTTCGCTCGCTGCTTCAAGCACAAACTATGGTTCTTACGAAACATTAAGCAAATTTCTTTACCTGCTGCCTCCGTAGTGTCTGCATATTCTGTTAAGTGAGGATCTGTTTGCTTAGGTCCTCGAAGAAACGTTTTGAAGAACCACAGACCTAATGATAGGTCTATGGGAGGGGAGATAAAAAGGGGAAGAAAAATGGGTAGATGAAGGGCCTAACTTGAAAATTTAAGTAACATGAAGTGAAACTGCAATAATGGTAGTGTAATGTGCACTGTGCAAGCTCTTTCAGTGCTCTTAGACTTATAGTCAGAAATCTCCAATGTCTGAAGACATCTCCGAGAAGAAGAAACCTCCAAGACGTCTGAATCTGCCTAGAAGCTGAAGTGAAAATGATGTTCGTGTTTTAAAAATGCCTCATGTGGGAGATTCTTCTTGAAAAAAGGTGGTATCTCTTGTTTCCCCCAGGATGCCCAAGGAGCTGAGGAGCGCGAAGCGCTAGCCCGAATGGCAGCCAACGTTGAAGACGCAGCCTCGGCCGACTCGGAAGCCTACATCGAGAAATACCTGCGGAGCGTCCTGGCCGTGGAGAACATCCTCACCCTGGACCGCCTGCGCCAGGTCCGAGAACACTGCCGAGCAGTGGAAATGTTTCCCTAAGTGCCCACAGTGGCTTAAAAGCAGAAAAACAAAACCATCACTTCACTACATAGCTCAGGTTCTTAAATGGTGCTGGTGGCAAGAGGCCAGAGGAGCAAACATGCGGGGCTGGATCTCTTTGTAGAGATGTTCTACCTGCAACACAGACAGGGCTCAACACTTTACTTTAAATACACTCTTGTGGGGACCTTAATCCTTTTTGCTATTTTTTAAAACCGTGCCTTGCTAATTATGGTTGGAATTTTTATTTCTAAGGCTTGGTTACAGCTCTTGTCATTTTGCACATATTCTGCCCTGGACAAAGCAAACCTGTCAATAAAGATTGGGTTAATCTTAAGTGTAACTTGATCTGTTTACCAAGAAAAACACAGGAGAGGGAAACGTTTATTGAATATATTCTGGCTATGAATTATGCAAGCGCAAAAGAAAGTTATGCAAAACAAGCCAGAGTATTTGCCTGCCCACTCTAAATTAATGGTGAAGTGCAGTGCACTCTAACTATTGAAAGCGAGTTCCCTGTCATGTGTAATTAGTTTAAAGGATTAAAACAGGAGCTCAGCTAGGAAAAGGAGCCTAAGTCTTTGTATCTGTAGCAGTCATGTCATGGATTGAAAACCAGCTGTAAAATCCTACCCATGTCAATCAACGAAATACTAGATGTTAAAATTTGTCCACTGTTAGGCTTGTGGTTCTGTGTTATGTGCAATTTTTGAAGGCTGGGCAATAAGGTTGTTGAGCAGCATTTTTCACATATAGCCTAAACTACCCTGGGGTATTTGGAGTTGAGATTTTTATTTTCTTTTTTTGTGCGTGTGGTTGGCAGGAGGTTGCTGTAAAGGAGCAGCTAATGGGAAAAGGAAAACTCTGCCGGAGGAGCCTGAGCTCTCCCAACGTGAATCGGGTGAGTATTCCGTGCACAAAGAGCACAGCCAGTCCAGCCTTGCAGGAATAGGTCCCTATAATGCCTGAGTCACAGAGTACAGCATTGAATTACCTTTTCCTTGATCCTTCTGTTTGCCTGTGCTGTTTATGAGCGTGTAATTTGCTAAGCAGAGGCAAAACCTGCAAATATGAATAATTTTGTCATACAGGCTAAATGTTTAAAGCGTCTACACAATCCATGCTATGTGAAAAAGCAGTGTAAAAGGAACTCCTGCATTTCTCCCTGAACACTGAAGGATTTTCATCTAGATTCCCTAGAAAATTTGAAAGCAAATTACAAGTATTTAATGAATTAAGCTTTGCAACAGCCTTATAAGGGCATTCTCTTTTCCTGTTCAGAGCACAGGAAAAATGAGACACTTTATTGTCCAAAATCCAAATTCAGATGTTTTGGTGGAATTAGTAATGAAATTTTTTTTGCTAAATTCTGCCTTCTTTGTAGTTAGTAGCCAGAACTTCACGTTATGTCTCTTGGCTTTCAGTTCCACGTTATGTCTCTTGGCTTTCAGTTCTGCTTTAACTGCTAGATGGTTTCTTTTCACTCTTCTTTGTTTTATATTCAATGAGTATTTATATTAATCAGTTCTTACGTTATGTTAAGAAATAATTCTGTTTGCCTCGACCGTTTCAGCTTTCCGGAAGCCGCCAAGATTTAGCTCCCCCCTACAACCTGCTCAGTAACCGGGTGAGTATCTGAAACCTTCCTTAGATATATTCTGTAGAGGAAATACAGGAATTACGTGCATTATGGCCTCTTTATGTCCTCGGGGCCATTCCTACGACATGGGAGCTTTGGAAATGCAACACTGGATCTTCTGGGAAGGCTCCTGGGCCACCTCCTGATGGGGACCACTGCTGCCATCCGCTGTGGGACATACAGTGGCAGATCTGAGCTGATTACACCAGGTTTTATGGAGCCACCCATTTACCCAGAATTGCATTTGTGAGAGAAAGTGTTCTCATTGTCAGGTTTCTTCCAAAGCTTTTACTTGCTCAGATGCAAACCTTTCAGGTAAGGAATGAATTTGACCTTGCAAGTAAGTCCAGATCCACCTTCAGGATAGACCAGTGCAAGAGTCTCTGACCTTCACGAGGAAAACCAGCACTCTTGAGCTTGAGAAACCCCGTTATGCTCTGTAAAACTAACGCTACAAATCAAAAGTATTTCTTTTAAAGGAGAAAGATTAAATTTAAACTTATTTTTCGAAGCCTAGATAAACTGAAGTGCCTTCTCCTGATAGATATTCTGCCCAGCATGCGTGTAGTCGTTTGAAAAGGGAGAATCTGATGGTGACAAGGCATTTTAATGCATAATGCAGTTGCTTGGAATAATAGAATTTTGATGTAGTGCTCTAGCATGGGTTGCTAAATATGCTACATTTGCTCCATGTGGAGAATGCTAAAATATGTGCAGGTGATAAAGTGCTTATAGCAAGTTGTATATGGGGAGAATTGCAGAATGTTTCAATATTATAGTTTTTTTTATCTCAAATATTCAAGATCTAAGTTCTTAATGATTTTTTTTTCTTCCCTTCCCCTCCATAACTTCCTTCATTGCATGTTTTCAGAGTCCAAAGGTCCCAGCAGAGGTAATGCATTAGGTCCACCTAATGAGTGAGATAATCGTCTTATCTCACTATAAAGTTTATTTTGCTCACTTAGCTGCTTTGACTTCCTGCTTTAAAGATGCTGCTGTTGGTGTCCCATTTACATAGGACGTGGCAAAAGAGTTTTGCTGTTGAAAAACCTGCCCTTAAAGCAGTGTGAAACTGGTACAAATGAGAGAACATTCTCCATCTTAGTGCATCCGTGCAGCTTGTTGCACATCTGTAGCTATTTTGCTGCCACATTTTGCAGTTTTGTGGACATCTAAACATGATGAGGGTGAAATGTTTCACAAATGACTCTAGATAAAAAGCAGATGGACACAAAGAGCAAGGAAATACTTGCCAGTGATGTAGACATCAGCTAAGCAGGGATCAGATAAACACTGAGAGTTTCTTCCATATCTTTTCCCTGACTTTAAGGCTTTCATCAGTTAACTTTTGATTTCCGCAAAAGAGTGAATTTAAATTAATACCAGGGCCAGCTGAAAAGAAGTTGAGCTTTTGTATCATGTTAACACTCTCATGGGAATGATTGTCCCTCTGGTTGTACCAAGCTTAATTGCAATTAATTGGTAGTGGTTTGCATGGGGTTTTGCAGCTTTTTGCTTTTTTTTTTTGGTTTAACCACTGACAAACACACTGTACTGCTGTAAGCTGGTGCTGAAATGTGTTGCTTGCCTCCTTGCTGGCTTCATTGCAAAGCGCTTGTTCTAGGGCACTAAAGGTGATGGGATGAATATGTAAAAATAGAGTCATCTGCAGTGTTGAGGAATTACTATTTTACCAAGAATTTGGCCTTGTTTACAAGGGACTATAATAAGCTAATTTCAAGTGTAATAAGCTAAATTCAAGTCATTGTATCATAAGAAACATCACTCACAGGGTGGGAATTGCATCCCGAATTGGGCACAGGACTTACCTGTCAAACCTGTATGCCTTAAGGGTAGGAGAAGCCCTTGATACTTTTTCAGGATCTTCCTCTCCTTAACTTTTATTCCATTCCTCCATTTCCCTCTTTAATTTTAATCACATTATTCCTTATGTTATTGCATGGATTTTTAGCTTTGTTGGGAATTGAGGCTCAAAGTTGGTTCTTTGATATGGTTCTTGAGTCTCATTCCTGTATTTATACTGTTAAAGCAATCAGTACAGACTATACTTTAATTATCAGCACTGTGTATTGCCAGGACTTGATTCCGTGCAAAAAAAGACTATAAAACAAGCTGGAATAAGAAGGAAAACAGGGAAATGACTTTTAAAATAGCTCCAGAACAGAGTGCTACATTTGTCTCTTACTAGGTTAACAGAACTGTATGTGGTTTTACCTCTGAGTTTTATTTGTTTGCTTAAACAAGGACAAGTTAATTCTTCTGTTCACAATGAAAATATTCCCAATTTGTTCCTAAAACACCTTGACATGATAGTTGTGCAGCCTGTGTTTCTTGTATTTCTTTTCTGGAATGCCTGGTGGTTTGTTGCTCCAAAGCTTTGCATCCATAACCATGTAAGAAGTCAAGATTGTGCAACTTAACCTGCAGGTTTTAATAGAAACCAAAGTTTTTTCACCAGATTGGTATTGTGTAGATCAGTGGAAATAATCTCACTTTCTGATTCAGTAGAATGGTGAGGACCTAAGGAACTTGGGCTGAAAAAGCCATAGGAAAGTCTTTGTGTGCTTTTTCTGTTATTTCTTTTGCTTAATCTCATGTCATCTTCTCCCAGAGTGACATCAGTACCAGACAACAAAATCAAGTGATATTTCAGCATTCTTTGAGGCGTGTGACTGCATCCCACCAAATATTCCTGTTTCCTTTAAGCTTCTTCAGCAGCTCTGAGCTGGGCCATCCAAGAGACAGAATTGTATGGGGATATTTTCCTCTTCTGGATATGAAACGAACTCTTTTCTCACGTTTTGATTTTCCTCCTGAAAACTAATCCATGAGTGGGGCTCAGAGGAGACTCCAGCGACCTGCTTAAAGGGGAAGGCAGCTTCATCATAGCCCAAAGTCTGGATACTTCCGTGATACAGAGTTGCAGTCAGAGATAATACCCAAACATGGGGCTTAAGGTATGAGGAGAACCATCCATCCACACTGATAAAGGAGGAAGCTTTTAAGAAGAGCTTAAGGCCCAAAGGTATCAAAAATGCAAGATTAAACAAAGTCCTGGTGATACTGTTATTCCAAGCCTGAGTTACACCAGTTTTCACTTGCCTTCAGTCAACTCTTTGCATCTGCACTGTGGTGGTTCTCCACAGAACCAGAGCTTGGTGTCTCTAGGTCGAATAATACAGTTGTTATCTGGGCTAAAGACAGGTGCTGCTCAGCAAAAATGCCATTTACTTGTTATTCAAAGCAGGGTTGCTTCGATGGGACTAACTTATAGATCCAAATGGAAACGATTTTTGCTCTGGGCTGCTCAGTGTGACCTTCAACCCACGTGAGAAATCCATTTCTCCTATCCTGGCTTATTTATTACCTGTGAAACATTGAAGACTTCGAAATACAGTTAAGATTAGCTTAGCTGCCTGTCACTGTCCTGTTCAAGGTCAAATTATTGCTTTGCATCCAATAGTGTGAAGCTTCTTGAAAAAGGTACCCCTTCCTCAAGAGAAAAATATAAGTTTTGGTGTCTGGTAACTAGCAGATCTGTCACTTTTGGACTCCTTATGTTGTATGTTCATTGTTTCATCTTATTACCAAAGTATTTCTGTTTGTTACGTCTTTTAAAAGTACGTGCAAATTCAGATGCAAGTAGAAATAATGCAGATATCATAGAATTTGGACAGATAAACTGCATTTCACTGTAGTTTACCTGCCTTATGACCATCGTGTCTTCACCACCTCTGCTTCCAGAGCAGTGAAACTTCCCAAACTTACAGGCTTGGGGGCACCCGGATTGCCTGGCCAGGATAGAGCTTTTCCACCAGACATCAAGACTATTTGTGGCATTTGAGGCCAGGCTGTTTTGACGCATAGACTCTCTAAGTGGATATAGGATTGCATTAAGATCTCCCATAAATTAAGTAAATTAGCTCCACGTCGCTTTATTAGAGCACACTCCTCAGCAGCGCTTAAGCAACTGCTTTGAGAGCCTTTGAGAGAGCTCCTGTGTCAGAAGTTTGCAGAACACGGGAATTTTGATGCTGTTTTTCAGCACTGCACACCGAATTTGGAGATCAGTACATGGTCCTGATCTACATTAGAACTCCTGGCAGTGCAGTTTGGAGGGGAAATTTGTTTCTTACACTCCCCACGATGAGAAAATCATACGTTTCATCTCCATTAACCATCTAAGAGATATATTCCATCTCTTTTTTTTCCCAATCTATTAAAAAGCCATGGAGCCACCAAGGCTGCTTCCTCTGCATCTGATCAGCTTGTTCACTCCCTGATGCAAGACACAAACATCCAGCTTTTAGGTCTAAGATGATACTTCTTTTCTTGTCCAGAACTCTGCTTGTCCTTACCCCTTTTCTCCTATAATCTCTACATCCAGGCTTCACCAATGACTGCTTCCTGATCAGATACCCAAAATATTTAGGACTCATTTATTTTCACCTGGTTATAAGATACTCAACTTCCAGAATACAGCTGTGCAATGAGTGAAATATTTTAGACTTGTAAATAGACTTTCTCTGTGCCTTAATGCTGGTGGGAGCTGAGGATCTTGGCGGGATTGGGTCTTTCAACTCAAAGGGCCTCAGGGAAAGGGTCTTTCCTCAGCTCTGCTCGCTGTGAACTTGGCAAAGCGGCTGTGTGAGATGGCAGGTTGCATAAATAGGACAATACTCCTTCTAATGTGTTAATATTCAAAAATTCAGCCTCTTCTTTCTCCCCTCCAGGGTCGCTGGGAGAGCCAGCAGGATGTATCCCAAGGTGCCGCCAATTCCAGTCGAGGAATTAGCCCATCTCGGAGCTCTCTGCCAGGTTCTGTGCAGCAGAACCACTCTCCTGATGCAGGTAAGGGCTTTCCTGAGGCTCAGTTAACTCCAGGGAAAATGCAGTGTATAATGCAATGTATAACGAAAAGTGCAGTAGGAGATGGTGGTATTTTCTCAGGAGAAAGTAAATTAGAAAAGCAGTATGTGTGTATTCGTTTCAACGTGCATCTTTTCATCCACTTTTAGGAGGTTTTATAATTGCCATTAAAGCTGTTGTGTGGCCATCCTTTTCCAATTTTCTTCCTAGAGCATTTTCTGCTTCTGCAAATTGTAAAGCGTTTTACACTTCCAATTGCAAAATGAAAAAGCAAGCTTGGTAACACCATGTGGCAACATGTTTTTTCTGTATTTTGCAGAGAAATATACTGCAGCTACAGGTTAAAACTCATCCAAATTCATATATCCCTTTCAAGGAAGAAGAAAGCAATAACTGTTTTTTCCTTTGACAATGCTTTCATCACTGGTCCTCCTTAAAGTTTGATTAAAATAATAATAATTCTAATAATTTTCTTGATTTTTTCTTTATTTTTTTATCTCCCCAAAGACATAACCAATCTTTTCTTATCTTTTCCAGCTGGACTTGGTAGCCTTGCTGCTTCCTACCTGAATCCTGTAAAATCCTTCGTGCCTCAGATGCCAAAGCTCCTGAAGTCTCTCTTCCCTGTCCGAGATGACAAGAAGGGCAGGCAGAGCTCTCCTCTTGCACAGCAGGTAAAGAATTACCCTGTAATATTGGTGAGTGCTGTTAGACCCGCTGGCAAAGTGTTATTTTATATGTTGCTGCAGCCCAAACCGAGCTTTTAGTCATAGTAAAGCCCTGTGATGCATTTCCCCTCCGTTCTGCCCTGAGATAGAGGAGCTGTTTAAACTTATTGGCACTTTTAAAAAGCCAAGTGGGCTGAGTGTATCAAGTGTACTAGCAATGTGATTTATGGTAATACCCCTTGCAGCAACAATAGTAAAATTTATGAAGTGCACTTAGGGTTGTTTGTGGATTGCCAAGTGGAAAATGTCATTCTATTTTTAATTCTTGATTTCATTTACCATCCCCCTTCAGCTCGTGTCACCTTTTTCTGCCTTTTGCCCTGGGTAGTTGGGTTTGTTTCCTCTCCTGTCTAGACCACAGTGAAGTTTTTTGGATGCTGTGGTGCAAAACAACTGGTCCAAATGTGGCTTCTCTGCTCTGAATGCAGCAAATGAATGGTCGAGCAGACTGGACAACACTGCTCTTTTAACAGGAGCAAACAGATGAAACGCAGAATCCCATTCCAACTCAAATCCCTTTCTTTATATGAAGGGCTGTAGCTTATTTATAACGGAATAGCACTCCATTGCCTGGAAAAAAAACATGTCAGGAAGATAAATCTGGAGCCAGATCCCACTTGAACAAGTTTGTGCAAGTCCATTTGGTCCTTGTTTTGTCTGAGCATCCAGCTAACTCTGCTCCATTCCTGTTCACCACTTGAGAGTTTAGAGAGCAGTTTATGTGTTGCCATAGACCTTTCTTAACTCTTCACATGCAGAGAAATATTTTAAAGGATATTATCCTTCCAAAACAATCTGACATTCCCAAACATCTGGGTTTTGTGCTTGGATCTTCTCCATTCTGTTCACTTGTTTGCCACCACTAAACCTGCTGTTGCAGGAACCTCCGTGGTTTACTAAGTGTCAGCTTGCTATGGTAGAAGCACAGTGATATACTAAAAATAATAATAAAAAAAGCCATAAAGACATTGAAATTAAATATTTTTCAGTAATTTAGAACTAGCAAAAATAAAAATGACAGGTTTAAAATAATTTTAAGTTGAGTGTGGTTTTGTTCTTCACACAGTAATAAAATGAACGTGTTTTACTCCCAAATCTTACCTAATTTTATGCTTTACTTTTTCATGTTACTTTCCACTTAGAACAGCCTTAGTGTTGCGACTGGAACGGTGTTACTTTACGCATCCATAAAACTGAGATAATTAAAATGAAGGCAGTGGCTCTCTTGCAGGTATTTGGGTAGCAGAAGATGCAAATAGGGGCTCTTTACAATTGCAGTGAGAGCCTTTCACAACTGCTTGAATTCTCGCTGAATCAGAGCGCTCAGATTAGAAACGAGGCCCAATTTCCTGCCTCGAGTCTAACCACCTGTTCCCACTCCTTCCTCCTGCTCAAGATGAACCTGGTGTGATTTGTCTTGAAGTTTTTAAGGAATTTTAAGGAATTTTAATTTGCATTATGGATTACTACGGTGAAACACTGGGGTCATCACCTTTAATAGGAGTCTTAACAGTCCTTGATAGGAGGGAGTGCTATTTCTGCTTTATTTTTTAAACTAATGTCTATATGTATATTTGTGCAGTAATTGTACAGTGCTAATTCTCGGTTGCATTGGAGAGCAACCCATGAGTTTTCGTGACCCCTGGTAGCTATAATGAAATGAAATCTTAAAATTATTACATTTTTGGTGCTCTTAGTTTGGAAATAGAATAGCTCAACTGTTTACCCAAATATGCAGCTGGCTTGAGATGTTCACAGAGCGTCTGTGCTCCTGCTGGCAATCCCATAGAGTAGGAGAGCAGTAACTGAAGGAATTGTGCTGGAAAGGCCACAGGAAATGATTTATTTGGAATCTTGAAAAATACAGCCCGATGCATCTTAGTGCTGCGAGAGAAATTAAACTCCAATATACAGTGCCAGGGGACATAACCGGCGTGTGCGGGGTGAGAGGAGGTGATAAAATACAAAAAAAACACAAAGAAAAGGGAAGCCAGAAGGGTGATTTCAGCTGCAACGTCATCTCACTGCTTACCAGGGAATTGATGGACTTCCACGGTGAACAAAGCTGGAATGTGGCAGCCTATTAACTGTCTGAAATGTAAATGCTGCCTTATTTCTTGGGAAGGAAGCAACAAATGGGTAAAAGTGCAGAAAAGGAACAGAAATTACTAGAGAGCTGCTTTCCAAAGGAAATGGGAGCATCTAAATGATCTCCACCTGGCTAAAAGCAAAGGAGTAGGTAGGTAATAACAGTATTTCCGACATAAAAAGGTAAGAAGTGGCCCACGTTATCACTTGGCTCATCCAGCTTCGTTGAGGGGAAGAGAATTTTGCAAGCCATTGCTGAGCTCAGTTTTCAACTTAAATCTCTTGCTTTATATGAGAATAATTACCTAAAGTTATTAAAATCTGCTCTGGAAAAACGCTGGCAAATTCCTAGCAAAAATGCTAGCAAGTCTCCAGTATAGAATGGTAAAACTAGCAGTTTTAGGTGGGCCTACGACTGTGCCAAACGCATTAGTTTTGTTTTGCTGCCTTTTCTTGTTAACAACATCTTAAGCTGCCAGGGACTTTAGTGCTTTGGAGTATCATTTCCAAGGGAGCAGTATTTAAAGTACAAAACTTGCAGAAAAGGTTAAGTTGACCCTGACCAGAGTGGCTAAACATGTTCTCATCTCTTGTGCTGAAAATCCCCATTTTAGCCACCTATTCCCATCCCATGCCATTGCTTAGGTCTTCGAGTAGACGAGCATGTACAAAAAGGGGCTTAACTGGCTGGTCCTTCCCTTTTCTGTATTTTTTTTATAGCCCGAGCATCCAAAATGCAGCCACATTCCAGTCGAGGTGGTGGCAGCTCCCAAAATTGCTGCCTTTGACCTTCTGCTGCAACTTTAGTAACTAATCTGGAGAATAATGAACCGCAATTAATGAAATCTGCTCTCGTATTCAAGTGTGTTTCTCAGACAGCACATAAAATAATTGAAAGAACTTCCTGCTCTCTAATTAGTTAGATTGAATTAATTTGGCATAATAGGATTCTTTATGTAACTAGCAGAATGGCTTCCGATGAAGCTGTTTATGTACCTAAAAGATTGGTTTCTGATGAAGCTGTTTATATACTTTTTAAGTTAGAAAATGCCTATTTTCTCAGTAATCTGCTGCCTTTAAATTAATTGCCAGTACTCTGTAAATAAAAATGCCGGCAATTTAAACCTTTTCTGATTGCAGGAATAGCTTTTTATTTTCCTAATCTGTTCTTTAAAAGGGCTTAGCATTGCAGTGAGCAAGATTTAAAGCCTCAGCAGCCCATAGTGCTGATGGGGAGACGTTGGAAATACTTGCTTAAAATATGCAGGTGAAGGGAGAATCGGAGTTTAATCTATCTGTGCTTAATTATGTTATATACCTGCTCTTGAAGCTTGTCTTTTTTATTAGCGTGCCGAGGCTTTCATAGTGTGCACCAAGCAGAATTCCTGCTCTTTCCCATATGACCCTCTTGATCCCTGGGAACTGCCTGTGTAAATTACATTTTAGGGCATCGCTGGGTGCTGCTATTAAGAATGTACATATTAAAATCGCCCGTTTCTGTTTTGTGACATTGCCGTAGCAAAGGCAGATTCTCCTGACCACCGTGTATTTGGGAAGGGGGCTTTGGTCACCTTCGTATTTCAGTACCTGCTCGAATGGGCCGATGTCTTTTTGTTGGCAAATGACTTAAAAGAGAGATCCTGAGTCACTGCCATCTCTCCAATAAAAACCTCTTGTTTGTCTTTCCGTGTGCTAATATAATTCATCTTTTTTGTGGCCGCGTGACGGTGAGGAGAGGGCAGCTCTCCATTTGTTCTCTTTCACCTTCTGCTGCAGACGTAGTAATTAATCTGAAAAATAATGAAATGCAGGTAATGAAAAGCCATCTAAATACACAAAAGCCTCTCGCTGGCAGGGCCACCAGCTCCATGGATGTGCGTGGCGCTTAGTAAAACTGAAATAACTTATGTTCCTTAATCAAATGTAAAAAATGTGGCCTCCTGGGACCTTCTTTAACATCTAGAAAGGTCTTTTTTTTTTAGAGTTTCATATGACGGAACCATTAGATGCTCTAATCAGCAGGGCTCACAGATCCTCTGTGGCCAGCTGGGCTAATATGTGTCTAATTCTCGGGACCGAGTTGTTAGTGTTTGGGTTTCTTTATGAGTTCAGTTCTCCTTATCACCCTCTTAAAAATACTTTTTAATGAGAATGAGTGCGGAAAACTGGTCTTTCAAAGTTCTGCAAGGCAACCCCTGAAACTCCTTTATAAACTAACTGGAAAACGATTACGAATTACCCTTTTAATCTTTCTGCCTGGAACTAGGACTGAAATCATTTAGCTGCATAGGAAACACGGGATGTTTAATTTTGCATAAAATGCATTAGAAATGTGGAATTCAAAAGTGTGATTACTGGCTGAAATGTTCCACATATGAAAGGTGAAATAAAAGGTTTTTTAGTTTGGATTAATATTTTAAATGCACAGTGTCTTCAAAAAAGAAAAAAAAAGAAGTACTTGGATTCAGATCTCCTCAGGAACTAAATGAGATTTCATATTTCAAAGATTGGCTTTAAAATGATTTTAAAATCAAGGACGAGGAGGAATATTGTTGGAAGGGGAGCTTTTTGGGGAGTGGATTCAACTTTCTTGGCTCTGTATTAGGGGATTCGGAATTCTTACCGCGTTGCTGTGTGTGGCTTGCAGAAATATTTTATCCCAAGTGCTCAAAACCGACTTAAATCCCCATTTAATGAAGCAGCTGCCATGTCCGGCTGGAGAAGTGTCCAAGAGCTTCTTTTAAGGTGGTGATCGGAGCAGAGTGACGGTCCTGGAGCTTAGTCCTTCCTCTCTGCAGATGGTAAAACATAGACAAGTCCCCCCAAACCATGGGCAAACTGGGCACCAGAGTATATTGGGCAGCCGGATTCAGGCTAGCAGCTCATAGGAATACTGAATTTTTCCTCTATGTTTTGATTCCAAGATGTTTCAAACCGCTTTCATGTTCGCTCGTGCTCCGTGTTTTCTCAGTTCTGCTGAAGGAACCGTGCCAAAAATTAGCTCTGTAGAAGGGTCGTGTTTTGCCGGAGGGTAAATAAATGTCTATTCCAGCAGCCGCCGTCTACACGCGCTCAGTGACAGAATTTGGCTGGAAATTCAAAATATTTTTCAGCCAGCGAATGTCTTCCCAGACCAAAGGTGTCCAACGCGTTGCTTTTAATACCCCCACCAGGTAACTTGCATTTCACAACAAAAGTTTGTTTTTTAGTACATTTTGCTAGCCCAGAGGGGGTGTTTTTTACGTATCTGTTTCTTGTCAACAGCAAAGTTGGGCAAGTGCCACTTCGGATAATTGCTTTTTTTTTTTCCCCCTTTCGTGTTTTTCTAAACATTATTTGGCAAAGTTACTGTAGCAGTTTGGAGATTTGTCAGCCTTTCAGGAGGAGCCCAGCATCTCGACGAGTGATGAGGGATGATTAAAGCGGAACGGTTTTATTTGATATCAGCTGGGTTTTTGGGTTGCGTGCATTGGCATGCTGCGAGACTGGAGGTTTTTGAGAGATAAAATAGAAAAAAAAATACACTTTCCTGCGTTTTCTTCTAAGGAGAGGAAAGGAAATCAAAGGAATGGAGAAGGAACATTAAATACTTTTTCTTCTTCCAGTTCTAAGGGCTGCTGTCCAGATAATAACGCCGGTCCTTGAGCGCTTCCCAAGGATGGGGAGAAAGTGGGACAAAAAGACCACGTTGCTCCATGGTGCAGCTGGAGCAGCCTTGGTTTTAGATACCAGTTTTGCTGGAACAGCCCTGTTTCTCCTACTGGATGGATGAGAAACCAGGAGGACGATAGTTCCCCTTCCTATGGCCTTTCTGAGGTGCCAAAATGCATCGTTTTGGGCCAAACACCAAGATTTTTAACTAGGTCCCTTCCCTTTCTAACCTGTCCTGAATGTGGCTGTTGAGTTATCCCTGCACATCTGCTCTGGACCTCCTTTAGTGGCAGACTCTCCATCCGCAGGTTTGAGGATGAGCAAAACCTGCCCCTCTCTTCTTGCTTTTATTGAGCCCACCCTCTAACAGCCTTGCAAAATGGTTTGGATCCACTTGTTGTTTTCTGTCTTTTGCCTCTTTATTTTAACTTTGAACAACGATGTTTTCATTTAACAACTGCCAATCACTGCATAAATAATAGCTGCTCTTTTTCTCCCGTATTTATCTCTTTTTTTTTGGAAGAGGATTAGTCATACTCCCGCTTTACTGTCCCTAGGAAGGATGCACGAGCAGAGCACCTCGCTCTTCAGCTGGAAGGTAGCGCTGCCTTGGGAACTTGCATTGCCTGCAAATTTCCTGCCATAGGACCTTCCATCCCCTTCCAGGAAGGAAAGAAAAAAAAAAAAGAAAAGAAAAGGAAAAAAGCAGAATTCTCCCAAATTTTCTAATATATCATCCTTTAAAGAGCTCTTTGCTTGAAAGTCTGAGCCTGAGCTTGCAGTACATTATTTAACTGTGCTAAGGACAGATATTTTGTGTTTTTTCTCCTTTTTCCTTTTCTTCATACTTTCGTTCCCAAGGTTCCGGATTGAATCCCTTTCCCTCTCCTGTCAGCAGTGCATGATATCCCAGCCTTATCCCGAGATTTGTAGTCAAGTGCCCCGATTTGCCGTTACGGCCTCGTGAGACTGTTTCAAGTGATTATTTCACATCTTTAATTTAAAAAAATGCTGCATACGGAGCGAGAGAGCAACATTCATAGTGAAACCTGCCTGTCAAAGCAAATGCCGGGCTCTAAAGGAGCAGATCCTGTCGAAAGGGAGAAGATCCTTTTGGAAATGAAATGTGGTCCTCCTGACTTGGAAAGACAATGCCATTTTTTGCTTCCTATTTGGTTTAAAGCAAATATTGCTAAAATCTAAAGTGGATTAAGAGAAAAGGGGTGGAGAAGGGAGATTTTTCTACCCAAACCAACATGATCTCAGAGCATTTTGTCATCTCATTGCTCAGTGCTCTGTTTTAATGCCTGCACGAAAGGAAACTTAGTGCACTATGAATCCGCAGCAGCTGTATGCATTATAATTCAAGGATGTTGCTGTTACCTTGTTAATGCATTTATTTGACCCTTCAAAGCATGGCAGCAGAAAGCATTAAAATAGCAACGCCCTGTCCGTGCGTGACAAAGGATTGCTTGCTATTCCAGAATTGCAAATATAAATTTTCGTGTTTTTCCCCTCAGTTATAGCAGCTTGATGGTATTTAATCCGTTAAGTGAACGATGCTCTGCTTTTCCACCCCTGCAGCCTGTCCCACGGATTATGGTGCAGTCTGCCAGCGTTGATACCAGTGCCACGAAGGTGAAACCGGTGAGTTTCCTCGGACATCAGGGTGCAGTTTTCCTGTTCTCATAACTGGAAAAATAGGTGGTAAAAGCAACTGCCAGGAGATTTGCTTAAAAACCTGTTGCAATTTCACTGTTGCTTCACTCCAGGACTGCTAAATGCAGCGGGTGCTGCTCTTGTTTTCTTAGGTCCTGCGAGAGTCTCCCCGTATGTTGCTCATTACACTTTTCTATTTGAAAGCCAGGCTAATCATATGATTGCATTAGCAGTTAACTAGCTGAAATGTAGCTGTTTTGCTGCTTTAAAAGGCAAATCGCTGAGCTCTGATGCTTGCTTCAAACAGAACAGGGCTCTTGTTTTGAGTGTTGCACTTCATTCGCAGTTTTACATCTCGGGCCGATCCATGATACTGAATCAGAAATCGTGAAAAAAAGGCTCAAATCCCCCTCTCCTTCCCACCCTCCCCTTCATAACCTCCTCCCTCCCAAAGAGATTTAGAGACATCCTAATTTTTTAGAGTACATGCGCTGGCGAAAGGTATCGATCTATCAGATTTAGTAAACTGGAGAGCCAGGCAGTACATCACTAAAATGGGCTGTTAATCTCGGGAGGTGCTGTTAATTTCATCCCCTGAAAGTGTGCGGCGCCGGCGCCGTGGAGGTGGGAAATGGCATTTGGGAACGGGGACGTAAATGACAGTTTAGTGGGAGAGCCGTGATTTATCCGTGCTGAAAGGTAAGCCAAATAACTATAAGAGACTTATAGATCATGGCAGTTGCGCGTTTCCTATAAATCCTGCTATTCAAACAGCAAATGCCCATTCCTGTAATATAAATAATTTCTCAGTAAATATTGGGGAACGTATTTCTTTTACGAGACACTTTTCTTATTAATGGAAGAAGTGAGCTGACAATCCTACCAGGTTGGGAAAAGCTGGCTCCAGATTGACCTGTGCCGTTTGGAGATGGTGGCTTACCCCAAGCTTTAGATAAACCTGGGCCTTGTATTTCATTTTCTTTTTAACCCTGCTATTTTGGATGCCGATCTCTGATGTTACTACCCCTTTCTGTTTCAGATTATCGCAGGGGAAGCGGCGAAGCAGCCGTTCGAAGCGGCCGCGCGGACGGCGGAGAAGCCCCCGGAGCAGCCGCCCAAGGTGCCTTTGCAGCAGCCGTCCGGAGACGTCCCAACCCAGGAGTCGCAGGAAGGGCCTCCGAGCCCCCTGAGCGAAGCCTCCAGCGGCTACTTTTCCCACAGCGTCTCCACAGCCACCCTCTCCGAGGCCCTTGCATCGGGCAATGATGCTGCCCCTCAACCCGGCGCCGTGACGGACCCACCGCCTCCCTGCGAGGCGTCTGGACCCTCGGACGGCTCCTCGGAAGGCTACGGTGCTCCCAGGAGAGAGGGACTCCCTCCTTGCAGCCTCCCGAGCGCTCACGCGAGGCGCAAGGGCAGCGCTGAGGTCAACGGAAGCGACACTGGGAAATCCAAGCACTTGGTTTCTCCCACGGCGCCGAGCGAACAGGTAACCGAGGCCGCGGGAGGCACCGACGCGAAGCCTTTTCTTGCTCCAAAGGAGGAGTCGCCACCGAGGCAGGTGGGACCAGCAGGACAAGCCCCTGGGAAGACAGAAACAGCCTCAGAATTGGGGGTTCCCAAACCCCAGCTGCATCCCGACCTCTTATCCCACCCCAGCGTCGCAGCCTCCCCGTTCAAAATCCAGAAAATCAAGACGTCCGAGCTCAAGTCCTTCTCCAGCATCTTGGGGACGGACGCTGCGTGTGCCCTGAGCGCCCAGGAGCTGCAGGAAGGGGACAGGAGCTCCCCCTGCGCACGGGGACTGGGCCAGAACGGAGCGGAGGCGGCGGACGAGAAGCTGGAAGTGGCGTCCGACTCCGAAGATGCCAATGAAATTCCCGAGTGGCTGAAGGAGGGAGAATACGTCACAGTGGGCGCGAATAAGACGGGCATCGTTAGATACGTTGGTCCCACGGACTTCCAAGAGGGAACGTGGGTTGGCGTGGAACTGGATTTACCTTCAGGTAAAATATACTTTAGTATCTACAAGTACAAACCCATTTATTTGAAAATAAATGGGTTCCTTCCCATTAAACTTTAACCTTTATTTATCAGAAACCTTTGGCAGAAGGTTGGTTTAGGACCCTCTTTTAATTCTTTTGGCTGTGCTTGGAAAAGCTCAAGTAGATGGTGAGTTTCCAGCTGAAGGAACAGAAAACTCTCTGGATTTTGCCATTCCAGCAAGCAAACCATGCTGGAATGCATGTGAGGGCTGTAGTCTCCATTCTCATTCCTAAATTCATGCTATATTTAATATATAGATATAATTACAGCTCGTTTCAGTCCTCTTCTCTCCCTGCCTAGGCTGCTCCACGGTGTGAGATCTGTTAATCTGTTTGCACTGACCAGCTTGGCCGTCCATGCAGGAAGCTAATGGCAAAGGGGTTTTTGGTCTTTGAAGACTCAGCTGCTGATGTTACTGGATATTTTTATTTCCTTTATTTTTCCACAATGAATAAGTCTCTTACTTGCTACCTTCCAAAGCCCCTGACACTTCATTTAGGAAATATCCTTTAACTTTGTCACTACAAACCAGGATTGAGGTCTGGGTCCTCGGCACAGGGGGTCTATCTGGTCCACCCTGGAAATAGGAGTAGGGAGAAGGGAACCCATCAAACCAAAGGGATGGCCACAGCACTTGAGGATTTGTTGCATTTTGGGGCTTTTGCTTTGCAAAAGGGAACTGCCCAAGCACCCAGACTCACTCCTGGGAGTTTTAAATACTGAAAAGGGGGAAATGCATCAGCAAAAAGAAATCAGGTGTAAAACCACCCATTATTTTTTATCTTCTGTGCTCCTGTTGGAAGCTGTTCCAGGTTCTTTACGGATCTGGAGATTCTCCTGCATTCCCCAGTGCATCCCTGGCCGCTTTGCACCTCTACTCTCCTTCCACCCTCGAGATCCGAGCACCCTCTCTCCGTCTCTCCTTGAACCGAAATCCCGGGATTGAGCTCACAGAAGCCCTTTTCCTTCTCCTCCCGCAGGCAAGAACGACGGCTCCATCGGCGGCAAGCAGTATTTCAGGTGCAACCCGGGCTACGGGCTGCTCGTGAAGCCGGGCAGGGTGAAGAAGGCGCCGGCGCCGGCGAGACGCCGCAGCGCCGGCGTGAGGCTCCAAGGAGACCCCAGGAGGAGCAGCGGCGGCTTCTCCGCCTCCGCCTCCAACCTGGCCTCGCTCACGGCCCTGGCCAAGGCCGAGGGAGGCTCCGCGCGCGCCGAGAAGGGCCAGAGAAACGCGGAGAACCGCAAATCCTGGGCGAGCTGAGGCGGGCGCCGCCGCGCCACGCGCCCGGGGGAGCCCGATCTTTATGGCAAACACTAATGAAGGGTCTTTTTTTTTTTAATTTCTTTTTTTTTTATGTATTTTTCTGTGCTTTGGGTGATTGAGGTGTTCATCCTCGCCTATCACGGTGCTGGATCCACGGCTTTAGTTTCCTATGACAAATTGGGGCACCGATGTCAAGCAACACAAGCCCGTGGCAGGGGGTGTCTCCTACCTTCCAGGCGAGGAGGAGGCACGTGAATAGCTCAAATTCCTGCCCGACATTCCCAAAAGCTCCTCAATTTTGTCCATACCCAGACTTTGCCATGGCATGACGGGCAATTCTTAAGAAAAAAACCCCAAAGCAACATTTTTTTCTCCAATTTTGGGAGGGTTGCATCCCTAGGGAACAGCACCCAGGGAATGAGCAGGGTTGTAACGGTTCCCATTAGGTGGAGAGGGGATCAGCAAACGTCAGTTTTCCAAAAAAAAAAGGAATTTTACTTCAAAAAGGAGCAAGTCTCGTGACCCGGGACCAGTGCCTGTTGTGACGCCGCCTCTGTTGTCCCTCTCTCCTGTAGAAACCAGCCCGATCTGCAGAGCTCACGCGTTACCGACAGGAGCAGGGCTGCACCCAGGCTTAGGAAAGAGAAGATTTGAGCGGGATTTGCCACGTGTGAGCTGCATAGTGAGCATTTTCGCCCCTTTTTTCCCCCAATTTCTTGCCCCAAAAGCACTACAGAACTGATGTCCTTGTGCTGTGTCCTTTGGACCCAGAGGGGTTGTGCAGAGCCATCAAACACGAGCGCTTCACTCCTCCTACCAGCAACCCCAAACACTTGGGTTTTTACCCATTTGGCAAAGCAGAGGGTCACCATCCTCCGGCAGGACCCATCCATCCTATTTATTTTATTTATTGCTTTTTAAATACGCGATGTTTGCGCTTTACAATCATCCCCCGCCTGGCAGTGCGTGGATAAAACCCTCCCTGGCCTGAAAATCGGCAGGTTTGGGCTGGCTTTTATAAAAAACTCAGTTTTATTTTTGGCAACCCTTGCTCGTTTTTAAACTTTAAAGTGCAGTGGCACAAATTCTATATAACTGTACATGTGAATATATCCATGTGCGCGTATATATATTTATATCTCACACTGTTTTCTAACAAATCAAGGCCACACTTTTGTATTCTAAGCTGTTTATATCATGTTTAGTAATCGCGGAGGGGCTTGGACAGCTTGAGCAATGGGTATTTTATCAACACGGGGCATATTTAGGCTGCTAAATTAATGATTCAACGTTGATATGTACCCGGTCTCTGTCCGTGCTGCACATAGGTACCTAAGTGCCTTAGCCGCCTGCTTCGGAGGTCCTAGGGAAAGCAACATTGTCATCAAAGGAGACAGGGATGCTTAGTGAAGGAGGTAATTATGCTGATTTGCTGTAATTAATATCATTTATGCAGAAGGAATAAAATTAAAATAGAAACTCATCTGTAGCTGCAAGAAGGGGAGCGGGTTACAATGCAGGGTGCGTAGGACTGCCAGGGATTTGCGTATCCCCTCGGCCTCGTGTAGGTAGATTCAGTATTTTCCTAAAATTTCTTAAAGAAATCTTCACGTGAAAATGTACAGACCGTCTTTTAAATGTCTTTTTAGTGTACAGGGATTTCTCCGTTTCCTTTGCACAAACCCCCCCCGTCCTTTCAAGCTGAAAGTGGGAGAAATTCGGTGATGCTAAAACCCTGGGTTTGAAGTTTAAGAGCAAAAACTGTTTTTGCAGGCAGCAAAACCGCTCGTGTTTGGCAGCATGACGAGTCTCGCCGATGTAGGGCTGCCCGCTCGTTAATACGATGCCTCTTCTACTGCCTTGTTTTCAGAAAGGAATTTTTAACACTTTTTTAAATGCACTTTGTTCCGACGTGCTACAAAAATGAAGTTAGCTAATGTGAAATACCCTCCCAACCTCTGTTCTCTTTTTTTTAAGTCTCAGCATTTCATTTATTGGATTTAGGGAGAGCCCTTCAAAGCCCCTTGCTGGCTGCTAGGTGGTTTTGCAGGGGACAAGCTCCAAGCCCTTGGTGCATCCTCTACCCTTGCACCCTGCTTGGGCAAAGCCCCCAAATTGCAGAAGGGTCGAGCAAACGGTGGTTGGTTTTGGAGCTCACTTGTTATCCGCCCCCCTTGGGATGTGTATTTTTATATGTTATTTTTTTATATAATTTTCTTTTTATAAATTCCTCGGGCCGTATTTTTCCTTAGTCCCTTGAGCGTGGCACAAGCTGCAGAAACGATAAATCAGTTTTTTGTCCTCGGCCTCGCTCGTGCTCGCACCACCTTGCTTGGGCCATTGCCACCGTGAGCGCGTGTCCCTCTATGTAAAGCCAATGGTGACTTTAAACATCCTTGTAGAACCATCCTAAAGGCAATATACTCTTTTATTTTATTTTATTTGTAACTAGCATTTGCAAACTCCCCACAGCAACCCTAGGCGCAAAGGAGTGGGTAGATGCTGTTCTTAACTGGAAGAGCCCGGCCCCCGCGCCTGGCGTGTTAATAACTATGCATCTTTTCCAAGATTTTCATGCACTTTATGCAGGGAAGGCGACTCTCTAAGGCAGGACCCGCCGTTCGTAGCAAGTGTCTCCCCCAGCCAGGAAGGAGGTTCGCGGAGGAGAGGTCTTGGTGAGTGGTTAAGCCCAGCCTGGAGCTCCGGGTGTCGCGGCCGGGGCTCTCCGGTCGCTCCCGTCTTTGCACAAGCAGTTGTATTTCAGCAGTGCCTTAGCCCGGGCTCAGACGCAGCTCAGGGAGGGAATTTCATCCCGGGTTTTGCTCTGTCCCGGGCGCCCTTAGCGAGAGGAGCAGCGCAGGGCGCTCACACTAACCCTCCTGGCCTGGGATCCCCAACAAGTGTCTTGTTCTCCCTTTGTGCTGCATTTCCCCCTCGCTCCAAACCCACCGTTGTGTTTTCCCCCCTCCGGAAAAACCCAAGTGCCACCACGACTTGGCACCAGAATCCCTCTATATAGATATATATATATTCTTTTTTTCTGCTTTTTTTCCACCAACACTAATGTCTGCGGGGTCCCAGCAGAGCCTTTTCTCCCTCGGTTTTGTTTGTAAATGTAGCGGTGTGTATATACGGAGCGGCTCTCCGCACCGGGGCGGCGATCGGTGGGCGGGAACCGAGCTACGAATCCAAAGACACTTTGTAATGAGCTGTAAAGTTTTTAATTATTTCTGTATAATACTAAATCGCTGTAATATTGTATGATACCTGCGACGCAGCCTGAAGTACCTGAATAAATGTTGTCTTTAGAGCGCTAGAGTCCGGGTGTTGTTAACACAGCGGATCTGAGCCCTTTCCAAGCACCATTCCAGCCACGGACGAAGCAGGATGAGCAGCTCGAGAAGGTTATTTAGAGGTCAGATTATCCGTTTCTCTAATGAAAAAATTGATAGGCTTTATTTATCTATTTATTTATTTTAAGAAACAAGAAAAGCAAAACCCCCCCTTAGCCCTCCTGCAGCAGCTGCAGCATCCATGAAATACAATAAAAAAAAGGGAAGACAGCAAAAAGAAAAGATGTTTCGGAGCCCCAAGATCCAAGGCTCCCCGAGGAACAGGAAGATTCTGGGCATAAAATAACCAAAAAAAGAGGTATTTTTGCACATGAAAAAGCCCAGGGTGAAGCAACCCAGGCTTGCACAGGTGCTGTCCTTGAACATCGCTTCCAAAAGGTCACAGGGTTTAGTCTTGTTTTTATTCCCTGTCCAATTTGGCAACATTTTTCTCTGAAATATGGGGAGGGAAGCGTGGGAGAGGGGTGGGAGCTTTTTCTTTTCTTTTTTTTAATATATATATATATTAAGGCAACAAGCAGCATGATGCTTCCCCAATCCCTGCTGAAAGTCATTTTGCAAAGGCTGTTTATTTATATATTTATTTTTTTAATTAGCGGCATCTTGCAATCAGTGCAGGAAAAAAAAAAAACATTCTGTGAAAAAAACAGCTTTTTTTTTTTTTTACTATGTATTTGTTTTCTAAAAGCCCCTTGGCCATTCCTGTCCCGAAGCAAAATCCCCCAAAAAGGCTTCCAGGAGCAGCCAGACCTCCAACCACAAACAAGGGATCCATCCCCAAACAAGGATTCCCTTTATTTCCCTATAAAGTCTTCAAAAATCTACAAAAAAGAACTTCCCAGAACACCATAAAGCCGCAATTTGGGTCAGGTTTGCCCAGGCAGCGCTTCCCCCAAAGGACTCCAGCAACGAGGCAGCGTTGAGTTATACATTTTTATTTTCTAATAGGTACAATACTAAAATAAACACAAATTAAAAAAAAGGTCTTCTTAAACCAAAACTGTACAAAAAAGCCGTTATACTACATTTTTAATTACAGAACAGTCTACTGTCCAAAAGGCACTAATCCAGAATAGGAGATACAAGGATACAGGACTCATTGGGACTAGTTTAATCAATACAATAGAGCACTTGTTTCTCTGTCCAGTCACGTACGGAAACAAGGACTTTTGCTACAGTCATTACACACTGTTATAAATATGAGCCCTACGGGGGGGAAAGATGCAGCGTCGCTCTCCCAAACCGCGGGGCGAACCCAAATCTGGGGGGATATTAAAAAATTAAAAAGGGGAAAAGAAGAGGTGAGCAAAGGAGACAAGGGAACGGAGGGGATGCGAAGGCTCGGGGCACCCGCTGCTTGAGGATAGGACATGGGTTGACTTGACTTAACAGTGTTGGGTTCTGGCCGCTGCTTGGTCCAGGTAGCCCCTGAATGTGGGCATCATGGTTTGTCAAGGCCATGTATTGGGCCAAGAGCGACAGGAACGGAGCCCGCAGGTGGTCCAGAGGCCACTTACTTGGAGACCATCTACATGAGGAACAGCCCTGTGAGGACCATCCACATGGGAACCACCATGAAGAGCATCCATGTGAGGACCATCTACATAAAGACCGTCTATATGAAGACCATCCACATGATGACCATCCACATGAAGACCATCCACATGATGACCGTCCATGTGAGGACCATCTACATGATGATCTACTGCCCAACACCAGCAGCTCTGGTGTTACCATCCAGAGCGTCGTCCAAACGACCTCATTCCGGGCCAACGCGGGGCCCAAAGGACGAGCAAGGGTCAGGGGAGGTTTCCGCGCAGCGGCAGGAGAGGGAGGCTGCATCTTTCAAACAGTGTCATACACAGAAAAGACAAAGACAGGCATCTGGATGTTAACAAAAAGAAGGAACAAAGAAATATGATTCAACCAAAAAAAAAAAGAAAAACAAAAAACAAAAAAAAACAAAAACAAAAAATCTCTTCTCACATCATCCTATACTACATCCTCCTTCTGCTTAGCAGAAAATTGTACGTACACAAAAATACAAATACACAATTTTGTAGAACAGTCTGATTTTAATATATTTATATATATTTATATTTATATGAGTGGCAGGTTAGTTCATTATATAGAGCTTTTTGCACTTTTGGCTCATATGCAACAAGGCTTTATAAATTCAGCTTTAGCTTTCATTCATTTTTTTTTTTAATTATTTCTTTTTTTATAGCTTCTCGAACATTTGTTTTTTTTTTTTTGTTTTCACATTTAAAGCAGCATCCAATTCGCAAGAGGAGTCGGTGGTGGCTACAGCAAGGACCAGGTCGAGAGGACGCGGGGGAGGGAAGGGGAGAATATACATTCCAGTGTGTGTGTGTGTGTGTGTGCGCGCTAGTGCTAACGGCGAGGGGAGAGGAGAAGGAACCGGACGGTGGTGAAGGGAGGATGGACGCCGCCTCGTGCGGGAGGCAGGACACCCACAGCGGATGGGACACGGGGGCCGCGAGGCGACGGCGGGAGGGAACGGGCATGGGTTGAGCCTCCGGCATGGGTTGAGCCTCGGTGTTGCCTCGGTGTCACCTCAGCACCTGCCTCAGCGTCGCCTCAGTGTCACCCTAGTGTTGCCTCAGCGCCCACCTCAGGGTCACCTCAGTGTCGCCTCAGGACCCACCTCAGTGTCACCTCAGCGCCTGCCTCAGTGTCACCTCAGCGTCGCCTCAGTGTCACCCTAGTGTTGCCTCAGCGCCCACCTCAGGGTCACCTCGGCATCGCTTCAGGACCCACCTCAGCGTCGCCTCAGTGTCACCTCAGCGCCCACTTCAGCGTCGCCTCAGGACCCACCTCAGTGTCGCCTCAGGACCCACCTCAGTGTCACCTCAGCGCCTGCCTCAGCATCACCTCAGCGCCCACCTCAGTGTCGCCTCAGCGTCACCTCAGTGTCGCCTCAGCGTCACCTCAGTGTCGCCTCAGCGCCCACCTCAGCGTTACCTCAGCGTCACCTCAGCACTCGCCTCGCGCCGCCGCTTCAGCCGCTCCTCCCGCCTCAGTCCTAAGGACGAGCGAACCCGCTACCGACGAGCGCTTGCGTTTTCCGAAGCCTCTACGTGGCACTAACACCTCTGAATAGTGTTCTCTTATTTCCTACAGGCAGAAGAAATCTCCTTTAACGCTCTCCAACTAGCATCAGTACCTGTTTTTCCTTTCTCTTTTTTGGCCCACACTGAATCCTCCGCCGTTACCGAGCGATACTCGCCTGCCCCTAGTTCCCTGCTTTGACTTTGCTCCGTTTCTCATCCCAATCCCCTTCCATCCCCTCCGCTCCAGGGACGGCCGCGAACGCCGGGACGTTTCCCCACTGGTAAAACCCGGGGTTGGAAACGGAGCAGTTGGGGCTGGGACGGAGCGAGGAAGGAGCTGGGATCTCTGTGGGGATTTCTGCCCTTTCCGTAAGAGGGGCATGGGGTCGAAAACACGGTTCCTCCAGCATCACCCTGGAGTCCTGTTACTCACTTAGGCACTTTTAAAATTGACACTAAGGAAACAAACAAACAAAAAAAAGTAAATAAAAACTACCGCTCCAAACGCGCCGCGGAAGGGGGTTGATTTGGAGCTTGTAGGTCAACCAGCGCCAAAAGGGCAAATCTGCTCCTCTCGGCCAGGGCTCAGACCCCAGGGAAGCTAAAGAAAATCAAGTCCTAATCTTCAAGTCAGCACAAGCCCTAGGATGGCATCTACACTTCATTCTGATCCGATGGATAATGTCCAAAGATGGGAAGCTCAACATCCCAACAACATCGTCCTTACCCCAGCTGTTCGGAAACGTGGATTCGCTTCAAGTTTTTCACAGGTATCTTCACATCTAAGCAACAACTTGAGAGAAAAATCACCCTGTTCGCTAGACTAGCGCCGGGTCGAAGCGCAAAGCCCAGGAACCAGGTAAGAAACAGACAGTCGAGGGGTTAATAATAGATTACACTCCAAAATCACTATTATTTCCCTGATTTACTTAATCTAAGCTTCAAAACCACCCAAGCCGGGGTTTTGAGGCAAGGGGAAGGAGAAATGCTATTGGGAAACCGCGTGGGAATAACCCTATGTCTTTTGGCTAGCAGCAAGCTCCAAGGATGTCCTTTGTAATCCGAATCCGAAACCCCACTGGGCTGGGGACCACTTATTAGGATGGAAATAACCTATATCACTTATTTAGACCCTATGGACACAGGGTTCAGGTTAGAGCACTTCAGCCTAAGAAAACCACTGTTAAACCATGCGGAATCGCACAAACCAGCTGGGATGAAAGACAAACACGACGTCTCCAAAGACACAGAATCACGGTTCAGGAGAAGAGCTTACGGGACAAATTTGGTAACAACAAGCAGCAGCTTCGGAGGGAAATGAACGGCTCAGAGCACTTGTGGGAGGTATAGCTCAAAACGCGTGTCCGGGTTCCCTGCATGGAAACGGAGGATCCGTGTAATCTCAGAAGGAGACCTTGGTTTAGCTAGAGGAGTTCTGGTGGCCAGGATGGGTTTTGAAGGTCTCTGGCTACTCATGAAACTAGTTGCAAAAACCATTGCTTGAGGCATTACAGCTGCGCGGAAACACTCATAATTGAACAGAATCTTTCCCCCATATTATATGATTATATAGATTTCCACATTTTAAGATTTCCACGTTACAAGATTATGTTAGATGCGCTCTGATAAGAGCAGAAAACCAAAGTACCCTTAACGCCTGGAATTCCTGTACCCCAATGTCTGAAAGAACAAACAGCAACAAAGAATTTAGGAGCTGAAATTTACACCTGGGCACTGGGGCTATTTTGTTTGGCTACACAAATTTAAAATAACAGATGAACGGAATAACGCTGCCCTACAGCTACCTTAGCTGCTCAGCACTGCCTGCCATTAAGTATCTTTATGTCGGTGGAATGGGTGGACTGAATCTGCAAGATACCGAAGCGAGAAATACGGCAGCCGACGCAGACCTCCTTGTATCAAAACTGCATTTTTTTTGAGTCCCACCACGTGTATAAGGATATTTATCATAGGTACGTGGAACTTCGTGGTGCTTAGACACATAAGGCACAGTATGTTCTCTGGAGGACACTCGCACTTCCAAGACGTTCTTACTACAGAGAAGCCCTCGAGCACTTGAATCACTACAACTCACGTGGTCACGGAGCGGGTCAGAGCTGTAAGACTGAAAGACAAGTCGACCTCTTTGGAATCAGACTTCAAGAATTAAGGCCAGAAGGGACCAGTCTTCCACCTTCAAGGAGACCCTGTGTGTCCTGCAGGCTCCCAGGCTTCTGATGCCAACTTCCTACTCTGTCTACTCCATCCTATGGGATGGATGGACCATCCCACTCTTCCAAATACAAAAAAAAAAAAAATCCATCAACAAGAAAAAGAAACAAACATCCCTAACCTACCCTATTGAAAATATCTACCTTTTTCCGCGTAACTCTTCACAAATTTTACCATTTGAACCCAACGGATTTATAAATATTAACAGAATAAGTTTCTTTCAATGCATATGGAGATACCCGCCAAGTGTCCACAGTTGATTCCTCCACATTTCCTACCCAGTGGTCTCCTTTTCAAGCTTATTTCACTGAACTGCCAACAAAGCGACACGATCCTTTTGCTCCCGCTCTGCTACAAATCCCGGCACTAAATGAGTCTCGTTGACATCTAGGGGCAGATTCTCAGCTGAGATAAACCCTGGAAGCTCTGCAGACGGGTGGATTTCCTCCCTCATCTCACAGAGCTTTTCTTGCTTCCCAGGCCCTGGAGACATGGGAGCAAAGAGCTTCTGTGACTCAAGAGGGCTCCAAGGGAAGGAAAAGTTGCCAAATTTCACTATTAGCCCCCCCAAAACAGACAACCAACAGACAAGCAACACCAGCACCTTAACGTACTTTACAGTGCTAGACGGGGCGCCTAAAGATGTGCTGGCAGGAAGAAATAAAGCTGGAGATTTCTGAGCATTCAAGTAACTGCTTCAAGTGGCTCAGCAGGAAAGTAGCTAAAATTAAACATTTACCCTTCTCAATTAATCGCTGCCTATTTTGTCCAACACGGCAGGTTTTCTCAGCAACAGGTCAGTCCTCGACACTCTGGATCTGACCTCTAAAAGGCGAGATGCTGCTTTCCACTCCAAAACACATCAAATCCTTCAATCTAAAGGCAGCTTGGAGTTACCAAGGGATAAACTATGTCATTTGGGGCTCAAAAAGATCTGCTTAGTGCTTACTGCACCAATGCAACATCCTGCCCGCTGGAACAGGAGTCAATACTCGGAGTCCCTGACTCTCGTTGGCTCTTGAAGGACATTTCTTGTGCTGTCACTACAGCCCTGTCCATGAGAGATAGCAGCAACTTTACCAGCAGGCAGACTTAAAAATAAGCATCGCAAAAGTCAGATGAGCTCTGAGGAATGGGATATTTTCTTAATATTCTTAATGGAATATGCTGGGGGGAGCGCGATTAATTAATAATTTACTTTCATTATCTCTTTGCCCTCCTTGAGCGATTTGATGGAAACCGTTGTAAGTAAAATGTATTTTTAAATCTCAAACGATGTAAAACGTATCTCAGAAGGCTGAAGTCAACCTCTTAATTAGAGAGGTGTGTTATTTAAGCTACATATGCCAACTTGCCATAGCATGGAAGACTTTAATTAGTGGACAGAGAAGTATAGGAAGCTGAATCGAGGCCAATGACAGCAGCAGTGAGTTAATATCTAAAAATTTCTCTCCTAGAGAAGAAGGATCTGCCATTGCTACTGAGAGGGTAGTGTCACCAGTAGAAGCGGTGCTGGAAGAACAAAAATACCCATGACCAGACAGTCCGTTCAGATCCACAGTGCCAAGAAATGAGATTTCCACAAGGATTTCAGTGCGAGAAAGCTGGAAGGTAAATGGGGGAGTTAAAGAAGTGACTAAATAATTCATATGTCTTTTGCACATCAGGTGGTGTTAGGAACCCGCTAGTTTTCCCAGGTTTGGCCACGAGTCTCTACGTGCATCGTTCAATGCCAAATGCTTCCAAAAGGAGAGTCCCCCAAAAGCAACCCCCAAAACACAACGGGAAGAGAAGCAGCTTTGCACGGGAATGAATCCACTTTCAGGCTCTGCTGTTGCAAGTCGCCAGTCGGCACAGGTCATTATTTAAGTTTACAGAGTAGCAGTTCCAAGTGTCACTAATAACAGTGGTATTAAAGGGAATTAGGGGGCGGAAGATGTGCTGTTTTCAATCACAGAAAAGACAGAAATCCTTTTAATTATGACCATGCCAATCCCCATCTTTCTAAAGCAGCTAATTACATGTCAGGAGGACACCCAGTCATTCAAACGAGCTGCCATCCCTTTTCCTGCCATACTCTCCTGCCTGCATCCTACCCAGCCCAATTACTCTGGCTACGTTTTGAAAGGATTTCATGGGGCTGTGCGGTATGTTTTGATCAGCAGAACACAGCCACGTGCATTTAATAAAGGAGGGAAGAGAATAAATGGCCTGGAGAGAGCATCTGAGAGAGGCACTGAACATATGGAAATGCTGGAAGTTTGCTGCAGTTCAACAAGAGCAGCTCCCTCAGGCTTGAGCTGCTGGCCAGAAGACTCTAAAGATGCCTGGAAAGAAGAGGTAAGAGCACGACGCTGCAGCAATCGCCCATTAGTTAACTTTGGGGATGAAAACAGGAGCACTGGAAGTTGTTCTGTGGGCTTTTCCCATCCAAAACAGCAAGTCCTTTTCTATTCCCGTGACACAAGCCATGGATATAACCCAGACACCGCAATGACGGGCACGTGGCAGACATCACGGACCAAGAGATATCCTGAAACGGCAAAATGCATCGGTTGCTTCTTCCATTAAGTACAAACTCAAGCCCAATAGGAGTTTTCACAACGAGGGTGCAGCAGAAGCAGCTCAAGGAAAAGAGAGGGGAGTTTTTTATCATCGCATCCATCCTACCCAAGCTACCGCATCGCCTATGCTGGACAGGTACAGACAAGCAACTCAAACACATCAGTGTTATAAAAGCCAAGGTTAAGGATAAACAACTACTTAGATGCTTGGATCTGCCTCTTCACACCTCTGTTTCATTAGCACCACCGAGAGTTTTTTCACTTATTTCATCTATTTATAGTTGCTGGACAAAAACCAACACCAAAACGCTGTCATCTGGTGACAGTGCTCAAACTGACCAAGTCCACTCTTCTTGCTGTAGTATGTTTCTTGCAAGGAGAAAAGTAATTTTTTTTTGTATTTTAAATTCTGATTAATAGCTGCCATCTCTAGAATGCCTCTTTTTTCCTCCCTCTATTAATGTGCAATATCTTTAAGCGGACAGTTTTAAGTCCCATCAATTAAACAACACTCACGGAAACTGGAAGGAGAGGTTGAGGGCTACACTTCTCTGTTGGCCAACGGATTCAACATCCTGAGGAAACATCCCAGCTGCACAAAAGCCCAAGGGGGAATGTTTTATTCTGAAATGTGTCTGCAACTCAGCTCCTTGGGAACCACGAGGTACTTTTGGTCAGGCCATCAGCTTCCTCTCCCAGGAAATCACAGTGAAAATGCCCAATTTCAGCCAACTCCACTGAGTTGGCCGGGCTCACAAGACGCCAACCCTGACGACTGATTCAAAAGCATTAAGACACGTAGAAACCTGCAGCTGGCACGTGAGAACGGAGCCACGGTAGGTCACCAACACGTGCCACAGTTTGCAGGAACGCTCCTGCCAACAAGGATTCCTGCCAAATGAGAAATGCTACATCCAACTCAAGATTATTGCCTGCAAGCTTAAGACTTTCATCAAAATACTATTACCAGGTAAAATAACTTCCAGGAATGCAAGAGCTACTTGGGTGGGAAGCTCTGGCTGAAGAGCAACGTTGATTTTAGCACAAGCCTCTATGGTTTGCTGATTATAATCCCATGAATTTGGAAGGTGACAACGGCTGGAAAATGAGCATGAGAGATGCTCTGGTTGGGGTGGGAAGAGGAGGAACTCCCCACTCACCTTTCATGAAAACTGCCATCTGAAATGAGCAGAATTCCCGGGATAAAAGGGAATAAAAGGCATAAATATTCTCCTAAATATCCATACTAAATATGGACAAAGCCTCACATGAAATCCTAATAACTGGTGAATCCAGCCCTGCACCTGAGTTAACGTTACCCGAAGCGAAGCACAACTCTGCATTAGGAGCCTTGGGAGCAGCAACTTGGATTTTTGCAAACTCTGGTACCAATTTTGCCCAGCTTATTCACATGAGAAAAAAAAGGCCGTTTCCTCTTGAGATCCTACAAGGATCAAGGGGCTCTGAGTGCCTCAATGAGCCTGGGGAAGGGGATGGTTTTATTTCTTTGCAAATAGAATCTCGCGGTGAGGGAAAAGCTTTCCTATCACATAGGGGAACTGAAAAATCTCAGTGGACTCATCCCCATGATCCTGTACACTTTAAAAGCAGGATGGAGCACTAGGGTTGCGACCCATCCAATTGTTATCCTGTGATTTCACCCCAAAACACCATCCAAAACAGTCCTGAAATCTGTCGGGCCCAGTACATTTTCTCCAGCAATGGCCAAGAGAAGAGGATGAGAATCGAAATGAGTATAAATTGACTCTTTCCCAGCTTCCTATAATCCACACATAAGGATTTTCAGAACTAAACTTATCGGAATAGTCACCACTAGGCTTAAATTAGCTGCAGTTTGACCACCAGCATGGTCAGCTGTGTGATATTTAGTTGTAGAGTTCCCACTAGGAAGGCAATGAAAGAAACACTCCAACGAAGGCTAAAGCTGGGCTGCAGCACAGATGTTTAGAAAACATGGAAAACTCGATCAATTCGATGCTCGCCAGTGAAACAAGGAGTAATTCACAACTCCCTGAAGAACTGCAGAAACAGAGCAGATAATTTACGAAATTTATTACTTATGGCTCGATTGGAACTTGCAGCCAGACTCTGCAAATAAAGCTCAAGTCTTGCGGGAGAATAGACAAAATAATTTTTTTATGATTAGATTAAACAACAACAAAAAAACAGATCATCTTTAAACAGGTCAACATCTGTGGATCGGAACTACAAAACCCCATCTTGACCTGAGCAGATTATGTGCAGAATGATGGAATAATTTAGGTTGAAAGGGACCTCTGGGGGTCTCTATGCCACCCCCAAACTCAGCCAGTTGAGTTTTTCCATTACCTTTTGGGGCTAATTCAGCTCTCGGCATCTGCCATGGGCCCAAGCCAATGGTGGCCCTACAAGGGACTTGAGTTGGACCAACTTCGGTTGTCCAAAAATGAACACTTCTCTCACCAACGATTAGCAAAGGGCACTACTCACTTCCCTTGACCTTGGTCAACTCACTGCTGTCCGTTATGCCAGGGATGGAATCAACACTGTGCGTGTCGGTAGGGTCTCTACAATTCTGGGGCATCAAAGAGCAAGACGGCTGCTTCTCGCTATCTGCAACTATTTTCATCGGCTAACGGAGCTTTTGCAAGCACCTGGGAGCTCATGCTTGATAAAAAGAGAGGATTCAAAGCAATATAAAAAAGGACGTGGAGGTAGAAATTGTTGTTTTTAAGAGACGGTGAGAGACGACGACTCAAGTACTAAGGACGTTCTGAGCCACAAAATAACAAGCAGACCTTAACTCTACAAAGTTAACAGCAACCTGCGCACGTCACACGAGAGGAGGAGCTTGAATATTTTCCTCGCTATTCACAGCACGAGCAGGTAGCTGCAGTCTGCAACCAGATCCGTTTCACTGGGACGCACAGCAGAACAAAACGTTATAATTTCAGCCTGGTTACAAGACCTTGCTACCGTATTGCAACGCTACAAGAAGAGGCTCAAGTGTCACACGACTCCAGGGACGGATCACAAGGAGGACTTCCATGCTGTGGAACACACCTAGCACCGAGGCCAAACTCCAGGACACTCCCTGCAGGGTTTGCTCCATTCAGCTCATTCACATCCAACTGGGAATTTCTTGGTCAGCTGCGACTTGTCGCGCTGAGCGTAGAGAATCAAGGAAAGAGGCTGCCACCAGCAGCCCCATGACAGCCACAGCCTCAACCCTTTCCTCGTGCCTCTTGGCAGCCAAAGAAAAGCCAAACGGTGACAAAGCCAGGTGGAAAAGCCAAAAACGCACCACGAAACGAAGGGTTATTTGGTCAGCAAGAGCCAGTTCTGTTATTTTCTCTAGTGAGAAGAGGAGAGAGCTGCGTAGCAGGAAGCCACCGCTGAAGAGCCCTGCATCACCAGCCACTCATGAGCATTTTCCCTTTAACCTTCACGACGGAGACTGATGCATCATGAGCCCAACAGCTCTGACTGGGATTGACAGAATTAAGGCCAGCTTATTCTACATTAGATAGCATAAATACACAATTTTAGTGGTGTTACCTGGATCTCGCATCAAATACGCCAATATTCAGGAGCCAGACATTCTAGCACTATTTTTATTCTTCCCTATTGCTTTAAAAAGGCAATGTTGGAAATGACTTTTTTTTTTAAGATGCTATAGTAAGCAATATTTCTTTTAAAATTGCAGCTGTCCAACAGTTTGAGTCTGTTCTGTTAAAAATGAAACAGCCAGAACAAATGGTGGTGGCAATCCCAACATAAAGAGGCCATCGATTATTAAAATCTCCTCACAATAAATCGTGGATGTTGCTTGTCAGCTCGGTGTGTGACTGCAGTGTGAATAAGTAGGTAAAATTCCACTAAGGCGAGAGTTTGCTCCATCATTCTGCTGTGCAAAAATAGAAATAAAAGCTCTCCCTTTCACTCCTTAGCACCAGACACTCCCAAAAAAACACACTAAAAAAAGCAACACCCCAACCTGCAATGGTGCACGGGTAGCTGAGCTCATTTCTTCCTTTCCTGAGTGTGCCCTGATGCTACTTACGGATTTGCCTACTCAAGAAATGCAATAAAACAGAGAAGGACGGCTCCCTTCTGCTCCAGTGATCTATATCTGAGCAGAGCACATAAATTTCCCAATGAAATCCATAAATGAAAGACGGGGCCAAGCCCTCCCTATACATCTTCAAAGGGGGAGAGACAAAGAGGTGCCAACTCCGTGCCCTCCGCAAGCACCAAATCTCCTCCGCACTTACCTAAGCAATTTCCACAAGATTAACAGATGTGAGGAGCATCTAAGTCAGCCTCTGCCTCCAAGGGGAAGGTTTAGGCTGGCTAAAAACCTGCTGAGGAGCCACATCCGACGCGAGGGAGACGCGACGCGAGCGGATGCTTCCTTGAGCAGCAGCTTCCCTTCCTTCCCTCCGCCCTTCCGAGCGGAGGGCGGCACAAGGAGATCGACGCATCCTTCCAAACGGAGCCGCTTTCCCCTCTCAAGCCATTCCCACACAAACAGGGAAGATAAAAATGGAATGTGGTGGAAGCACTATGGAAATTTTCATATATCCGCATACAAAAATTTCCATAGTTTTCTCCCTTTTTTTTTTTTTTTTTTTGTTAATGTAACACAGTCCTGCCCGTCTCTAACACTTCCCATGCTGTTTCCATTGAAATGTTTCCTCTTACCGGCAGCAACATATCATTTTATCAGGATGCCAGGAGATCATTTCCACACAATGCCAGCAGATGTAATTTTCTTAGATGCACACACAGTTCATCATTTAGATACTAGATGACAAGGTGATCGCAGGGTGACTCTGTAATGCAAGTTTGCTGTTTGGTATTTTGAATTCTCAAATGATAAAAAAAAGACTTATCAAATATAAATATCTTTAAGAAAAAAGTAACAAAAGTGCTACATATGATCAAGGAAAACAATTCCATTAGTTTCTGCTACTTAAAGTAGGTTTGCTTTACAAATATTACCACATCCATGATCAGTATGGCTTCCAATTATTAATTAAATTGCTCGTAGCAGTATAGCTTTCTCACATCTTAACAAGGACAGAGTAAAGAGAACACAAAACATTCACACCCCATTTCTCAGGTAAGAGATCCTCCTGCCTTTAAGCAAACCCAAAAGTCCATTTTTTTTTTTAGAATATTGATGCTACGATGGTTAATTAGCAAAGGTCAGGTGCAAAAGGTCTCCAATCAGCCTTCAGGCTTGGCATCGGTTATACACAGATTTGCAAAAAATTCACTCACCCATTTTACGACCTTATTACCTTCCGGGAAAACATTGCTTTTGCGAGTGGCAACGCGGCAAGGGGACAGAAAAAGGTGAGAGGAAGAATAAAACGTGAAATTGGTAATGACAGATCGCTAGAGTCTAGACCTCTTCTGAGCAGGCACCGCCAGCCGTGCCAAGGAACCGACAGCGCTTTGGAGAAGGGGCCTGGTGTCCGTTAGACATTCAGCTCGTTTTCCACGTGATCCCGGGCTCCACTCATGGTCCCAGAGGCAGAAGGCAGCACTTACCGCTCCGGCTCGCGCGAGCAGAGGGTGCCTGTGTCGAATACGCGCCCGGCAGCCCAAACGTGGGATGCGCTTCCAATGGACATTCTCAGCACGGCACCCGAAAGCAGATCAAGTCACTGGATGAGCAGGGAGGCACGGCTTATTGCAGCTGGAAATCACTTATTCCCAGGCTGAAGTGGGGGTTCTAGTGTTCTTTTTACTCTCTGTTGATACTCCCAAGCTGGTGTCCATCGACCCTGTGCCACTACCTCAGCTTGCATCCTTTCAGTCTCGGAGAAGGAAAAGCGTACAGGCTATTTTGTTTTCTTTTTTAAACACCACGTCTAAAGGTATCCAAGGTTTTAAGTGTAGCCTAAGACCTGGAATTGAGGGCTCTCTAAAATACCTGGAAGCACTTTGAATGCTAAGACAGAGCAGCAAGATTTTTTTTGTTTGTTTTTTTTTTTCTAGCCACTGGGGCTGGGAGAGGGAGGTTGGTTGGTTGATTGATTATTTATTGGGAATTAATACTGAGAGAGTATATGCAAAGGCTGAGGGCACCATGCCATCTTCACAGAACAAGACCCTAACAGCTAACTGACGTACAAGAAACTGCAAAGTTATACTGTAAGAACACATATTAAGGACCGAGGAAAGTCTGCTAAGGTGCTACGTCTAAAACTAAGTTACTTCTCGCTTGGACCCTCCCCCTTCTCTGCATCAGTCGTCGTCTAGAGCCTCTGTCTTGATCTCGTTGGCTCCTTGCCGGGCCAGGGCCAAGATGGTGTGGTTTACGGCTGCCATCTCCACGGCTAAAGAAATGGGGTCCTGGTGGTCACTATGGCTAGTGCTGTCGTCCTGCGTGGGCGGAGAGGAGAAAGAGAAGAGGCGACGGTTACTGCACGGGAGGAGGACGCGGCGGGGGCACAACAACGCGCTACGGGCGGCGACGTGCACGTTGGAGAGGGGAGGATGGACAAAATTGCACTAAGGGCGGTTTCCCTCGCTGTGCGGGGCGAGTGGGTTGGGCAAGGGGCGGCCTACCTGCTTTTTGAGAGGAATAAATTCACGGAGGGGTGAGAATTTGCAGGAAAACATTGAGTTATGCAGAGGAAAGTGATGCACAAGGCATGACAGAAAACCAAGCGCCAACAATACCCACTGCACAAGTTCATGCTGTGCTGACATTTTGGATACTGTACCCAGCTGGGGTCCCCCCCGTCTTAAAAAAAGAGAAAAGACGTAATAGAACTAGCAAAAGTACCGAGAAGGGCAACCAAAACGAGCAGGCATGGGATGGCCTCCCTGGCAGCAGCCTAAATGTGCTGGGATTACTTAGCTTGGAAAAGCAACGGCTGATGGGCGACACAGTAAATGCTTCCTACAAATAATTAGTACGTAGAGAATTATTACTAGTCACCACCTCTCACGTTCTAGTAAGGAAGGACCCTCGCTGAAATGACTAGGTAATAAATGCCAAAGCAGCCACAGAAGCGTTTCTTCGCTTCTCACAGTTCAGGTATGGGATCCTCTGCTTTTCGGAGAAGCCCAAGGTAAAAATGGCTTTAAAAAACGAGGCTGGACAAGTTCACAGAACATCAGTTTACTGGCAGCTATCAAAAATGAGAGGGTGGATCCTAAGGGGCTATTAAATTCACAGAGGTGAAGGGAAAAGCTTAGTCAGTGCAGCCTGAAAACCTCCTAGTCCCCTATGGAAACACAGTGATTCCAGGGAGTGCAAGGACCAAAAGCCAAGGATCGAGAGGACCATTTGCCAGGTTCTCAAGGCCACTGAACTAATTGCCAGGTATTTTTCCACATCATCTTCATTTCTAAAGAGCAAAGTCTCTCTGTTGCAGAGACCTGTGATGATGGTGAGTATATTTAAAGCAGGGACCCACATATGTCACGAATATTCTCCTGGGACCTTGGGCAAAATCGAGGTGTGTTTACCCCCCTCTAAAACGGGGTGCTAATACTCACCACACCATCATCTTGCTTTGTTTTTTGTCCAAAATAAACATTTATCACTCTTCCAGCAGCCATTACATGAGGAACTGGCAAAATAATCTATATTTTTAAATTATGATAGCAAATGCTGAGCGGGACACAAAAGCCAGGATCCTGAGGGTAAAGGAATCCCTCTATTTGCAAGGAATTCAAACGTGCAATGTGCCCACACAGCACCAAGATCCTTGGGATAATCCTCATTTTGGCAAGAAATGCTGAGAAACTAAGTCCCACCTTCTGCAGTTTTAGTTACTTCATCAGTATTTGGGTGAACTTGGCGTTTTAAAGCTTACCTAGAGTTCAGATGCTGTGGTAGGAAAGGGAATTTATTTGAACAGCTACAGGATGTTAAATGGCCATCAGGATTGCTTGCTATTTAATCCACTTTGTTTTAATGCTATTTATCCTTCACAGAGGAGCCTAGCTAGGTTACTGAGCAAAGTAATGTTTAAGGGCTCTAAAGAGAGATGTTTAAAATGCTGAGATTTGTTTTATTTCTCTTTTCAAAGAATTCTGGCTAACGCACAAAAGAAAAATATAGCCGGGGCGTCTCAAGAACAGCTCATCCGAGTATCCCGGATCCGACCAGCCAGGAATGAACTCTGCTGAGCGGCAGTTTCCAAACATCTGACAACGGTGTCGGAGCAGCCTCATCATCTACAGCCAGGAAAAGGTTGGCTCCCCCAAAACTCAACCTGTAAAAAGGGCCTAAATACCCATCAGAAGTGGAGAGGTCGGGGAAACACCACTCCAGGATGCTGCCTCGCTAACACCAGCATCTTGGAGAAGGAGACCTAGCAATTTCTTCCCAATAAATCCATTCAAACCAACCAGCCCACCCCGGCTGCTGGGCATAGCCCTGGACACACCGAAACCAGAACCAAGCAAATGAATCGTTCGACAAGGCCACCGGTGTCAAGCACACGCGGCCCTGACGGGGTTGGCCAACACTGACACCTGAGGGAAAATTGGGAAGGGGGTGCAATACCTGTCAGGAAGGTGTGTGGAGGAAGGGTCACCAACTTTAGGGTAGGTGAGGGCTCAGAGTGCGGGAAGGGGTATTCTTTTGCTAGAGGATTTAAAAAAGAAGTTGCTGTCAAGGGTTAAAAATAACCAAGAAGGAAAAAAAAAATAGAGAAGAGGCAAGAGTTAAAATGCAAAAAAGGAAAAAAAGACAGACAGATAATATGTAAACAACCCAAATAGTGGCACATGGTCGCAGAGCGATACGCAGCGGGTAGGGGCCACCTACGTGTCAACCTTCGGGGTTAGCAAGTCCTCGCCCCCCTCCCGTCACCCTGTGTCCATCAGTGTCCTGGGGACCGATCCTGGGACGCATCCCGCTGGATGGAGGGCGCCGAGGCCATCACAGGAGGCTGGGGAAGGGTGACACGGGGGACTCTACGGGGCTCGCTCATCTGGGTGCCAGATAACCAGCTTAGAGGAGCTGTAACCCAGGCTGGAACGAAGACGTTTCTTGTGGAAGGGAGTAAGAGACACGAGCGGGACCCGCACGCCCCGTTTGGCAGTGCCTGAGATCCCGGGACACCCGTGAAAGCCCTGAACATCCTGAGGGTGAAGGCTGGGACAGCGCCCGGGGTACGGAGAGCTCGGGCTGTGCGTGGTGCCCTGGGTGAGTTAAGGCTCTCCTGACATTTTTCATACATTGCGTGTGGCGTGAATGGTGTAACTTGCTTGTTTGGAGCAGATCCTCCTGTCTTCTTCTACCTTCTCTGCTTCTCTGCCTCCCTCTGAACATCTTCCCTCCTCCTCCCCATTGCGCACTTGCCAAGTGTCCTGTTGTATGACAACAAATCCGTGTGGGTCAATGCTGGCTTCTCACCGCGGGCAAACAGGGGAGCTGTGCTCTGCCGCGTTCCCCGTTACATTTACACACAAGCAAAAAGAAAAAAAAGCAGGAGAAATTCCATTTGCAAGAGCAGAGTCTCCCCGTGCGGGGCCACGCGGACATTTACCTGCTCCGAGTAGTCGTTGCCGTCAACGTCGTCGCTGTTGGAGTGACCGCCCGGACTCTGTACATCTATCCCATGGCTCTCCAGGATTGCTGCTTCTTCGAAAAAAGCAAATGGATCCCTAATTTATCTGATGCATTAGAGTTATTAAAAGCAACCAGTTCTTTTTGCAACAAGTCAGAAGAGCGGGAGGAACAGAGTTGTTTCTCAGCTCTGCCCTTTATAGCATTTGTAAGTAGCCCAGGTAGAGATACCACCTTGCCTAGAAGCCTTCCCTGCATTAATTGTGCCTTGTCCTTCTCATCTGACAGACAAGTTTTAATTTTAAAGAATACATTTAGATTAAATCTCAAAAACACAGTTGAAATGCTGCAAAAGGAAGCTTTTCTTCTGGACAAACGCAGAAAAGAGAACTCTAGCTTCTGCCAAAGCCACCAGCAAAAGGCCACAACACGTGCTTGGCAATTGCAAGAACGTTGGGTAGCAAATAGATAGGGAACTTGTTCGGGTACATGTGGCAAACTCAGTTCTGCCTAGCACCTACGGAGGTGCAAAACATCCTGCAGATATTACAGAAATGTGCTGAATCCCAGCACCACGATTTGTTCTTATTACATCTACGTTTAGCCATGCTGGAAGGTGCCTCCTTGCAAGTTCAGAGAGGCTCCTGGACCAGCAGACCCAACTCTGAAGCCACTTCTGTCCCAGCTTGATCATCAATCAATATTTTGAGGTCGTCCCAGCCGTTTGTCACTGTGTAACCGCACAGAGAACAAGAGGCTGGTTTGTTTGCAGGACACCTTTGGTGCTGGTGGCTCTATCTGAGATGCTAAAACAACTCATGTGGACTCTAAGATCCCTGTGGGATGGCAGAGAGAACGACACCCTGAAGTGTCGTTCTCTCTGCTGAAAAAACAAGCACATTTCAGGGCAACTCGGGCACAAGAAAACTTACAGCCACATAAAAGCCCTTTGCAACAGCCACTTCTCACTTAAACTGCACATTAAGGTAGCAAACTTGCAATATTCTCCGTTTCCCTTATTTCCAATGCAGATATGCTGGGATTTTATTTCTCATTTTATTTGGGATACCCAGAGAGGTCTGAGCAAGGGGAACCACGATTCTCCCGCCCCTGACAACGGTCTATTTTTGTTTTTTAAAATCTTCCAGGGAAACTTTATAACCGTGCCAGCTTTTCTGATGACTTTTATAACTGCAATTCCTACTTGCATTTTACAAAAGACCTGCAATAGCGAGAATCTTGCTTTACAAATCGCTCCCCGTTTCTCTCCAGATTGCCATAGCTGCTTGTGCCATCGTTAATGCAATCTTAGTAACCCCATCTGTCCCAAAGAAGCTCCTGACCCCTCGAGCAGGCTCTCTCATACATTACCGATATTGGCTCGTCTCTTGATTTCCTTCCTTCTGTTGGCAAACCAGTTGTACACTTTGAGGGAGGTAACTCGCTCCAGATCCGATAACTTTTTTCCTATGAAAATAATGGGGAAAAAGAAAACAAATTACAGCATCGTTGCTCCTTAGCTTCCACAGCCTGAGGCACATGGTCAATTCTGGAAAAATAGGTAACATTGGAAAGCTGTAATAACTAAGAATCAAGATGATGGAAGCCAGATTACGGGAATGTTAAAATAAACAAAAGAAAACAAGAATCTGAGCCAGCACCACCAACCACAGGCACCAACCCGCCTTGCTGAGCACCAGCGTGAAGGGGGAAGGATTCAGCATCACAGGGACCTCATGGAAACATCTTCAGTTGGCCTTGGCACTAGGGAGGACGGTCAACATAGCTGCATCCTCCGTGGGGATGATGATCCCGCGTTCCAGTTGCTTATCCGAGAGGAATTTGCTCAGCATACACAATGTTCCCCTAATTGCAACAGCAGGCAGGGCCTGCAAACTTGCTTAAGTAAGGGGAGATGGCACGAGTGAAAGAAAGCAAACTCTGGAAATAGATGCCCAGACTGTTTCCTAATGCTTTGCATTAGTGCTGCTTAAAATATTTTATCGATCCGGACACGCAGCCATCAAGCAGCTTGTTCAAAGTTGCTAAACCAACCCCAGACTCGGGATTAAAACCCCGACTTCCTCAGCGCTCCACTGCTTGATCATCCTGCTCAGTGAAAACGCAGGAGGCAACGGAGAAAAGTTGTAATGGGGGAAGTTCTAGAGATCTAGAAAAGCGGGGAAAACTCCGTTTTTGGAGATATTCAAAACTGAGCCCTAAACAACTTGATCTGAGCTGGCATTCATTGACCAGATGGTTTCCAGGGGTTGCTTCTAATCTAAACTGTTCCACAATTCCGTCCTATCCCCATGATCAGGAGTCATGCCTGAGTTTTCATTCGCATTAATTTTTATTGTAGCAATAGATACTTTAAATAATCTAAAATATTATCTGAAAACTGTGCAAATATGTGATGAGTTGGAAGTGAGTAAATGCAGGCAGGACCACTGATACTCGGGCTCATGAGCCCCATACTGAGCATTGAGGTTCCTCTCTCAAATATGACTTCTCCAAGAGCAGAGAAAATTCAATTTGTTGACAAAAATACAAGGTCCTCCATTAACACGGAGTCTACTCGTATTTTGCAACTGGGGGAAACCTGGATTTTAAAATTGCACCGACTTTCATTATTCATCCCAGTCTGGCAGCTCTGAACGACAGGACCACACAACGATAAAGGAAAAATTCACGACTAGTCGAGGGCGCTATATTGCGAGCAAGAGCCATAAAATGAGATTTGCTGAATTTAGCAGGAGATACCGAGACCTAATTGCGTCCGCCTGTGGAAAGGACACCCCAATCTGCTCCTCACCTGGCTTTTGTATAACTGCATTACAGGCATTTGCAATTTCTTCTCTCTTTGCCTCATCGGGATATTGATTCTCATTGAAGTAACTGCAAAAAAAAAAAAGATTTTTTTTCAGAAATCAGAGCATGAATTTCCAGAGCAGCTTCACTAAAAGGTGCCAACTGGTAGTTTCTGCATCACTGTTACAGAGGTAACACAGACACAACAAATTTTGCATTAAATTAGGTATGCACAAGATAATATCTGCACATATGCATTTCTACATGGTAGTTAAAAGCCTTCAATATTTATTTTGATTCACCAGTTAAATGAGGTTTTCTGCTTCTAACACTCACTGTAGCAAACTGTAAGTTGACTCAAAACAACCTTTTAACAGAAAAGTTTTGCAAGAATTTTTGTACATACACATATTACACAGTGTGTGGACTATGGTACAGTGACTGCAGCTGTAAAATTACCCAGTAATACAGTAGGATTTCTAGAATCAGGCTAGTATTTACTTCAAAAAAAATCCCCACAACTTAAAAGTTTTAGCTTACCATAGAACATACTTTAAGTATAGCATTTTAATAATATTTTTTCCAAATAATTGCAATTTTATTGTATTTAATATGCAGTAAACATCTTATAAAAGCTAAACTCCTTTCTCTTTTATTTCATTTAAGCGCTTTCCAAATTTTAATGCACTGATTTACATTCCACAGATCTTATCGGATCTGCATCAAAACCAACAAAATGAGCCCTGTTTACGTCAGTGGGCTCTGATATGCACCCGATCAGCAGGAATTACTATATTTTTCTGTGGTTTGTTTATAATACGGAATCCAAAGAGTTCTTTGATCAGCGTTGATCAGTAACAGGTTCTTGGATAGTTGCTGCATATTTGAAAATAAAATATTTTGCTCTATCTGAAGACGCTTTAGCAGGAGGCTTGCAAAGATGCAGTGCTTAGTTATTCTTCTTCCTTTCCCTCTTTCTTATATCTACACCAAATGCAAGTCAACTTGCATTATAGGAAATTATATTATTATATTATTGCATATAAGGGAAATATATCCTTATTTTCCATAGTGGATCAGCCTGAGCACAGCTTCCCTGGTCCATCAACTCACTGCAAATACAATTTTTGACCATTCAATTTGAGTTTTGGATACTTCAGATTTATTTTTCTTTTTTCTTGGCAGTATTCCTAGTCTTCTGGCATGATATTTCTTAAAGTATATCCTTCCCTCTTTCAAATGCATCATTCCCTCTATTCCAATATCCCTTAAAAGGGATGTACAGACCCATCTTAACTTGTAAATTTCTGTTTTAAGGACTTGTGTTCTGTATAAAGCTGTTTTCCAAGACCATAAAGCTGGGAAAACAGCCTAGAAAAAGCTCTTTCTAGTTGTACCAGTTGCTTTGTAGTAGCAAAACAGAGAAATCCACCAAGAGCCAAGAACTTCTTCCTCTTTCTCTTCAATTCTGCTAGCCACAGCAGCTATTTTTTGGCATGGCCAAAAAATTGAGCATTATCTCAAGTGCCAAAAGTCTAGAACAAACACCATAAAACAGGAGAAATTCAGAGCTTTATACTGTGAAACACTAAGAGAAGAAGGTGAAGGGCTCAAGCACCAAAACAGGACACATTTCTCAATAGCAACAAGACTTAGGCTGAAGATTACAGTTCTTTGCAATAACAGGAGAATTCCCCATGATGGAGCTAACTTTTTCAGAGCAGGTCAGTGAATGAAACAATTCTCAGGGTAAAGGAGGAAAATTTTGGTGTGTATTATGGACATTCTTTTGTGATTCGGACAAATTTTCAGCTAAACCAGTAATTTATACCTCAGCATGCTTCCCAAATCAATAAATAATAAACATTTTTATTGGATTGAATCAAAATTTATTTGCCATCACTTTGAAACACTGCCTCTATATTCAAAGACGGACTTCTCGTCTTTTAATGTAAATGTCTGCATGTTCCTAAGAGAAAATTGATCCTTCTTGAAAACCTGGAATGCTTTTCGTTTGTGGCCAGTTTTGAAACCCCATTTTATGAAAAAAACACTAAACATATGGAAAGTTTTGGGCAAATAGGTCATATTGACGGCTGACCACAAAGTGGATCCCAGAGGGAAGCTGGAAGGGAACAACCCAAGCAGGTAAATTCAGTTTCTGTAGTCGGAACCATTATCTGCTTTGGTTCTAAGTAACCAAACCCACCACGAGACTCAACCGGCTGGTTTTCACCCTCCACCTCCACGTTCTCCACGTCCATCCTCTGCTAACACATCACGTTCGTCTCCCTTGACTTATTTTGAGGACACGTGGGTCATATCATGACACAAAACAAGATGTTCCAAGGCTCCCAATGTTCCCAGTAAATGGACAAGAGTCATCGATTTTTAAAGACAGGGAAAGCAAGGCAGAGAGTTTAAGAGGTTTCAGGACCATTAGAGTTTGGTCATGGCCAAGCTGTGAATCTTTGGGGTTCAGGAGACCACGTTCCTGCTTAGAAACGGCAACCAAAGCAACCAAAGTCCCACGTTCCTCCTAGGAACCCTCTAGGAGAAAGGGAAAGAAGCCAGGATGTCCAAATTCCTCAAAATTCCAACCCCCTGGGCTGTTCCCAACCTAAAAAAGGGTTGAACCCCTTCAGCGAAGGAACCAAACGATCCTCTTCGTAGGGAGTGACAGCGGAGGATTAACATGAAAAGTGGCCAAGTGATTGACACGAGATGAGAATCCACACGGCGGGGCAGAGCGGGGATATCCTCGAAGCGGATTCATTTCAAGAACGCTGAAGCTTAGAAAAATTGCAGATTCAGAGTCAATGTTTCACTCGCGCTATCCACGTCGGGATATCCGAGGCCATCGACAGCGCTCCCGATAGCCCACGTTGGATGCTGCTTTTTGATGGATTTTGCCAACGGTGTTTGAAACAACCCGAGCTACTTCTCTGCCATAGGGCTGGCTAAAAAATACCCAGCAAAGGCTTCGTTCCCAGCCTGACATCACCCTTTTAAGCCTCAAAGTGCCAAAGTGATTGAAGGTATCGACGCGCTGGGCGACCATTTACGGGGTGGGTAGTTGGTAGAGCAGAAGTGAGCACGGTCGAGGTGAGGTTTGAAGCCCACATCTCGTTTGACCTAACGAGATATCCAGCCCCATGGTAAAAATTGGGGATTTTATCTAATGTAGACTCTACCAAAACCTTAGATAAGATTGGTGAGCAAATTTTAAGAATCCAATAATTAATCTTAAGGAGCCTCATGACTCTTCAGCCTCATGCTCTACGAAGAGAAGACTTAAGCATCTTACTACAAGAGATGTTTCATCCTTGTACTTTTTGTCACGGAAAATGCAAATCCAGAGGAGAGAGCTAAACAGGGCTACATCACTTAAGACTCATTTAAAATTTAAACCCTATTTCACACCTTAAAATTTGCATACATAAATTGCACAGTCACTCAGTACCTATTAGAAAACTCAGACACAAGAACTGACTCTTCATCCTCGTTTCACAACTCAGTGGCTAAACTCAGAGATGTTCATTTTCCTCATGTTTCTTAGCAGGAAACTACTCTAATTTTGATTCAAATGCCAGAAATACCCCTTTCTCTGGAGCACATAAGACTGTACGACCTTCAAAGGCACCATAATGCAAAGTCGTTTCTAATTTCTTAAAAAAATCACTTTCTTGCTATTTTGACAGCAGTCTCAAGCACGAACACCATCCTATCAGGCTATTAAAATGATCCCCCAAATTGTTTCAAACCAAAATTGAGAGCGGATCTGAACTCCTCGTGCTTTCAAAAGATAATCTATGCTTCCTAATCTACAGCATCCTACTGCTGGGATAATTAACAATTAAAAAAAGAAGAGTTAAGACATCGGAGGTGGTGATTTACTCTTCCTCGTAATTGGATTTGGTGATAAGAATATTTCTGAAACTCTTCTGAATAGAAAAGCTCGGGAGTCTTAAGCAATTTGAAAGACACAGGTACTTTCCGCTTAAGACGCAGATAACGGCTCAAATTTTATTTTTTTTAGGCTTAATGGTGGTGCAAACTCCTAAAACCAACACACATACCAAATAGTTTACAAAATAGAAGGAAAAAAAGATGACAGATTTTTTTTTTTAAGCCATTAAGACCTGAAAAAAGTGCAAATTACTCCGTATTTTCAACAACCAAACCAACAACCAAAACGCTGAACTTTGTACAGAGGGAAAGTTATTAAAGCTCCATCCTCTGGATTAGCTGGTTCTCCCAAAGCAAGCAAAGCTACGGAAGGGTCAAGCCCATGGATAGGACCTGGATAAGCCCAGGAGGGTTCAGACAACCATCGATCTTGCTGCATTTACAGGAAATAAGATCAAGGGAAGTCATAAAAGAATCTTGGGGAAGTCGCAGGACCAGAGAAGGGCCAAGATTTGCAGCATATCCAGGGCCCCAAGCCAAAAGACTCCGCATCAAAGCTTCCGATTTTGGGGTCATTAACTTCATTTTTCCTCGTGCCCTCAGATCTGGATCAGAACTATTACTGCGCCGAGCGCTGCACAGACACAGAGCAGACCAAAGAGATTTCTTTAATTGTTTCCAATATCGATCTCTTCCCTGCCACAAAGCCCTCGCGATCCAAACAGGGCCCGAAAGAGGGACACGAGCCCAAGATGACAAGAACTAATGAATTAGCAGGGGCCAGCGAGGCGGCTGATGAAGCTGCTCCCATGCCAAGGTTGGTCTCATCAGGTTCTTTGTAGGTTTCCTGGCACAGGAAAGGCTTGAGGAGGGTCAACAGCAGGAGAACTTTGTAGATGCTAAAGAGACATCCCCATAGGCGACTATGGCAGCAGCAGCATCTCTTTTTTTAATACTATTTTTATATTTTTTTTGTATTATTTTTATGTTGCTATTCTCTACAGATTATTTAATAACCATTCACTGCGCAAAGGGATAGTAAAGAGGTGAGTTTACAATGCAATTTTTCAATTGTTCCTTTTTCCTTCCGCCTATACAATTGTCTAGCAAATAATAAGCCCCAAGGACTCCAAAAATGTTATTTTTTTAAAAAAAATGCCTATAATGCTAATTTCAAGAACACTTTCTACAACCAGATAAGAAATCCTTGTAGCATTAAAGGACATAATTTCACAGTACTTCTCCCAGGTACTATGAGAAAAAATTGCAGGTAGAAGAATAAAGTTGAGAGATACAGACACAAAAAGCAGCTGCAGAACTGGCTTTATTTTCTACATTTGGAAATTCTTCTTATCATTTGGGATTTTGGTAAAGTTGAGGTGAGTTTATGTCTTATCCTACCTCCACGAAGGGGATCGACACAGGGGCAGGAGATGGAAGTAAGGAATTATTTAACTGATCCAACAAGAACAGGGACATATCGGGCTGAAACAGCAAGAAACTTGGATTTCCAAGCGCTGCAGCAGCATCAGGCTCCCAACGGGCTTTTGTACCCTTGGCTACAGCTGGTTTTAAGATAGAGGAGTTAATCAGTTTCTGAAAAGGATATAATAAAGGTTGATTGAAATGAGAGAAGCTGGCCACGATGAAACAGGAAGTCCCAACCCAACACTCCAGTGATTAGGAGAATATCAAGGAGCATTTAGGAATGGAAAGAGCGCCCGTCTAGGTACATAATAAGCAACAAATTAGATGACTTTTTTTTTTTCCTTCTATATGTTGTGTACTTACTTTGCCTATCCTGCCTTTCTTTTTGTTTGTTTAAAGAGAAATCTTATTTTAAAAATTATTTGGAACGGGGCCATATCTTCCATTCTGCTGATAGAACTGCTCACAAAGAGCACAGTATTCCCCATTCAAAGTTATACACGGCATAAAAAAAGGAAAGAAAAAAATAAAAAGGTCAACTCTGCTACCCCCGACTACCAAAAAAATAAAATAAAATGGAATAAAATCCTGATCAAAAAGAATCTGCCGTAGCAGAGAAGAGCTTTCATCCCCAGCCACGTGTGGACACGTAGGAAGAAGGACAACCCATCATCATCATCACTGCATTCTGTCCCATGCAGCAGCATCACTTACGTGGCAGAGGTGACACGAGCCTGTCCCAAAGTCAACCCTTGTGCCAGGACCAAGAGATGCTGGAAAGCATCTTCAATGAGCAGGGAGAACACATGCTGCAGCACTAACCGGCTCTGGAGACAGATCATTGAGGCTAGAGAAGAAATCTCGTCCTTAAAACAAGGCTTTTTGCATGGGTTAGTGCTGTCACGGGTCAGACCGAGGCGGCTCCTTTTGCAAATGCTGCTCTCGGTTGTTTGGACCTTGGCAGATGCAAAAATGTTACCTGGTATCTGCTGGAAGGACTTGCTCTTCTCCCAGATCTTTATTATTCTTATTAAACAAAAGAGAGAACAAAGATACTGAAAGCACCTAAGCTGCCTGACGAAGACGAGAACTAACAGCAAGTAATACAGAGCCAAAAAAGCCAGATTTCCCCAATCTCAAAGGCCTTAATGAAGTTAAACCTCCTCCTGCGACTCCTGACTAACAAACACCTTTTGACAGAACAGAAAGAGCTGGAGAGTAAAATATAAATATGATACCTGATAGTTCTCCTAGCATTAAGGTAAGATCAGGTACACCAGGATCATCAATTTTGAGGTAATTTCTCTAATTTCTGCGGATAATGTGCTTAGGGACTGGCTGTTTTTAAGTTTTTCCTAACACCAACCTTCCTGGGTTGGATAAAAGACCCTCAGCTCCTCGCACACTGCTTGTCCCAAGGAGGTTGCAGACGTTTTGCAAACATTCAGCATCACCCGAGGGCTCGAGCGGGATTTCTGAACCTCGTTACCCTGACGAGAAGCCGACGCTCCGGCTCCTGCCAGGATGGGAGCCTAATGGCAGAGCCCGCAAGACCCGGCTTCCTGCTCTGCTCCGGGCTCGGGAAGGGCGAAACGCGATGAATCCCCAACTCCCATCTCCTCCTGAGCCTCGCACAGGAAACCTGGCTCCCCCGGGGCGCCGGTATTAAGGTTCTGCTAGAAGACATAACTAAGAGTAATGGGCTAAAATTAACGAAGAAAATTTCCTAACTGAATTGCAGCAGCTAATAGAGCTCTGGCTCTCCCCGGGGAGGCCGAGGAAGCCCCGGCGCCCGCGGAGCTGCGCTAAGAGCCCTCCGCGTCGGAAGGGTTTCTAATAACGCGGCAGCTCCGATTCTGCCCAGGGTCAGGACCATGTGCAGGGCCCAGTGTTGCTCACCGGGCATCCGGAGCGAGGATGGGAAAGGCCAGAGCTTCCCAGCTCCAGCGGGAAGCGGCAATGTCGGCTTCCTTGGCTACCTTCATTGGGAAAGGAGGAGAGAATCCTGGTTTAATCAGACAAAGAGTTTGGCAGCGACATCAGGGGAAGATATTGCGGACGAGGCCAGCAGGACGGTTGCGGTGACCATGCAAATCTGAGTATTTTGTGAGGTTTTCCCCATCCCGAGCTCTGCGCTGCAGGGCCCTGTCCATGGAGCTCGTGCTGGAGCCTGACAACAGAAGCACATGGGGATCCTTCCTGGGATGAAGTTGGCTGCTTGATTCCACTCACGAAACCATATCCTCCATATCCAAGGAAATCCAAGCCCTCGGTGCTCCGAATAAAGAGAGTTTTCGATCACAAAGCCAAACGAAGCACCTGAGTCTGTTCTGCCATTTGTGACAGAGAAATAATACGGGTCTGTTTTACTCAGCCTTATTTAAACTAAAAACATTCTAACAAAATCTCTTTTTTTTCCCTCAAGACAAGCGTTAAAATGTAAAAAACAGACCCATAAAACCAGAGGAAACAACCTCTGGTGAGAGAGCAAGATCTCCATTCCCCAAACTGAAATATTTTGCACCACTGAATTAGTTGGAGCAGAATTTACACGTCCTTTGCACTCCTCTTTGCATCAAGCATCTACCTAAAAGCAAAGCCCACCACCACTGCCTTGGCATTGCAACTCAGCTGCCCATCATATATGGTTTTTTAGCGACCATTTCCCTGAAAAAGCAGATAAACCCCAACGCAGATAAACCCAAAACACAATTAGAGGGGAAATACAAATCACATATTAAAAATAATAATAATAAGAAATAATAAGAAGAAAAGCAACCCTGAGGAAATCTCCAATTTCAGAGTTTTAACGCGGAGGAGGCTCCGGAGGGGACGGGACAAGGTTGGCACCGCGGCAACAGGGAGCTGGGGCTGCAGCTCAACACAGGACTTGGCTTTCTGCAGCTACTGCCCCTCTCAACCTGCAGATCATAAATATCCCGAGAGGGAATGGGAGGAAAAAAGCAAAAATCAGAAAGGAGACAGAGGGAGAAAGGGCCCTTCTGAACCTATTGTCTGAGACCTAAGCGTGGCGACTAATACATTATCCTGGGCCATTTTCCAAATAAAAAATAGTAAAGACAAGAGAATTGAGTCACAGAAACCATGAGCAGCATTCTGGAAAGCCAGCATCAACGTATAGTTTCTTTAATATGCACACCCTGTATACAGACATGCGTGTACATGAGCCCTTTAAGTGTGTATGCACTCGCCTTAACTCTGATCTTCATTATATCAGGTTGGCACTAATATCATAATTAATTGCACTGGAATTACTGCTGAGTTATGTCTTTAGAACCAGAGAAACTAAACCCCAACCTCCCGCTTCTGCTTCAGTTCATGGGCCACGTCCTGAATGGCGCGGGGCATTTCCAGGTTCAGGGTCTCGAATAAACTGCCCTCAGTTTTTCACCACAAATCTAGATTTTTCCCTGCCCACAGGAACTGCATCAGCAGGTAAAAAGTCTCTACCCACAGCTGCAAAACTTGCCCTTACAGCTCAGCTTGGCCTATTAAAGCCCAGCAGTTAAGCACTCATATTCCCAACCTGCTTTATGGGGCGCTTTTAGGGCCGTGCGGAGGTTTAAGGGCAGCTCTAGCGAGGACTTAAGTCCACCAGGACGTAGCGAGGGCTTCACAAAGTAATATTAGAGCCAGGATCAAGGCAACGAACGTGGCAAACGTCTCCACTTAACAGCACAATAAAAGGACCCCGGGAGCAAAGTCAAGAACAAGGAAGAAGAAGAGAGAGGGCACGAACACGATTCCTACAGCGAAGAGCAGCAACAAGTGCCCTGGGAGCCAGAAATCACGAGAAATACCCACAGCCAGGACTGCTTTAATGCTAGAAAATGCTGAAGACATCAGTGCAGGGCCAAGAGAGAGCGTGGAACAACTGGGTACCAACTGCAGCCCTGCAAAGCCCCTCTGATCCGTTCCAAAGCCCAGGTGCAAGCGAGGAGCAGGGAAAACGTTCAGGAATGCAAAAGCACATCCTAAAAATCCGCTCCCTAAGGGCTCAATGGGATCCGTGAAGCAGGGAGGAGAGCTGGGAGGTTCCTCCCAGCCACGGCTGGGAAAAGGCAGGCAGAAAACTCCTCCCAGGCGCTCAGCCTGCAAGGGGAGTGAGTATTCATCCCTAAACTCCCGTTGAGCCCTTCCCTATTATCCAGGCTGCTCCACAAAGGAGGGATTACCGTAAGCAGAGGGTGCACGGAGAGCGCCCGGTCTCTGCAGGGCTGCGGAGCTCCGAGCTCTAATGATCCCCCTGCTCCGCACGCGGGTTTCAACCAGCCACTTTGCTCCCTGCTGTTCCCGGCTCAGGTAAAAGGGCTGCAAGAGCCTGTGTGGACCAGGAATCTCCTGCTCGTTAGGCAGCTTTCTGCAGCACCCTGAACGATTACGGCGCTGGGGAAGTAATGGATGGAATATGGAATAACCTGATGTGATATGAGGAGGAATTGGGAAGAGGGGAAAGGGAGAATGGAAGAGTGCACAGACCCCAGCAAGGCAGAGGCTGGATCTGCACCAATACTGTCAAGGGGAGCTAAGAACGAGGTTGCTCAGGGGCTATAGGAGAGACTTTTTAAACAAATAAGTTGAATTATCTCCTACTTCGGAGTCTAGAACCACATAATTACCCGATCCCGGTGTCAAAGCACATCCGTGAAAATTAAGGTGGAGAAAACACACTGGAAATTGGCTTTAAAACGCCCCGAGCGACCTACCTTTCCATAACAGCCAGGCACTCCTTTCTCCACGTGAAGCGACTGCCTCGCCGTAGCCGGAAGGTCCCAGAGGTAGCGGTGACGGGCGGAGGCGTCTGTCTCCACTCGGGCTCTTCTATGGGCACAGGAGCGGGTCTCATGCTTAACGTAGCCCCTAGGGACGAGAAACACCGTGTTTCCTAGGGGGCTAAAGAGCCCCGCTCCTTTTCTCACTCCTGCTGGTGGGAAAGAAAAGACAAGACAGATGATGGAACCATTCAAACTATAAATAAATAAAGCAAAGCATCATTAAACAAAGACACCTTCAAGATAAAGCCGGAGAGAGGCAGGTTTCTATTTCATTGCAGAGCAGTCGCAGGAAGCTAAGTGCAAGTTTATACCCAAAGCGTCCAAAAGGTTGATCCTAGGCTGAGGAAATACTTGAAATAGCTGCTGTAATAGAGAGACAGCAAGAGCTGTGCAAATGAGCAAGGCCTTTGAGAGCAGATTAACATCACACCTCTCCTCTCGTGCACCTTCCTGCTCCTACCGAGGAGCTGGGAAGCATCAAGTGAGAGAGGGAACTTGGCTCGGTGCCTTGGGAAATGCCCTTTGCAACCTACCCCTCATTCCTCCCACCATGGTCTCCCACTTACTAAATCAAGCCCAAACGCAAGACCAATATTTCATATATTTGTTGGGAGTGTGTCAGGAACGGGGCATTAGCAGGTCGGCAGCAGAGCCTGCTACCTGTGTCCATAAAACAACCCTGCTTGTTTAATTCTGGCTCCTTGGGTTTGTAATAGAGCAAACGGGGCAAAGGGAGCTTCAGTTTTAAACCATGAACAAATTCCTCTGGTTAGAAAGCAACAAATTAGCTAGAATTCTAGCTAGAACTCAAGGCAGTTCTAGCTCCCAGCTTACACCACATGCAGCTTTAGTGCCACTCCAAATATTTTCCATGTTGCCAATTTATTGGAAGGCCATTTCAAGGGAAGTTCCTTACTCTCCCTTCAGTATTTGCATGGTTTGGGGCTTTAGGTACCCTTTGAAAATTGGAAATAAAAGAAAAAGAAAGTGGTGGTGGGCAAAAGACTATTTTTTTTCTGCACTGTCTTGGCAAAACACCCTCTCCAGAGGAGAATTTGGAGGGCAGGTGTTATCTCTGGTTGTAAGGAAGAGCTCTCTGAAACTGTTTTCATGCACTAAGGAAAAACATGAGCATCAGTGATGCCCAACATCAGGGCAGGAGCCGTGGAGCAATTAATCTGCCCGAGATTTTGCAGACAAAGGTCGAAAACACACCTATATTTAAAGCAGTTTTGCTCTTGCTTCTTTTATGTTCTCTTACTAAATATAAGATACTTTTTCTGTTTTGTTTTTTTTGCTTTAGCAGCCTTACTAAATCAACTTACCTGTTTTCTCTGGAGTAGCAACAAACTCAGCAGCAGATAAGAGGGAGCTATGCTGAGAACTTCACAATTTAGCAAGTTACCTGCTAGTTGGGAGCTTCTTCACAAAAGCCTCAAGTAAGAGGGTTTTAAGGAGGGAAATGTCTTCCTTTCTACTTGAGCAGGATGAGAGCAGCCAGTGCACTAAGATTTCTGCCTTCGTTTATGCAGCAAAAACTCAGACGTGTAAGGAGCTAGGACGAACTCCTTCCACAGATGAAAATGAAAAGGGAAATCTCTCCCTATCGGTGAAACCAAGGAGCTTTTGCAACAAAACTCTATTTTCTTTGTGCAAAATTTTCTCTAAATCGGGGTTTGCCTGGGAGGAAATTGCGGGTGGGTTTTAAGAAGAGACGAGTGGTGCCCGTGCCTTGAAATTCCTCAGGGCAAAGGTTTTCCTTTTGGATGCTCATCCAAAGGAAAAGGTGCTGCTGGTGTCAGGACTGTCCCCTGCAGCTGCTGCTTCATCGCGTGGCAATACAGGGTGCTGCATGGGATGGCTGCAGCCCTGGCCCATCTCCCGGCTCCGAGGATCCGTTTAGCAGCAAGTACCTATCATATATTATCCCGATAAGAACAGATATTCCCCTTCAGCTCAGCCGAGCGGGCCTGACATCCCATGAAAAAGAACTTTCCGCTCCTACTAGATTTGAATCAGTAGCCAGCGCAGCAAAAGGTTCCCTACAGAGCTCATTGCTGAGATGGAGAGGATCAGAGAAGGGACAATTTTCGGCGAGGCTCTGTAAAACGGTAAATCACCACCAACATTCCCCGTGCAAATCCCCCGGGATACCCAGCCCCTGATTTTTCTTTTTTCTCCTCTTTGTAAGCTTTGCTTTTAGAGCAAAACAAGAGCTGCTGTGGGAATTACACAGGAGATGCTACATCTTGATAAGAACTGCCTTTCTTTTTCCCTTTTGTTCAAGGAGAAAGAGCGCACGGTTTTCTCCAAGGTGACCACAGCCGCCTTCCTGCGACGAGACTGGTAGGGACACAATATGCAGCTTCATGGAAGCAGCCTGCATCCATCTCTGCAACTTCAACATATCCCTTCTCGATGCCGGCTTCAGTTTGCAGCACGGAGGTAAAAGAAATGCTAAAGTTACCTAATAACAAACTTTCCACATGGCCCAAGACATGGCCAGCTAAACTAATCGGGTTAACTATCGATGGACATTTATTTATTTACGTATTTTAAGCCACAGCTCCTGAAAAATTAATCAGAGCACTACAGGACTCTTTGCACTCATAAACTGGTTTCTGAAACTTATTCTATTTATCTACTGCCAAAATGCTCTCAGTCTTCCACACAGCACAAGAGATATGGGGCCTGGCCAAAGAAATGCCCAAATTAAATGAAAAGCGCCCCTATTAATTGGATTTGGGAGCTTTCAAATACTAACACTGAGCATCGACTTCTTCCCCTCAACAAAAAACTGCCTTTCTGGCAAGAAATTGCCCAAAAATAAAATTTATAAGTCCTTCACCTTCAGAATTCACAGAATTGCTATTAAATCTACCAGAAAAGACACAGATTGGGATGTTTTTGAGGAGCAGGGTTGCATTCAGGAAGAAAACAGGTTGTTTTGTGATCCACGAGGCTTGGGTCTCTCCGGTAACGCTCCAAACTGCTGTTTGAAGTTCTCTGAACAAGCTCCGCCAAAGATAGGAGAAACAGGGAAAATATCCATGCAAAAAAAGCAATCAAAAGCATGCGAACACCAAGGAGTGAATTCCAAAGGTTGAAGAAAGCTGGTAAGGAGGGAAAGCTACTGAGTTGCCAAGTCCCTTCTGCACTCTTAACATCTCTAAACCGCCCATCCTAAGGCTCTACAAAACGAAGCCATTAGGTTGGCAGATGAAGGGCTGCTTGAGGATGATTAAAAGCATTATGTATATTTGAGAGAAGGAAAATAAAGCATCTCTTTCATGTATTTACAAGTCTTTTGTCCCTTACACTCTCGCAGAAATCCCTGGCTGGGTGCAGTGCAGAACTGGTGTAAAAGACAGTCCCTGCTGCGAGGACCTTGAAGGCAAATTGGGTAAGTGACATAGAGGAAAAAGTCTTGTCTTTATCTGGAAAATAAGGGGCAAAGTTGCAAATTGGCTGAAAATCATGTAGAAAACTTGGTGGAGCCAAGGGAAGAGTCCAGGTCAACCCGGTGGTCTCCAGGCCTCTCCTCAACTGGTCCTTGCTTTCCCCTTCACAAGGGGATTGCACTGGGTTTCTCGGCCCATCAGAACATTTTAGGGGAAAGTTTCCCTTCTGTTACTACACAAACGGATTCAGGCAGAAAATGGCCTAGTCTGCAGAGCTATTTTCAAATATAAGGATAAAAATAAAAGGAGGAGGGAACTAAATGCTCCTTGAGACCTCCTGCTGCTCCGTTGCGGGTACGGCAGGAGGCTCTGATGATTTTCCCATTTTCTATCTCAAAAGAAGGCAGCAGAAAGTCTAGTCAGGCCTAGCAAACCAATCCCAGGATACTGTAAACAGTAGCCAAAACTTAGGCTCCAAACTGTTCCGTAACAGTAATTTAAAACCAGGATTCCTTGGATGAGGCTGATGTCTTCGTTAAGCCACTCCACGGGCCGTCAGCACAAATGCACGTTAATTATCTCCTGGCTCGCCAGTCTGACCTGCAACCTGTTAGATAGCAAAAAATTCAAAGCAGTGGAACATCCTAAAATAAGTAAATGCCATCACGTTTTCCTATGGTAGATTTTCCACTAGCTATAAGAACACCCAGAGCCCCTTCACCATCCTTACCCCAGCCTCTCCAAAAAATGCTACGTTTTATTTGGCTCCAAAGGGAATTTAAGTGCATCAGAACAGTCTCTTGGCATTGGCAGGGGAGACTTGCCGCCTTTTACACTACTTGAAAATCTCTCAAGAGCTCTTATTTGAGAGAAGGTTAAACTCAAACAATCCATCCTCAGGGAATTTCCCCAGGTGAATAACAAGAACATTGAACAAGACCTCGGCACGACAAGGCATTAGAGAAGCAGGGGGTTATGTCACTTTTGTTTCAATTTAAGATATAACCATCAACATTGCTCGTCTTCCTTCCTTGGGTATTTCTCAAGAGCAAAAGGACAAATAAGACAAGAAGGTGGTGAATACAAGGAGGGAAAGAAGGGGAAGAGGCAGAGGTAAAGATTTCAGCGCTCACTTTAACAAGGTTTTCTTATCCCAACACAGACTGCTATTTCCTAGAACATCCAGGCAATATTGAAAGGATTCACGGGACTATAGGAAACATCTACAGGAAGGTTTGCAGCTTGAGGTGGTGACTCTCCATCTCCATCCTTTAGAGATGTTCTCTAGCTGTTTAACAGAAAGGACGGGCTCAGCTCTGGCTTTGAGCACGTCCAACTTTAAGCCAAGACATTCTCAAGCCAACTGACAGCTCCTGGAGCCTCTTGACTTACAGTTTCTGCACAAAATAGATGATTTTGAGGATCTCATTGGAATTTTTCTTAATAGACTTCTGGACCTTGAAGCCAAGTTTGCATTAGGGAGGCTGAGTCCTACAGTTCTTTAATCAATTACACGGTTAATTTAACTGCGTCACTGCTTAAAGGGAATTAAGGGTAAATATTGTGATCTTTACAGTGAAAGGGTGCAAGGGAAAGACAAGAACTGCGGCCAAACAAAAATTAGGGAGAAGAACAACGTAAAGAAATTAATTGGACTGTGACTTTGCATGTTGTCAGTCAGTTAAAAACAACGAGGAAGTTTATTTCTCTTTCTGTTTTTGAGGAGAAGAGGGTGCGATTTGAGATATGCATCTCTAGCATCACTATAACTATCAACATCCCATCTGTGAAGCTGTGGTCCAAATTCCTCTCAACTTAAATGAACAAAACAAGTGACAAAAGACTTTTTTTATCATAAATAAAACAGCAGGAGCTGTTTAGCCTCTATTTGTTTACCAGGATTTGTCTTCTCAAGCTGGTACCATCTGTAAAATGCCCTTTTCTTTTGCTCACTCAGGTCCGACCCCTGCTGCAACAGCCAATGGGAGATCCGGCTCTGACTGATACCTGCAAAAGAGAGAAAAAAAAAAAGTGGAAGAGAAAAAATTGTTTTTTAGAAATACTTTAGAGTGATTTATATGCGGATAGAAGGTGTTGTTGTAAGAAACCCAGATACTGAGAGCTAATGCTTCTATCACAGAAAAGATACAGACCTGAAGCCTCCCCTCATCCTGACCCTAAGTGCTTCGACTTCTCACTGTTGCTATTTCAGTCTGACTCAAGATAAAGTCTGGAAGCAGCAAGGACACAAACTGGGAAGCTAAATCTCCCACTGAATTGTCTTCATCTGTAAAATGGGAGTAAATACTTTACTATAATTATATATCAAGAATGATGCTTAGGAGATATTATCAATAAATGCCTGAATAAGAAGGGAGATGGACATAGAAGCAGTTAATGCCACGTAGACCAAACCACCCCACAAATGGAGCAAGGCAACTATCAGCTGCTATAACAGCAAACAAAACGGAGGTCCAGGTAGGAGTTGTTTAAAATAAGATTTCTAAGGGAACAGTAAAAGGGAAAAAATACCTTTTTCAATATAGTTATTTCCAAAGCACAACACAGAGCACAGGATCAACACAGAAGGAGGAAAAAGGGTGGTTGGGGAGAGAACCAAGCAAAGAGGTATCAAAATGCACTAGTAGCTGGGAAACAGCAAATCCATCCCAAAATACCAAAACTGCTCCAAAATATGTATTGTCTGCTGAACAACTACAGCCAGCCAGCACGAGGGAGAACCCGCTGTGGCCTGCAGCGGGGCTCTGAAATGGTTAACAGCCCATAAACTCTGCTGGGAATTAAAGTTTTAGGAGGTGCTCAAATGCTGAACGCCACCTGTGCCAACACCTGCTTGGTGGTAATAGGAAGGCTGCCATCCCCTTAGAAATAAAACTACCTCCCGCCTCTCGAGAGGCGTGAAGATTTTATAAGATATCTCATAATCATATTTAACTCACCCAAAAAAACAACCCCCTGTAGTTTTACTGCTTCTACTAGGAGATTTTTTACTATACTTTTTTTTTTTAAGCATTGAACACCGAAGCTGGATAACTTTGGGATGATTTAACTCAAACCTCATGTGTTGCCTTCGGGTGGGTTTGCTGGAGGCAGATTTGCAAAATCACAGGGTTTATTATACCAAATCCTGGAGGCTCTGAAGTTTTAACTGCCTTGTGGAAAAGGGGCAGGTTTGCAAGCACAGAAGCTCCATGTAGATAACAACTTCTCCCCATAAAACATATCCCAGTTTGGGTGGTTTTTCCCCCATTTCTTCGTCATCTTAATGCCCATTCCTAGAGGCCGCCTTTGCAACAGGAGCAGCTGGGCTGGTCAGAGTTCATTGCCCCCAGGGCCCATATTGGGGTATATAATTGGGTTTATACCATTAGAAAAGTGCAATTATTTGACCAAACCCAGTTTACGTCAGTTTATTTCAAACCTCTTTACAGAAACACGCAAGAGAATCAAACCAGAAATCAATGCAAGCTGATAAAACCCTCCAGCCCAAAGCGAGGCCCGAGTCTGGTTGAAATCAAGCAATCTAGATGCCTGATTGTCAGGGAAAAGGCCCAAATTTTGAAAACTCGCAGCCTCCCATCCACTATTATGATTTATAAAAGCCATTTCTTTAACACGGTGCTGCGGGACACAAATGTTTGTGTCTTGCTGCTTTTGGCTGCACGGCTCCTATTAATCAGTGGGTAACAGCAGCAATAATTTACTTGTTTACTATAGTCCACTTACCGCTTATTGCCCTGAATTAGTGTTTATTCAGTGTTGGGATAACAACGGCAAGATATAAACGCTAAGCGTTATTTGCGAAAAATTATAAATAGAGATTAAGTGTCTACAACAAGAGCCACATAGTGGAAAATCCAAATTCTGCCCAAGAGGCTGCCTGGTGCTGTCAAAGTGGTGCAGATGTGAGGCACTTCAGGCAGCGCGCCGAGACGGAGCCAAGCAGCCAAAAGCCTGAGCCTAAATATGAGCCTGAGCCTAAATATGAGCCTATATATTTCCACATCTGACTCAATGCAGCTCCCCACAGGCTCTGCAGTCACTTCTGCAAACTGGAGCTTTGCAAATGTCACCAAGATGAGCAGCTTCAGAGAGAGCGATAGGAATTTTTATTCAATATATTTGAACCTTTATTCAAATTATAAAATTAACATCGTTAACTTATTTCCTATTGCCTTTTGATGGGATTGATTTCTACGCTATTATTTGACGGCAGGATCTCACGAGCAGCAGTGCAGCCCGCAGCACCTTTGGCATTAGCAAAAAGCCCAGTTTTCTTTCTGCAACCCCAGATAACATCCATGAGCTGCAGCTTAGGTAGCTGATGTTGCTTTTGGTCACAGGCAAGAAGTAGATGATTTCTAGAGGTCCTCTAAAGCCCCAGATTCTGTCATTTTTTTCCACTTTTCATCACTTTGCTTTTTTGTCTCAAAGACTGAGGCGAGAGCTGAGTTTTTTACCGGGTTCTCTACTTATACCCCCGCTTTCTTCTTGTTCTTATGGCCCAGAACAGTGTTTTCCTGCTCATCATTTCAGCTTAGAGGCCCCAAAACTCCACGCTCCAGCAGTCTCATTCAAGGTCACACACAAAGTCAGCAGTAAAACCGAGCCAGGATCTCCTAGACCCTGCCTTAATCTCACCCTTATCCTCCTCCCCTTCCATTAACACCCCCCTAAAATCATCACGCCCCCGTTTCCAGCATCTCCAGTTGATTTTGTCCAGCTGACTCTTGGGGACGATGCCTAGGACAGCCAGCAGCACCCGCCAGCCACCCAGGCTGCAATCAGGCTACTTTAGGAAATTGCTCTGGCAGTCAAAAATAAATCACCGCGCTGCCAGGAGTGGATTAATGAAGTCCTCTGGAGTCCTGGAAACCCAACTGTCTTGTGGAAATTCATTCCCAAGCCGAACCACGGACCTCAAGGCAGACTGACACCCTCTGGGCTCTGCCCATTCCCTCACAAAGAAATTATTTGGGGAAACTTCCATGCCGAATACACGAAGGAAACAGCAAAATCCATCAAAATTGTGGTATCCACAGCACAAACCTGCTCATAACCCCCAAAACTGCGCCTCTACAGGGTAACTAGTTTTCACCTTCACGGGTTGGTTTGTTCTCTGCTTCTGCTTTGCATTTCTTTAATGTTTCTTTCCAGGGGGATTTTGAGAAGCACCTGGAATATGTCAGATTTGCAGAAGAAAGTAACTGACTGTATCTAAATTCCTCAGTTTGTAAGCGAAGGCCCAGATACATATAATATGTGCTTGCAAAGGACAGCTATCAATTCAAGAGATTAGCAAAGCTTGTTAGCAGCAAGCCCGCAAAGATCAGAATCACATAAAAACAAATCTCTCCCTGTGTTGTCACAAGTATTTAAAAAAATACCACAAAGAAGTGTTTTTAAAATGCAGATTCTCCTGGTTTTCTCCCCATCTAAACCTAAATGCTTAAATTAAGAGACAGCATCTTTTACTACACTTACATTTGCCTCTCTTTCACCCTCTGACCATAGCCTACTTTGTACCCAGACAAATCAAGCAAATTACAGTATGAAACTGCAAATTAATGTTAATAAAAATGTGGCATCATACCTACCACACCTAGGACTACATACCTACCCCAAGTAAACTGCAGCTACGTTAAAAGGAGCTTCAAACGAGATAGGAAATTCAACAGGAACTATTATTAGCTCCTGTTTATACTGTCATTTTTCTTATCAGTAGGAGATTATTTATACAGAGCCCAACCCAAGTGCTTCTTGTTTATCTTATTACAGACACCGTTTAAAAAGGTTCTATATTAAGCAGCTCCTGCATTTAGGACCAGCACTAATAAGTGGTAGGCTATTTTTTTTGCTCCTTATCAATCATTTCTTTATGTTCAAGTCACCCTTAATACTCTCAGTTCTTCTTTTCCAATCTGCTCTCTCCCATCACTGCTCAAGGCATCCCTGCAGAACATCTTCCAGGTTTAATTCTGCAAGGTAGATTCACTACCTACACAACCTTAAAAGTTTCTGGTCCTCTTAAAAAGACTAAAAAAGCCTTAAATTTGTTCTACGACAACAGCTGCCTTTCACCTTCAAGTCCACGTCTGTCTGTCTCACTCACATATCTTCCCTCTCCATCATTTTCCATCCTCTCCACATGCAGTACAGGAAAAATGAAAGGAAAAGTATTTAGAGAATGTAACATTAAATGCAAACGTGCTCAAGGTATTTTGTAGATGCAGGAATATATATTCTAAGTGCACGGCAAGGTTAGAATTAAGATGAGAAAGTGTTTTTTTTCTGTTTTGCTTTTTTCCAAAAAGAACCAGCCATTTATGTCTCATTTCATTTTTTTTTCTTGTTCGAGTGACTACAGATAGCTTTACCTGTAAGATTAAATTTGTAAATACTCAGATGGTGCCATCTGGGATCATATATTCTGCATGTATAAAGCTGAGCAGTATATTTAAAAACAACCAGCTCCCACAGACATTCCTACCAAGACAACTTGAGGATGACACAGCTCAAATGCAAAGAGTAACAAGAGGAAGAGAAAATGGGTGCATCAGAGTACACACAGGCCTTGTGGCTGTCTTTGCTTGAGAAACTGCAACATGTGTAAAATATTACATTATGGCCTTATTCGAGAGGTCCAGAGAAACACCACAACCTTTAAACCCTCCCAGGTTCCCATTGATTTGGCCTGAAAAAGAAGGCAACATCCTAGTGCCATCAGTTCAGTCTTCATTGAATCCCACCCACAGGTAGAAGGAGACATCTAGAAATAATTTCTTCTGATCAACATGCACATGGTTCCTCGTTTACCCTCACATTACACACAGGGTTTGAGTGGATTGCAGGAAAACCTGTGTATAAAATGGACGGGGCTACTTACGTATGGGAGGAACAGGCTACCAAAGACAACAGAAGACCCAAAGTCTAAATACTGACTTAACACCCTATAACAACTGGAACCAGGAGAGTAGGTTGAGGAAGGCAACAGCAAAATAATGATTTAACACGGAGAATCTGCTCTACTGGATCTGAATTAAGTATAAAATGCTGGATGGTTTGGGCAAAGCATCCTTGGAAAAGAGCTAGTTTGACTTCTGGTAGACAAAAGGAGTGCTAGAACCTTCAGCCTCAGTCTTGAAGAAAGTTTTCCTTTGGTTTGCCCTTGCAAAAAGCAGTTAATGCAGAGATAAGTCATTCAGGGACTCTATTCAGGCAAGGATGGCACACAAGTAGGGCAGTGACCCACAAACTGCTCCAACTTCACCATTGGGGTTCGGATCAAACAACTAGCCTGAGTATCCGATTTGCCTCCCGCTCTTCCTAAGAGCCGCTGAAGCCCATCATGTTCCTTTGAGCTACACAATATGCTGCTCTTATGACTTTACAGATGAAACTGAAACCAGGGAAGGACAAGCAACTTGCTCAAGGCCACAGAGAAGAGAGATGTGAAAGGGATTCCTGGCTCACATCGTATTTCTGCCTCTCTACTTGAATCTCTGGTATGTTCAGGGCCTGCACAACCAACTTGCCCAAATAGATGGGTTTTTTAACATATATCAAACACTGGAAATATCATAAAAGGGCTGGGTTGGCATCCCCAGTCATCACAGAACCTTAAAAAACACCTATTTCAAGGTCTTTTTTCAAGCTTAGTTTCAAAAATGAATAAATATTATAGATATAAGGATGGGATAGAGCTATCTATTTTTATCTATCCTAGATTTTCTACCAGCTCCGGGCAAACAGCATGAACTTGTAAAGGAGAAGTCACAGCGCTCCACCCCACGGAGGAGCAATAAGACTTCATTCCTGTTTGTGTAGGGATTTGGAAATACACCAAGGGAATAAGTGATATCGCTGCAGTCTGGTCGCTTGCCCTGAATGCCAACGAGATAAGGAATGGGACAGAGGGCAAAGAGAGAACTCCTCTCCTTCAGGTAAGAATCGGAGTGAATGTGGTTACCCCTTCAACCTGGTATCTGTTTTTCACTAATTGCATCTCAAAGTGAGTGAAAAACAACTTTAAAACCCTCACGAGCAGAATGGGGGTAGTGATGCTGGCTACAGCTGCGCTTCCAGACCTCTCACATACACACATTAATATAAATACATATTATGCATGTATATCTCCATGCACAGAGATGCAGCCAGGCATCTCTTTGCCACCTTTAACAAACAATTTAGGAATTAAGGAAGAGCGCTTGCATTTTAAGCTGAGAATGCCGCGGCTTATTATAACGCTGCAAAATAAAAATCTGCTAGCACAAGCCACAAAAAAAAAAAAAAGGCAAAGTGATTCACTGGGGAAGTTCCATGATGTGCGGGACAATGGCTCTTAAATCAAAGGCATACATTACCATGCCTAAGCTGACAGATCTGCACCGCAATGCAGAAAGGCAAGAACTGTTCCAACATCTGCACCGCGCACCCCTCGGCAGCGGGATCGGCGTGGAGAAAAGGGCGCTCTTACCTGTTACCTGTGCGACGACCGCTTGGGAGATCCGCCGGTTGGCTAGAAAGGCTTTGATTTCCTCCTTTATCACGCTGCTGTCCCTCCTAGCGAAAGAAAAAAAGCAAAAGAACAGGCACAAAAAAACACAAGAGAGACCCGAGTGCGCTTGGAAGGTGCAAAATGGTTTTGTTTTCTGGGCTTCAGGGGGATGGAGTGGGGAAGGAAGATACTAAAATCACCCGCGTGTCTCGCCAGTGGACACTTCTTTTCACAAGTGTCACGTTTGATGCAGCAGAACGGATGACTCACGTCCTATATAATTCACAGGAGGTGCAAGGGCTGCCATATGGAATGTACAAAAGTTTCATTACACGGGGACGAATAAATCTCGCAAACTAGCATAAAAAGCTCAGTCATAAAAACGAGGCATTAAAAACAAAAAAAATTCAAGGTAGCAGAGTCTGGACAGATAGGTACATAAATGAATATACATGCACAACCCTCCCTCAGCCTTTCAAGGAAAAATACCTTAAGGTGAAAGTTTTTGCAATCACTATCCCCCGTCCCTGCTTCCTTACACTGCTTACACTAACTGAGCAAGTGGAAGCTATTAAAGCCTTTATTCACCTGAAATTACGATTTTTAAAAAGTGTGCAAAGATAGTGCAGAAGGGCCTAAAATGGGGCCAAAAGGAAAATAACTTGGTGGTTGCACAGGGGCTGTAATATGCAGCAAATCTCGATTGCAGTGAACACACACTGCTCCCCTCCTCCTTCCCTCCCTGCAAGGTGCAGACAATTAAAACCAGACTTTATTAGGCTTTATTATTCAATAATCTCCCTTTCTCCTTCTCTCCTCCACCCCCAGCAGGGAAATTTAACGTTGCAAAAATCAAAGTAAATGCTATGCTGTGGGTTCACTTTTATTTTTGCATCCAGTGCTCATCCTCCATACACCTGCATATAAAAGTAGCATCAAACGTGAAGAGGCACCAAAAGCCCTACCTGAGATTTACTGCATGAGAACCCAAAACTCTCTGCTGAAATTCAATTGTTCCTTTGAGTTTGGGGTTCTGGAATTCCCACTACACTCACCATCTCCCTGCATTATCCCATTTTTCCAGCATCATTTACTATCAGCTTTTCTTACCTCTTCCTCCCAAAAGAGCCACAGCTTTTACCCTAAGTCTCCAAGTTCTGCATCCAACACATCAAATATCTTTATCCCAGAGCCTGAGAACTCTAGTTCTCTCACAGGTACTTCATAAGCATTGCGCTTTGCGGAGGAAAAGGCACTCCAAAATTATGACCAAAAACACTTTTGAGATATTTGGCCTTTCCCCTTATTTCATTTTGTTCTCAAGGCTGCTAATTTTGACTTTCATCTTCAGCAGAATAGTCCCCACACTGCTGAATAAGAAGTGGTTAAAAAGAAGTTCAATTTGGATAGAAAATAAATAAATAAAAAAGAAGAAAACAAGAAAAACTAGCTCTTATTGAGGACTTCTGCCTCTTCCTCACTGTTTGTCTGTTCCTGCTGCCAGTGTGAGGCTGTGCAAACCCCAGAGCTCATCCCTTTCCCCAAATTATAACTAAATAAGACACGGGTACTGCAGACCCCAGGGGAAAGCCTTAACCAAGCAGGCTCCCTACTCACCCTACACGTGGAAGGGAATTCGATCGCTATAAGGTGGTGAAGGAGGATTCGTGCAAATTAAGACTCAGTGAGAAGGCTACTGAGTAAGGAAATTTTGTGCTCTAACATAGAATTTAATCTTTGCAACAGCATAGGAAAAAAAAAATTAAATATTCCCAAATAAAACAGCTTGTAGGCTATCTACACAAGGCCAGGGGCTATCTACACAAGAGCAGGAGGCAGGTGAGATGCAGGCAGATAGTGCTCAGCAGAACTGCTAAAAGAGTAACTGTCTAAAGCAATTCCCACTTTCTTGATAACACCTATTTGAAATCCTCCAGGAGTCCTGTTTCCCAGGGCTTTCTTCCCAAACTTTTTTTTACAAAGGCTCCTACTAACCTCATCAGCTCCTCCACTTTGTCATCGATGTCCAAGTCCTCTTCGGAGGCTTCAAAACTGTAGGACCTTTGAGGCAGGCTGTTGGCCAGCGGGTAGCGGGTCGGGGACATCTTCCCGTTGAACGCGGACAACCTCTCGTTACTCTCCCTCCCGTTCTGATTAGTAGTGCAAGGCTGTGGGGAGGTGTCGTAACTGTTGCTCGGGGACGGGGACATCCCCGAATGCTGGGTCTGCGTCGAAGCGGTGGCCGTCGAGGAAGATGCTGGGACGTTGTTGGTGCTGTTGCTGTAGGACCCCCCTCCGTAGCTAGACCTCCTGCCGAATTTGTCGCTATGCTCTTGATCGAGGCGATCCAAGGTTTCCAGCGCGTGGAGGATTTCATGCCTGGTCATTCCCGTACGTCTCAGGCGCTGCAGCAGGTCGATTTGCTCTATGGTGAATCTTGGCTCGTCTGTGTAGTGAGACATGGTTTCCAGCAGGCTAAAAAGAAGGTGAGACACAAAAGCGAATGCTTCAGTTCAAGAGTTCTCCATGGAAAAAGGACTTTATAAATAGGAAAGACCAATTCTAGGCCAATATAAATCATAAATATGATGGGAGGCAGCTCAGTTGTCCACCTCCAAACTCAGGAGAGTTTTCCCATCAATGCCAGTTTCACCACCCAGCCAAAGGGCTCTCCTTTTTCACTTGTTCTTTCGATGAACTTGAGTTACAAAGAGACAGTGGTTGCCCACTCATAGATGATACAACTAAGGGTTCAGAAAGGACCAAACGCTGCTCATTCCCACCAAAAACCCCAGATCCCCAAAGCGCTCACTTAGGTCGAGCCAAGAGGCAGAACTTTCTGCACAAGTTTTAACCAGTTCTCACACGAGATTTACGAACCGAATCGGAAGTAGGAAGAGCACAAGTTGCCCTAAGTTTTTCTTTTTGCAACCCTGAACAAAAAAGAAGATAAAACAGCCCTAGGGGAAATGCTGGTGCCCTTTAGGACTAAAGTTGATTTGACTGAAGTCGCGTTTCTGAAGTTGCTTTTGAACCTGCCCTAACAAGGCAAGGGCAGCACATCCAATTAGACCACGCTTTCATTTAAAGAAGTCACTCTACAGCCTTTCCCCCTCCAAAGGCAGGTTTCTCGTCTAACGCAATCACCACCGTGGCTAGTCAAAAGCTTTTTTAACTTCTAAACTTCCCAAGGTATCAGAATAAGAAAGTTTTCTATACATCGCTGAAGCCCCCCAAAATGGAATGGAAAAACATATAAATCACATTATGCTGCCTTAATCTTCTTCCTAAATCCACTCGGAACAGACTTAAATGGCATAAAAAGGACGAGATCTCTCCCTTTAGGACTCAAGAGCATGAGAAGAGATGGCAGATGGAGGGCAGGCAGAACTTGGCAGAGAGATCACGGCATTTTCCATCCTTCTTGCGAAGCACCGTGTGAGTCAAGGGCTTCTTACGATTCCTGCAGGAGAGCAGGGGGAAGAGATCACTCAAACGCCGGGAGAGATGACAGAGCTGCCGTGCAACCTCCATGGGTCACGGCAGCATCGGGAAAGTCAAGCTGGCAGGTTTGGGGGTGAAGCAAACCTCTTCCTTGAGGAGATTCCTGCATCTCCTGATGCAGACCCAGCCTGGCAAGGAAACAGGGTCTGTCCTTGGGTCAGAGGACACAACCTGCCCTCCAAGGAACTGACTGCCTGAGAAGAGGATAGAGACAGGATGGAAAGTTATTTCCATCCAACAGGAATGTTCTGTCCCTTGGACCATTAATTACTGCAAGCGCATAAGCCATTTCCAATTTCCCAAGAGAGGCACCCAGATTATTCCACCAAAACGAGAGCGCCGCAGCCAACGCAGCGGCAGACAAGCGACGAGTGGAATGACAACAATTAACATTTGGAAGTGACATCCGCGACGGAGACGTCCAGGACTCGTCCAGGAGCAGCCAGGGTGTTCTAGGTTCTTCCTTGCGCTGGAGGAGGCCACGCTGCTCTCACCTTCTCTCTAAGCTTTGGGACGGCAGAAGTGTCACACTGGTTTAATGTCACCGTGTCACGTCACGAGCTCCTGACAGCCCCCAGTGTCAGCTCTGATAGCGTAAAATCTCTCATTAAACATTTGGTTTCTCAGCAGATATGCTGGTTCCATTTTTCCTCAGAGATAAAATCATTTTTGTCGCTTTTTACCCTTTCTTTTCTAATGCAACTTTGCAAACCAGAACCTCCGCCCAGAAGGAAGTCTACTCCAAATTCTTCCTTTACTGACCCCTTGAGTTGAATACCGAAAAATACTCTAGATCATCTAGTTTAAACTGCAGTATGTGACGGATCTAGAAGTCTAAAACTGTGGTCCTCCTGGTCCATTGAACCTAAAACCTTGTGTCTAACCCAAGCATGACCTGCCAGAGAGCCTCAAAAATGTCAAGCAACAGAGAAGCAACCGTTTCCTTGAGCCGTTTGATGCCACAATCAGATAAAAGCAGTATGTGCTCTTCTATAAAACTGTGGGATCTGGATCAGTACTTCTGAGTGAGTTTTATATACTGGAGAAGACTTTAATTCAATTTGCTTTTCCTCTCTTTTTCTGTGCAAAATATAAGCAGCTGCAACAGTACCAAGAAGCAAAACAAGAGATGGGCAAAATAATTGAGGGGCACAGGAGAAAATAAAGATATCAAAAATTACACCTGACAGCAATGACTGTGGACAAACTTTGCTGCCCACGTAGCACAATATCCTCAATTACAGCACCGAATGCTAATTATTTGCTGCATCTTCGTATCAGTTACCAAACCTCAAACCAGTGAGGTTGGGATGAGAATTTCCTTAAGAAAATGTGCCAACCAAGGGAGAATTGCCTTGAGCTTAATGCCCTGAAATGCTCAAAACCAAACCTTAAGCCCAAAACTAAAACTGAGCAATTTTGTGGTTACTGCATCTAATCCTTCAAAGAAATCAAACGTATTTAGATCCAGATGGAAAAAGATGGCTTAAAATACCAGGCCTATTTACCTTTCCTGCATTAAGCCGGCAGTCGTGCCCCGTGTAAGATGGCACAATTCCACTTACTGCCTCTTGGTATCTATAAAGCATTAAAACTTCATGCTTATCTTTCCGGGCTCATCCACAAGGAACCTGAGGTACCCAGATATCAGATTGAAGGCAGAACTGTAAGGAACTGAATAATGAAATAACTGTATTTGCTTCCAAATCCATGGAGAGGAAATATCCAGCAGGACCCAAGCACTCAGATGCAGGTATCTCCACAGCATCTTTTTTCCCCCCAGTTAAAGCTGCATTCTGGAGCTGTTCAGGGGAAAACTTCCCACTTCCAATACTTTGCCCTGGGACACCTATTCCCACAGCCCAAGCCCATGAAGAACCGTGGACCCAACAGGAAAATTCTGGTGCTGCAACATGGCAGAGCAGGAAACAACTCCACGTCCAGCTGAACTTGCAGGAGTTCAAAGCAATTCAATTAGGAACGTGGCCAGAACAGCAACCCTAACACTTCTAAGAGTTGAGAGGAGAGTTCTGGACTCTTGCATGCTCACAGGGTACCATTTTCCTCTCTCCTGCTCACCACGGGTAGGATGTGCTCTAGCATTCCTGCAAAGATCCTCTTCTGCAGAGATCCTTCTGCAACTCCCCACCAAACCCCGGTGCTCCAACAAGCCCTGCAAAGCTCCAGACATTTACCTGAACAGTTGGGGTTTTTGATATAAGACCCATATTTGATAAAATCGACCTCATATGGACGTGGCTAGAGCCAGAGCCAGCATCCTAGGTCTGCAAATTGCTTTAAACACATCTCTGATAAAGATACATCAACGGTGGGGCAAGCAGGATGCACATAAATGCCAATTTGTACACTTTGGTGATACACGACACACTTTAGGGTTATTTAACCCTTTGTTATTAGGGTTAGACATCTAACAGCATTATCCCTTAAGAGCATATAAAAATCTTCTATTTTATAGCTTTTTTTTCCTTCAATTCACCCCTTTTGGGTTGTCATTAAATCCGACCTCGCAGGAAGAGCATCGCAAGTGAAAGCTGGGCAAAGCCACCTCCAAACCAGCAGCCCCTGCTCGACGGCGGCCGCGAGGAGCTGACTCATCGGGAGCAACTCGGGATCCTCCGAGGCGTCGTAGCGGTTGCAGGAGAGATTAAAAAAAAATAAATAAAATAAATGAGGCCTCAAGTGCTCATCATCACGGCCGCCCTGAGCTCCGCATTAGCCTAATTGCCTCCCGCCGCCGCATCCCGCAGGCTGCGTTTGCGGAGAGGGACCTGCTGCCATCGGTCCTGATTCGCGATGCTCCTGATGCCGCTTCTCCTCGTCGCGGAGCCCTCGCTGGCGAAATCAGCCTCCGGAGCCGCTGCTTACGGATGCAAAACGGCGCCTGGCGAACGCCGCCCGCCGCCGCCGCGCGCTTTCCATCAAAACGGTGACAGTTAATAACGGCAGCCTGAAACTTCTGAAAATAAACGCGACGTAATCAAACACTCACCGCGGCGCAAATTACGGGCGGCAAGTTGAGAGCGGAATATCAACAGCGCGTTGCTTCGGGAGGCCTCGAGCGGCGGAGCTGAAGAGCCCCGAATCCAGGCTCGTTTGCTCCGTGTGTGCTCTTCTTCCCTTCGTTTGCACTTATGGAATTCCCTTCCCTTCGTTTCCCACCGAAATTCCTCACAAATATTGCCCGCACATTGGCACGAGCAAACCCTGGCTGTTTTGCCGTTGATCCAAGTAACTTGCTCTCCTTTACGGTATCCGTCTTACATCCTTGGAGAAGAGGCGAACTCGAGATCAATCGTACAAGGGAAAAATATAATATAAATGCCAATTATTGTCATAATCCAAGTCTTACACCGGGGACTGACCTCTGACTAAGCAGAGGGCTGGCAGCCAGGTACTTCTGAATTCCGCTCAAGGCCCAGACTGATTCACAGCACCACTTTATCTGTCTAACCCTAATGTTCCCTACCTCTCAAATCCAAGTTTCCTTCTTATTGTTGCAATTCTACGGCAGCGAGGAAGGAATTGAAACTCCAAGGCTGGATTCAAGGGCAGAACGAAGGTAGCAGAAAGACTGAGAGACACCAGGAGTGGCCGTGGCGGTGGCCGAGTGCCAAATTAGGGACCAAAGCCCAAACTTGTGCCAAAAACCAAGGAGAAGCTCTTTGATTTGGGATTTATGGACCAAACTTGGGGTATATGAGCTCTGCATCGAACATGAAAGAATTAGTGTGATTGAGTTGCATAAATAAGCAGATATTTGTAGCACATTGAAGCATTTTCTTTAACCTACGTGAAGAATCAGAGCAAGAGTGAGAACTGCACCCAACCTGGGTACAGCTGGGCAAGACGCACATTTCCAGCCGGTAAAATTCCTAGGGTAGCTCTGCTGCTGTCTCCTCCACTTCTCTACTAAAATCCAGACAGCACCTTAAAATACTCTGCGTTTCGTCTGCTAGCTCAAGGATTTGGCTCCGGATAGCTCAAAAACATCTTTATACAGAGCAGCCCATCGAGGCAGAAAAGTGATATGGGAATTTTTGAGAGCAAGAGCTCAAACCCCAGCCTTTCAACAGGGCTAAATGACTCCAAGTCACACAGGGACCAAGTGCCAGGCGAAAATTTGAGTATTTTCTCACACAGAGTCATCTTACAGGGTCCATCTAGAGCATCAGACAGCGCCAGGTGCCACCACCCTCTTCCACAGGCAAAAGGAAGGACATTGGGAAGCATTTGGGCCACCTCCTCCTCCTAGAGAACTCCACCTGCATTTCCAGCTATTTTCTTAAAAGCAAATTCTCACCGTTTCAGGGAAGCAAAATCCAAACCCAGCAAATCACTGAGATTTATCTACACCTAATCCCACGCTTAACTACAAAGCAAAGAATTTTCTCCCAGAAAACAGCCTGCAAGTGCAGCTCTATTGGCACGCGCGCACGGCGAAGACACGGATTATACTTGGGAGAACAACTCGGGGATAGATAACAGCAGCTCCTTGAAGAGTAGAAATTATAATGGCAAAAACACGGGTTTTTGGCTGCAGTTGCTTCCATATTAGAGTTTCACCTGTTTTTTTTGAGCATTATAAATTCCCGCAGTCGCACTAATTAGTGCTGTTAAAGCACTAACCTGGGAATACAGGTAAACTTCAAACGGGAATATTGAAATATTCCATCAGAAATCGTATTTTGAGAGGTAGCTTGAGACAGGCGACCAGTGATGGTCATCTCTCATCATTAACACACACTAATTAATTGATCCTGCAGTGATCCTGTGAGGTACAAGTACATAGTGACTCCCATTATATTTACAGGGAAACCAATAGGGATATATTTGCCTATGCAAATCTAATTTCTTGATTTCATCTTTATATTTATGTCAAAACTCTTGTATTCCTGCTGCTTATTAGTTTGGAGCAACTCTTCCTGACTTGAGGAGTAACCAGAACAAGCTGCATCCTAACTCTGGTCTTTGTTGTAGATGGAGTAACTGTGTTCCTGCTCTCCCCAGCCCACGTACACTTATTTCTCTTCCTCTCTCTCTCTTTTTTCCTTTAAATAATCATTATCAGCAGATGCACACGAGCCAGGCCATCATTTCACAACCCCCTAGCCACTGGGCTCTCATACCTGCTCTTTTTAATTCTTTTTCTAATGGCTGTTTTCCTCTTTCCCCTTATGTAACCATGAAGCTCATTTATCCTTTTCTTTTTTTAAAGATATCTGTGGTTTAATCTGAAAACTTCACACCTAACTGGGTCATCTTGGCCCATTTCCTCTAATTTAATACTTTCTAATCCCCTTCAAATCGTTTCCCCCCAGCTTTCAGGCAGGCAGAAATCATTCCCCCACACTTACGTGGCGTTCTCAATGACTGTATTAACTACACATATCCTGGAATCAATCAAAAAAAGCGGCCACGTCTCTAATAGAGGATGGCAGCTGATTAACAGCACCCGTCAATGTTGCCTAACACATCCAGAAAGCAGCAGGATAACACGGGATCGAGCACCAAGGCAGAACGCGCCTGAAATTTGGCTAAAACGCAGGAAATTAAAACAGTGTAATTCACAGCTTGAAGATTTATGTTAAAAGTGATTCAGAGTTGAGGCTGACAGACTGTCCTTGTGCTCGTACAAAGCACAGACGAGCGCTACGAGCATCGTGCGAGCTCAGAATTGTCACTGTAATAAAGATGTACAGGGCAGCGTGGCCTTTCCACCAGATTCCCTTCCTGCTGGGAACAGGAACTTTACAATTTCAAATGGGGACTATTTAACGCTAAAAACCCACCATTTTTTTTCCAGCTACAAAGAAAGAATAGGAGGAGGCTCACGGGACTGGCAAAAAAATAAGAAACCATCGCTGCTGAATGGAAGACTAACCCAACAGCGATAGGAAATAATTATTCAATGGTTGTGTCAAGAGACCTGTTTGAAACATATCGGTGGTTTAGTTAAAATTCCCTCTGCTTTGATCAACTGTTACCCCGTGCTGCAACTCGCTGTACAGAAGCCTGTATTGGCATTACGAAGGTCCACATTCCAGCTATATAAGTTGCACCCGTGAGATCATCCATCTGGGACAAAATTGGCCACATTTGCAGCTGCCCGGGTTCCTGCTGCCTCTTCTGGGGACAGGATTTCTCCCTCAAGCTCAGACTGCCTGCAGGTGCAACCAGAAATCAGGCGGTCAAAGTGTCTCTGGGCTCCAACAGCCACTGGACAAATATTTGGTCAGGTCTATAAAGAGGTTCAGGGAACGGAGATATAGCATTGGGCAGCAGGAGAGATGGATGAAGCACAGCACAAGGCAAGTTACTCTTTTTGATCTGACAGGCTTCAAACTTTGAGGTTTTTTGCCTCTTTACTGGAGTGACAGGATGGATAGTAATCACATATACGACATATGAGAGAAATCATTTAAAAGAACAAAGTAACAGGCCTCAAGCATGACTTTTGGACAACCAAAATCCTAAGTTCCTACTGGGCTTCAAGATCCCAGAATCACTGAGGTTGGAAGGAGCCTCTAGGGATCCCCCAGCGCATCCCCTGCTCCAGCAGGGACACCCAGAGCAGGGGCACAGGCTCCATCCAGGCGGC
>JAWLRI010001067.1:736659-758152 GCA_034781795.1 Crypturellus tataupa
TTTGTTAAGCTGGTTTCAACTCCAGTTTAACCAGGACTTACCCTTGAAAAGAGAAATAAATTCCCATGATCATGATTGGTGATAACCATTGGAAGCCACCCCAAAAGAACAGAGCAAATCAACAAGTTTTAAAAGATGCTGGAGACCATGGACCATCCCCTCCTCTCAATTTACAGCTTTCTAAATAGCATCTGACCAATTTTTAGGACATAAGTGAATAAAAATTCACTGTTAAGAGAGTTTGTTCTCATCTAGCAGCAGAAATAGATTGTCCTAGACTTAATCCATAACTAAAAGTGAGGTCCAGAGAGTTGACAGGAGAATAAGAGTTTGTTCCTATAAGATGGGACAAACTTCTGCCTGTAGCATCAGTCTCAACTGGATTCTTCCTGCAACAAGAGCCTGGGTGCTGGGGTGCACCAGTCAGGACGTTATATCCCTATATGGCCTGGGGACAACTTACCCACAGCCACCCCATGAGCCAGAGCGCGTGAATATTTTGCAAAACACACTAAAAAGGCCGAAAAGTCTCATTCTACAAGGAGAAAAGTGCCACCGTGAGTCAACACCCCCTTGGCCGGGGGATCTGCATATAGATGGATGGGATCACAGCCGCACGCCTGCTCTAAAGCAATCCGGCAAGATTTACCTCTAACGTCCTTAGAATGTTTTTTTATTTTCGAAATAAGACCTACAAGTGCCCCATTTTTCACCGGCTGAAGCCGCACTCGAAATAACAAATCAGCCTAAAGTAGTTACCAGGCTCCCAAACTCGACGTGATTTCCAGGCAGCGCGACGGAGCCGCGCCGAGTAACACTGTGTTCCCATTAACTCCGAGGCCACCATCGGGCCAGAATTTGTTTTGCTGCATTTACAGCCAAATCCCTGTGCGTGTCCGGCTTCCTCCTACGTGGGATTGCCTTGGAGGAACAGGATGCCCATGCTAAAAGCACCGGCTGGCTCCAGCTTCCCCATATCGGATAAACGGTGCGTTTTTCTTGCAGGATCATTGGGGCTTTTGAATGCAACGAGGTAACTTTAGGGGTAGGAAAAGCCACGGAGGGAAGAGCAAATATTCAACCCAGGAACTATGTGATGCACGAGCAGTGGGTCAGGGATTGCATGTCCATCCACGTACTCCCAGGTGCTCATTTTGGAGCAACCAGGGATTTATTGGCATCAGGAATCAGATGGGCATGAAATCCCATTGAGGTTATGTGGTCTTCATGCTTTTAAATGGTTATATTTGGTCTAAAACTGAGCAATTTGGCCAATTCTTATTCAGAATTGATCTCCCACCCTCCGGGGCTTCAAGGGGACTTCTGCCTTGGGGTCAAGGGACAGTAAATTAAAGTATTAAAGACTTGGCTTTAATCACAGGAAAACACAAGTGCCTCCGCCTGCCTTATTAGCCCTCCTGATTTAAACAGTGGCCAAACCCCATGAACTGCTTTAAGACAGATTTATTCTACAGGAAAGTTGTTGAGGCTCTGGAGGGAAAGAAGAAATTCAATGCATATTCCACGACTAAAGTTGCCTCCATGCTTCTCTTGCGCCTTGTACCAAAACTAGAACAAATGCACCGCTAAAAAAATGCTAGGAAAATATTGCATTTGTATTAGCTTTCAGATGGGGAGATAAAAATATTTTTTTAAAAAAAATCACATTTTAAATGTGTTTTTTAAAGAACTATTAAAATTCTGACAAACTAGTCCAAAAACACAGTGCTAAAGCACTTAGCCTCATGGACGTTAAGGAAGAGTTTTCCCATTTCAGTTTATTAATCTAGTTCAGGTCAGCCACTTGTTCATTCAAACCCTGAATAACTGGGAGGACTTTCCTCTTTTTTAACTAAAATAAAGGCAGTAAAACTTGTTTTGCTCTTCTAATCTGCGAATAAAAATGAGGTAAGAGAATAAGATCTGCTGGCTCTCAAACCTGGAAGGACACGGTATCCAGAAACAGTGCAGCTCATTAACTGCAGATAATGCTCTCTTTGTTTAACGAATCAGGTTTTAAATGTAAAACATTTATGAGAATGCTTTTTTTTCTTTAAACTGGCATTTTAAAGTAGTTTCATTTAAATACAAGTTTCAAAACAGTGAGGTTTTTGAAACGTTCTGCTCCAGTCTTCATCTATGCAGTGCTCAGCATAAATCATAAAGGAGGGAACCATTTCATTTAAAAAAAAAGAAAATATGGTACAGTTTGTCCTTTTGAGAAAAAACATTAAGAATTTGGGTTAGGAGGTATTAAATTATGTACCTGCTTAAGCGCATATTCCTGCTCCTTTCATCCTACTACATAAGCCTTTTCCCCCCTCCTGCCCGAAGAAATAAATTAAGAAATTAAGATGCATATTTGTTTGCAAATAAGCAAGCTTCAAATAGTTACCAGCCAACAGAGTAGGAAAGGGAAAAACAAGAACCCAAACCCCCGAACACCAGTCGTTAGAGAAATAATGAAGGCACAAGCCCCAAACAAGATTAAAATCAATGATTTAAATCAAAGCGTCCCTCTTGCTGATGCAAATCAAAGCGATTTAAATCACCAGTTTTGATCAATCCGCTTATTTGCATAACCTTGATCATTTATCCCTTAAAATGTCATCTTGGGGCCAAAGTTAGTTGGGTGTTTCTTCGTATCCGAATCTACTGAGCATAAAGACGGGGTTGACGTTTTCATTGCCAAGTTTATAAAACTATCAGCTAAAATGCTCCCATTACCCATTTCCTGGCATTATGTGGGATGCTGAAGGGGTTTAAGGACCCAGGGAGGCTCATCCTGCAGTAATCCCAGGTAAAACTAGGATTTTTGCAAATGCAAAAACCCGCTCGTGGGACAAACCTGTGTTTACAGGATCCCTTCTGCCCAATTACCTTTAATACAGTTGGGTAGCTGGGGGCTATTGATCTTCTGGGGTAAGTTTTTCCACGGAATGTTGTTTTCCTACCTGGATTTGGGCTGGGGAAGGCTGGAGTCTCCTCCCAGGTCTCTTAGGGTCTCCTGTATGAAGCATTTTGGGGATCTTCCTTCCTGGGCACCATTGTTTTGGCCTGGTTTTCTCACCCCTTAGAATCTTTAGCTGAAATTTCAGGGGATTTCAGGGGAATTTGCAGAATTTTGAGGGTTCCTGGGTGTTTTGGGGCTCAAAGTCTCAAATGGCAACGTGGAAGAAGGGGAAGCTGCTCCCAAGAAAGCCACAAAGCTCTCGGTCCTACATAGCATCAGGTCTCCGACTTGGAACCAGGAGGGAAGGAATGAAAATGAAATACTCTGCTTGTTAGGAAAAGATTTATTTATATCCTGCATTTAAGCTATGCATTTATCGTTAATTAGTAAACAAAATATGTAACAAAAAACCCTTACAATAGAACATTGTCATTCTAAGTCCTAAGAAACTCTAACCTAATAGAGGAAACCCTCCAACCTGTTCTACATCTCTCTAAAAGAGCATATTTTTCCCCCCTCCAGGCATTTTAACAGCTAGAAAGATTATTTCAGCAGCACAAACAGCCCAGCCATAAGAGGAGAAGCTCCTATTCTGAGAGCAAAACACAGCTATCAGGGCTATGTATAGACATTCCTGCCTCAAGATTTCAGAAATTCATTCCTCGGTACATTCAGAAAACTAGAGTTGCCATAAACTGATGCCTTGATTTGTTTCCTAGCACTATTTATTTTTTTACTCCCCGCGATTTATTTTTAACTACTGCACAGAAGTTGCATCTGCCGAGAATGGTCTTTTTGCAAGCTGCCAGCTCCAGCGATCGCACTGCAATTTTGCTACCTCGCCTTCGACACGGCTCCAGCCGTTTCTTATTCCCCGACTTCCATGCACTAATTCCAATTTTAGAGTTTACGGGCAGCAGCTCCGCCATCCGCTGCTTCGGAAGGATCCGTCTTCAGCGCACGAGCCCGAAAGGGGGATTTAGGAGGAGTAGCTGGTCTATGTTTAACTCGCATTTAGAGCCTTTAAAAGTTAAAGGAGTCCTACGAACGATGCCAGGGCAAGCATTATCTGAAAAGATAAACAAGCTTAAAATAGCCGGCGGAGAGCCCTGCTCCGCGGCGAGCATCCTGCTGTCAAAGTGCATCCTTCAGCACAAGCTATTTGAGCTCCTTTCCAACCAGCTGCCAAGGAGCCTCCTGACTGAAAACTTATGGGTCAGGCATGAAAAGAGGGGAAAAAACAACCCAAATGCTGCTGTCTAGTTAAGAGAAGGACTTAGGGTAGATATTACCTGGAGAGAAGGGGTTGCTCTTGAGCACACTGCTTTTTGTGGGAGCAAATTCCCGAGTTTCTCTTTGCTGTAGGGTTGGAGCGAGAGCTATGGGGTTAGAGGGGTCTCAGTTATAGAATCTGGTCCCAACAAGTAGGAGAGGCAGGAGGACATGGATCCAGCTGGCATCAAGCACGAGGTACTGGAGAAATCGGGATTTAAGGACACACATCCCTCTCCTTCCCCATATCCAGCTTCAATATCCCAGTCTAGGTGCCTCTGTACCACTGCAGAGCCCCACGGATTCAAAACGAAGCCAAGCTTTACGATTACTTTCCAATTTAAATCATTTTTTCGGGATAATTCCAACATTTTACTTCAGGGCATCATTTTCTTTCCCTCTTAAAAAAAAATATCTAAATTAGCCAAGTGAATAAGATGCATGTTTTGCAGAAGTTTTACATAAGGAGAAAAAAAGAGCATCAAGGCAGTGAACTAGTGGAAGTCACTCCAAGCACTGGGAACTAGTGTCTGATTAAGTGCCAAACCATCTTTCAAGCAGTAGCCTTGTCTGCAAGTACAAAAGAACAAACATTTTCTTTCTACTTTGCTTATTTAGCTCACTTCAATGACTACTGCTTTCAAAGTTGAGAGATCAGCTGGGAATAGACAAAGCAGGAAAAACAGCTCCTCTCTTTTAAACGAGGAAGAAAAATACGACAAACTGATGAGCTCTGCCAGTCCTACGCTTTTGAAGGGCAAGGTAACCAAAAATTAAGTTAAATTTACACATTATGGCCAATACTTATGGTACAGCAATTGATTTTAAAAGGAACACTGTATTTTGAAATAACTCTGGCTTTAATATTTAGTAAAACTCTGCATATTCACGTGAATTCCAGTTTCTATCAAAATGGAGCTTGACATGATTTGTAAATAAAAAACAACAAAAATGCAGAGAATTAACTATTTTCTAATGTAGTGTATAATAAATAGATATGAAATAACTGCTTACAGATATTTAATGACACCTGTTAGAGGTAGCCAGTTATAACATGGATTTCCACTTTCCTTTAAGAAGTGACAAAGAAATACTTAGGCAAAGCAAGACTAGGATGAGTTATTCAAACCGAATAGGTGTAAAGGTGTTTTAAGCTAAATGAGATGTTCGTGGGACGTTTTTCGCTTGGTCAGCATCCAAAAAGGAAGCTTTGGGATTGAGTCTTGCATTTCTACAATATCCCACAGCTTTAGGGAAAGATTTACTGAGGGAAGAGAAAGTAGGTAATGAAGTTATAGCTGGATGTAGAACAAGAGGAGTCGATGCTGTTTCATACAGGTATGAAGGCACCTAGATTAGCAATCAAGCACAAGTCGCACGAGCCTACGGATACCTGGAACGCCAAAGCTCTCCAGGCATCGCCCTGGCAAGCAGAAAGTGGGTGAATAACTTGAACTTCGGCCAACGCAGCAGCCATTTCGGAGAAAGGATAACATTAAAACAAATAAAGCAGCGGTTACGCGTAACCGTTCCATCCACACCTGATTAAATACAGGGCAGCAGGTTCTTACGGTGCTTATCTGGGTAGGAGCCACATCTGAGGAGCCCCAACGCGGGCAACAGGTTTCAGACACGGATGTCGCTGGTGCAAACAGGTTGGAAAAGCTGCAGCAAAGCCCTGGATTTGCTATGCAAAGCTGGGCACAGGGGGTACTTCAAGGGATGTTCTCCAATGCCTTGAATTGCATGAATTGCAAGGATGAAACAAGACCTCAGTAAAATGCAAGTAAATCCACCCAAAATCAGCAAGGAATCACCCAGGACTTGACCTCTAGCCACTATCACATATATAATTATATCCAATTTATACCCAAGTGCAATTTCATTTTATTATAAATTACCTATTTGGGCAAGCATAAAGTGCACGCACATGTAAATGTGTTTGCACATATGTAAACACACGAGCACAAGGCACAGCAGCATTCCCAAATGCAAAAGCTTCTCGCAGCCCCTTAATAAACCCTCCAACCGGAGCCACACACACTTTATGTATTTATAAAGTTTGCAAACCAAACCTTAAAACAGTAATAAAGAGGAGGTTGTAATTCATCATCCTGACATCAACTCAGCAGGCTGGGATTTCGGTACATCACAGTGATGTATACAGACTTGTTTTAAGTATAGTTTAGTCTGCATTATTACCGGAGCATTTATTGGTGCCTTTAAGACACTTTCCTTTTTCAGATGCTTCACGTAAGAGTGATGCTATTTTTCCCCTGTCTGAATTTGCTAGCGCAGTATTCAGCAATAAAGCAAGGGAAAAGACATTGCCCAAGAAATCACAACCCAGGGAGTGACAGGACAGCGGGTTCTGGCTATCAGGATTTTGTTTTGCTGCTATTTTCTTGCTTACCAGCTCATGCAGCGACTCCTCTTTTGAAGGATCTGGTGTCAAATGTGTTTCAGGAGCAAAACCCTTCCTAGCAAGGACCCCAGAGACCAGGCACGTGCTCCATCCACTGCCTGTCAGCTCTGTGTTTTGCCTCGTGTTGCTTTGGATAGTGTTTTACCTGCAGCCTCCCCAACATCCCCTCGAGCTGCCGTGCTGAAACGTTGCCATTTACCCGCTTTCCTTGCTCCCCACCTGCCTTCCTGCCTGTTGCTATTTGTTTTGGACGGGGCGAGATAAAAAGCTGCTCTTGGCGCCATAAAGGAAAACTCTGATCCTGTATCAAGTGCTATTCAAGTGGAGGAACACGCATTTTTCAAATCAATTTTTCATACATCCATTGCAATCACCACAACACTAAGATGCACCTAAAAAGTGTGTTAACTAGCTACAAAGTGCTGTTCCTATCTGCATTTTATAACACAACTGCTTTGCCTGAGGCTAAGCAGAGCACACAGCTTCCTTCAAACAATTCTGGATCCCTTGCATCCCACTGCTGCACGCGGAAAGGCCGGACTCAGGGCCATTCACCTCTCGGCAAGACATTATCTTAATTAAAAATATTGATAGAACAACTGCATCCCTTCAGCTCGTACTTCTCGGATGAGACTGGCAAGCTGCAGAGAACAGGACCATAAGCAGCACCTGGAACATTTGATTTTGCTGCAGTTTTTACTGACCATCTCCTAGTACCAGCAGGAGCACCAGGGTCACAGACTGAGCAGCCCCCACAGGGAAACTTGCTGCTTGGTAGGGATTTAAACAGGACCTGCTCCGGGTTTGATCCGTGCTGTAAGTGGTACTTGGTAAGCAAAACCAGTCATCAATTTGGGGGAGAGAAAAAGGGAGAAAAATGTTAAAAAGTTCTTTCCTACCTATTTGGCTTCCTTGCATTCCACTACCCTAAGTTTGAACCTTTCTGCTGTTTGTTCCTATTTCTGTGCACATCAAAACCGCACCACCAAGGAGTCAAAAACCTCCAGGGGAGACAAAAGAAGGAGCTGTGGACAGAAAATAGTTGCTTCTGTGTCAGGAGATGCTCTGTTTTAGCAAATGCCCCCCATCCAGCCCCACTTTCTGCCTGTCTTTTGGGCTGTTCTGTCATTTCTTTCCTTGGAGCAGAGCAGACTCTGCACTGCAAGGGGAGCAGGGAGCTGCTCGCAGGCATGGGGATATCTCCAAATGAAACCAGCAAAGTTACCCACTTAAATAATTATAGCAGCCCTGGACCCAAGTGGATCCTCCTCAGTGTCAATACTATAAGTACCATGAGGAATATACAATAAATATGACTGTTTTTATCATCGACACAGGCCAGGAAGTCTGTATCGTTTACACCGATTTCTGTTTCGCTTAGGGTGGAAGTTCATTTGCAAGAGCTCCTGGGTATGAGTTTGTAAATACAGATAAAGATACGTATAAACAGTAACAGATAAGCAGCCGTGCAATATACGAGGCTGTAATTCCTCTGAATATGAAAGCATGAAAGCAACCCCAGGTAATGCGACTGCTCATATATATCCACACAAATAACCTTACCCTGTTGTCTGGTGCTAACCAAAGGACTCAAGTCTTGCAGAGCTGGAAATCTGCCCTGGAGAAGCAACTTTGCAAGAGTAAAACGGAAGAAAACATAATGTGTAGGAAAGGATGCGTTTCTACACATTGCTGTTTAAACTAGGCTGATTTATCTTCAAGATCTAGCAGCTTTTCCTGGGTTTTGTCTTTCTTTCACCCCTTTTTAACCAGTCTTTATGCTGTAATACAGCAGCATGCCAAGGGCTAAATTATGCCCTAGGGCTGCAAACACAAATCCATCAGGTGCCCGGATCGGACCTGGACCATCCCTCCTGGAAACTGCCCTTGCATCCCTATTGCCAGACTATAAATCAGTCATAAAGTTAATTTTCTATTTAAATGTTTTCAGGATTAAGCTTTAAGAGTTGAAAACTCATAAAAACTTACTTGGGAGATAAGGAAAAATGACAGGGACTCAGACCACCTTTCACCCATGGGATGAAACCCTTTGGTTAAATAACAAAAATCAGAAAGTTCTCACTTTTTGCCAAGACAGAATTCCTACATAAAAATATATGGGAACAATGCATATGCTCCACAAGCTGACACAGTAAAGAGAATATATGCTGGCTTTGATCTCAAGTTGCCCTCTAATTTTTTAATAACAGCTGCAGAGAGAAGTCTATGAGTAGGGCTTGGCAGCAAAATTCAAGCCTGAGACTCATTTTGGGTTAAGAAAAGAGACTTCTGATACAGTTTTATGAGCCTTGGTACCAACTTTATGCACGGGAAATGCAAATTTCCTTCACAGCAGTTCATTGGCAGGTTATTTTCTTCAGGCTCCTGGTTTTCCTCGTCCTCTCCTAGCAGCAGATGATACTAAGTTCATATAATGCTCTCTCTCCTCTTCCTATATTTAATTGGAAGGATGTCAGTCATTTTAGCTCCCTCCTACAAAAGAACTGTTAAACCAGGAGTATTATAAAAAAAGATTTTCTACTACATGCCACAAACAGGCTACAATTTCCAGTTCAAGTGCAAAGTGGTACAGAAGGCTACATCTTTTTATATACCTATATAAAAATAAAAGCAGGAGACATTAACATCTGGGGAGAAAATATTAACCCCTGTGATTTTCATGGTTGCAACTCACAGGAATTGCACTTGGGAGTCTTGTTCCCTTTGCATGGTTAAGGGATTAGCACTGCTCTATGATATTTGCAGTTCTCTTTTCACACAGGTATGAGAAATCCAGCATTTGGGGTGAACTGAAGGGTCCTGACTTCACACAGGCAACCACCTGGGATGCTGAAGAGCAAAATGTTGCTGCAGACCCAGTTCTTGGAGAGCAGTGCGCTTAAAACGGACTAATGGACTGTTTAAGATTTAATTTGCATGGACTTTAAGTGACAAACTGGGTTAAAAAAATTATTTGGAACACTTGGAAGAACATTATTAAATCAATTCTGTCTTGAGTAAGCTTCATAGTTGGTTAAAATAGATTTTAGGATAAATTTCTAACAGGAAACTTGACTGTAAAAAACACAGGTACAAAAGCAAGACTGATGACAAAAGCAGGAAAAACAGGCAAAAAAAATTAATAGCAACAGGTAGAAACATTTGTATTTTCACTGGTTTCTGGGAGCACCAGTCTTGGACTTCCCTTGGTGGATACAGGTAGCCAAAATTCCCACCCAGCATATCCATAAGTCAGTGCAGGGGCACTGAGGAAGTCCAAGGAAGGTTCCATATGAGGAATTCAGGAGTCATAAGCTCTCCCTTTAACACTTAAAATAGAAAAATAAGACAAAAAACACACATAATTGCAGCCAAAATATACTGATGGATCAAGACCACAGCGCAGAGTTGGGTCTCCAAAAGGAGATTCCGAAGGAGCTGCTCCCAAGGAGGGTGGGAGGAGGAAGGCTGCACGTAGTAAATTGTTTCATCAAATAATTGCAGGAAGGGACGATTCCTTGGGACGTCTCCCAGGGGACGGAAGGGACGTCTTCCTTGGAAATTGGACAGGGAAAGTCTCTCAGAAGCAAAAACAATGGAGAGTTAATTATGCTCAAGCATGAAAGGACCTGGAACTTGGTGATCTCGTTAATTGGAAAAGGTTTCCTCAATATAGTTCCAGTTAAGTTATTGTGTAAACCAATGCTGAGTACTCGCTGCGACTCTAATGTTTTGTTAGATCTCGTTTGAGGGGCTCGTACCTTAAAGGAATTGAAATGTGATGGAAATGAGAGATATTCAGTACTCCTGCTGTTCCATCCTCAACCATCTGAGAGGCTGAAAAGCTTCTCCATCCTCTCTTCCCCAAACTATTTTGCCAAATATGGAAGATTTTTCAGGATAAAGCAGAAAACACAAAGCACAAGGAGAATAAAGTTTTGTCATGACAACTTCATGGTCACCATACCTCTTTTCCCCATCAATTTTCAGGCGAAACACTCCTGAATTACAGGACATCTGTATTTAAATAATTTGTGGCTTTAATCTCCCTTTTAGCTCCAGAGAGCTCCACAAGTTACCACATAACCAAGGTCTTCAGAAAACTCCTGTTGAGGTTATTTCATTTTTCAAGCAAAAGCATGACCAGTACCTGGCTTCCAGTCCCTGCCCTGGGTTATTAGCCAGCCTGTTTATAAAACAATTTTAAAATGCCAGCTTTTATGTATTACAGTTTTATGAATCCTGAGTGATACATCTTATGCGCTGGGTGCATAAAAGCGTTATGGAAACATGGTCTGCATTTAAAAGTGATTTCATGAAAACAAATGAATTATCTTTATTAAGTGAATCGAACCTTGCCGTGCCCTCCACTGAAAGACTTCAGTATTAGTGAATCTCATTCCTCACCAGCCTTTTTTTCCCCCACTTTATATTAGGAGAGCAAAACCAAGTGTTTTTGCGTTTACTGCTCCCAAATGCTTTCTCCCTTTTGAATTAACTACTCTTTGAGCTGAACTACTAGAATATAAGGAAATGAAGATGTTCTCCCTGCACACACAAGGGAGACTGCTCCTTTCCAAAGCTGTTTTCCTGCTTCATCAGATCCTGGATCCCTGTGCTTGGCCAACGGTGACTGCTGTGGTAGCCTGTGACCTAGTGGCTATAAAAAAAACAGACATTTTTTAGATGTTTTTCAATATTTTATAAGAAAGGTGGGCATTAGATAAACCTGTATTAAAAATAATGTTTAAGAGGTAAATACTTTTTTTTTTTAAACAAATAGAAACAAATAGAAATGAATTTCTAATTGGAAAAAGAATCCATCTTGGAATCCATATAAGCTGAAGTTTGTAAAGCAAAGAATAATTGTAACACTAATAGCTATGAAAGGGTGGAGATGCTTCACTACTCAACCAACAATTAACTTTTACTCTTATTGCAGGTACCCACGTATCCATTTATCATTAAATGGATCTGTTTTCTGCAAACCAGATGCAGCTTCCAGACTCTAAGTGGGAGATTTGGCCCTTCAGCAGCCTGAGCTTCTAGACAGAGGAATTTTCACACCTTTTTGAAGCGCTATTTGAATTGATTCTCATTAGTGTAGGCAAATACAATCCAAATGGACTGTCCTGATGGGCAGTAGGCTCTTTGGAGGAGCTATCGCTTACTGTGTACACGTGGAGCGCGGAGCACACTGGGGCCCCTGTTCCAGTAATGCTCTCAAGCTGAAATCACATCAGCGCTGCTCATCTCAAGTATTTTACTATCATTTTAGAAGCAATCTTAACCTACCTAAGCAATCAAACACAAAGACAGCACAAGAAACAGATGCCAGTTTTCTGTTACTTGAGAGGGGGAAAAGATGTGACCTAAACAAGTTGCAGGCATTCCCCTTAAAAACAGATTTTAATGTAGGAAGAAGAGGTTGGGAGGAAAAAAAAAAGAGAAGGCTGATCACTCCATAGCACTGCAATGCCACAGGAAAGCGCCACGTTTAATGTAATCAAGCTCTACATTGCAGCCATATGGAAACAATTTCAGTCAATAAACAACTCCTGCAAGAAGACAGCAGAAGAGCAGAAAAATCAGATACCAATTTAGCTAGGAGGCAGGAAAGCCGCTGGCTGAGCTCAGAGGTTTGCAGTGCAAGAAATATTCGTGTGCAACAAAAACAGCACGTGCTGAGAGTGAATTACTCATCACACCTTGGATTTCAAGCAGCAAAAATGTCTCAACTTCTCTTATGGTTTCTTCCCAAGCCTCCAAGATCTTGTGCATCAGGACTCGCCCCTTTCCCACTACATTCTCCTTCTGAAACTGTTTTCAAATCCTACCTCTACGACAGGTTTCTTGGCCAGAAAGGAAAGACATCAACAGAAATATTGTGTGTTCTATAGGAAGAGACATCCATGTACACTCCTGCTCATGGTTGGAACATGAGGGGACTAAAAGCTGAATCCATTCGGGATGGCAAAACGGAAATTCAAGGCAAGCAATCAGCACAAAGGGAGATGCATTTTTAACCAAAAAAGGCACATTGCTATGAATAAGATGATTTACATGAGTGTGACCGAGAAGTGGAATATTTCTTAAAATTATGCCCGTGAAACGAAGGGTAATTCATGAGTCTCTTCAAAAGTTGCCATTTGCAAAGGCAAGAGGGTCTTAATTTCCACGATGCCAGGAGGTTTGCAAGCAGATAACACCACTGCTGCCCCCAAAGCGTCTTTTTCATGCAGATATTCAGAAACAAAAGTGTCTTGGGATGTTCATCTTACAGAGATAAAAATAAAAGAGTATTTGGGAGGGAAAAGACAAGTTTGGGGTCTTGCAGGGTTTTTTCCCCCGTCCATTTAAGGAGAAAAGTCTCTGTAACATCATGGCAAACCCCACACTAGGTAAATACTCCTGCTGTGCTAAAGCTAAGAGAGAGACAGAACCTGGAGAGCTGCAAGGTAGTTATCTGGATATGAAAATATTTTTTCCAGTACAGAATTAGAGAGCAAGAAAACACAGGTAGTACCAATCAGCAAGTCTGTGTGGCAGATGCCTGGACAAAGGGAATCTTCATTCTTTGTAATCTTCATTCTTTGAGATTAGAGAAGTAGTTGAAGAAAATATATATACAGAACACATCTCTAATGTGGGTCCACATAACCCACTCTGTATCGACTGCTCCTTTCCAAAAATCTCTCAGTTAACCAGCTCTTAAGCTACTTCCTGGTATTGCATCATGCTAAATTTATTTTGTCACTAAATTTAAGGTCTGATGCAGTTCATTTTTATCGCTGCAGATAAAATCCAGTGATTGACACCAAGATTATAGGAACAGCGTGTAATGATGAGGAGAGGGCAGCAAATAAAAGCAGCCTGAATTCTGTAACTTAGCCGGGCTCAGGAAAGCAAAATACATTCAGGAAAGCAAAATGCACGCAAATACAAAGGTTTATTTCTACTCTAAGAAAGGCAGAGCATAACTACAAAGTGATAAACTTTACTAGGAGTCTCAGCATCAGGACAAGCTCAGATTTGCCCATGCAGAAGGGTCTTGGGAACCACTTTAAGTAGCCAGGTAGCAGGAAGGGTCATCACACTTCACTCAGACTGGAATATTGGGCACTTTGGGTTTCCGCAACGCTAAAAATAAATGGAGACCATGAAGAACGACCGGATGATCCGAGCGCCGGAGAAAATGCCTCAGAGTGAGACTTAAAAGCTCAACTCTGTTTCCTTATCAATCGGGTAACTTGATTACAGCGTGTAAGTACCTCCATGGCAAGAAAGCACTGGATACTAAAGGGCTCTAATCTTGTCAGGAAGGTCGTAACAAGAACCAGCAGCTGAACTTGGACAAATTCAAATGAGAAATCAGCCTTATTTTTAACAGTGAGATGGCACAAGCTACAGACAGAAGCAATGGGGTCAAAATTACCAGCGATGGACCCACAAGACTGGGAAGGTTTCAAGCTGTTTTTAGCCAAATAGCATTGATGGGTCTCAGTTTGAGGGAAATAATTGAAATTTGTAGGCTTGGGATATAAAGTACATCACACAAGGGGGTTTAATTGGGTGTTCTGACCTTAAAGTTTGTGAATCTGCAATATGCTAACACCAGCCTCCTCCTGTGGATGAGGAAATTAGAGACATGAGTTTCTTGTTCACCAAATTCCCTCCTTTTCAGACTTGTTATCACTAAAACACCACTGCACCAGATGGATGGAGCCCTCCGAAATCCAAACCAGTGAGAGAAGTCCTGCCTGTGAGGTCTGGCAGCCCACGTGCAACACGAATCAGTTGAGAAAACTGGTGATGAACAATATTTCTCCCATCTGTGACAAAAAAATGCATATATAGAGATCAGTATTAGCTTAAATAACTACTTCTTACTCTGTGTAAATCCATTTGTGCCATTCATGTTTATACTACATGAGAGCAGCCTGCACCTTGGGGACACTCTCCAGCCAAGAAGCTTCAAATACTTCACAACAGTGAAAATATCTCAACAGCCCTGAAAAGGATTATTTTCCTATTACACTGGAACACAGGCAGGTCAAGAAGTTTGGCCTGGGTCATAAAGCGAGCTTAGAAACGAGAACGCAGCGAGATGGCAGTGCTGGGAAGAGCTCCCTTTTTTCAAGATCGACTCGAGGGCTGCTTGAATGTCAGAGCTGCTGCACACCCGGTTGCTCAAAGTCCCAAGCCCTGCTAGTTAAATCACAGGGCCATTTCTGGTGAAAGCTAACATTGTAATCAGAGAAGCTGATCATGACAGAGAAAAGTGTCCAAAATAAAGGTCAGAATAAATATCCGAGTAGAGACAGTGCTTGCATTTTTACCGACTAACTAAATGCTTTCTGCTTCCATTAATATTACAGTACCACGGGCAGAACAAAAAGCAGATTCAGGGCTTGCTTCAGAGTTCATCAGAAATGGGCAGCTCAAAACGCAGGAAATGACTATATGCTACACTTCCTAATTGATAGGACTCAAGCTTATCAGAAGAATAAGGCTGGCTGTTCACAAGGCTCGCTGAAAGGGGAGCCTACAGTATTGTTTCTGCAGTAACAGTTGGTTTATTGATGAGGGTAAGATTCCCTGACATTTTTTGTTTTAATGAAAGAAAAACAAGACTTTGTAGCTATGGAGTCAGAGGCCCGGAGAAGACCGAGGCCAGGAATTCAGAGCAAGGGAGATTCAGCTGGAGACGTTTAAGAGTCAAACATAATTAATATAGTTTGTATGTCTGGCATGTAAATTATTTCCTTAGCCCAAAATTTATGCCTCATCCACCACCACAGCAGTGAAGAAGGTTCATATGCGTTTAGCACTACTTATTTAAGTAGTGTTACACTTCTTAAAAGTAAAGAGGATAAAAGTGCCATCTCTACGCATGAGGCAGGTAATAAAATACGTTTCCTCAGGCTGCAAGAAACTTTTCTTTAGATCTGAAAGCACCACTCCACCCACCAGAAAAATAGTGACAAATAGGGAAAAAGTACTTGCCAATATGCTGTGCACATAGACAAGAAGCTTTAAGTCATCCTATGGAAGTCATTTTGGTACTTTCTTATGTAAAACTTGATGAAGGGTTAAGTTCATTAATACATCTCAGCCTGGCTGTTACACCAAGACCAGCATTAAATGATAATGTAAACATTTATACAGTAGGAGAAAGAGTTAACTGACCTTCCATACGTTGTAGTTGGCTGCACAGGAAAGATAAAGCAGAAAACACTTTGTCAAAAGCACTGCAGCGGGTCTCAGTTTTAAGTGCAGTCGTCTTTAACTTCAGATTCTGCACATAGCTTTGATTAAGAACTGGAAAAGGGAAATCTGCACAGAGCTGAGTAAAATAACCAGTCACGGATTATTTTTTAATTCTTTCTTTTTTTAAAAAAAAAGGCACATCAAAACTGTAATTGTTCAGCCTTTTGGCCTCGACATTAACACGGTGCTGAATCAAACAAATAACAAACATGCATGTGCATTCCTGAGATAGATTTGAAGTCCAACGCACTTAAAAACTCCTATTAAAAAGGAGGAAGGAAAGGAAACGAGGAACCGGGGCATCCCTTACACTTTTATGAGAAAAATTTACCCCAGTGGTGCTTTTGGCATGACAGAAAAGGAAAATTCTAATGGATTTAAAAGCGGTAAAATTAAGAGAATAAATGAGGATGACAAGTGTCAAACCACAGAAGTCAATGGAACATGGGAAATCCTCCCATCACTGTAAAAATCTCATTGACTTAGCTATTCTTACAGAGCGTATTAAAAGACCAGCCAATAAATTCCTTATATACTTAATATATTAATATATCACAGATGTAAATGAGCAAGAGATGGGAAATAAAGAGACAGCTGTGCTCAGCTGTCACCAGCTCAGCCTGTGACCTTGAGCGAGTCACTCGGCCCTCGTGCCTCAGTTTCTCTCTTTGTAAAATACTGAGACCTCTAAAGCATTTGGATTCGCAAACGAAGGTACAAAGTATTATTTTATTGCAAAGTGGTTAAGGAGGATACCGATGGGGCAGTAATGAATCCAAGCTGAACCATCAGAGCCGAACTACCCTCACACACCGCACAAGTCGGGGCCATAAATCGATCACTTCTGATTAGGTTAGACTTTATGCGGCCCTAATTGCGATAGCAGCAGTTTCATAACTGTGAAATGAGCACTTTGCTCGGCAGCGTGTTAGGCAGCAAGCTGCATTAACGACGAGATTTTGGTCAACTCGATGGAAACGGCACCAAGCAGCATCCCAAACAATATACTCCTTAAAGTTATCTATCATAAAAGCCTCTTAATGTGCTTTTACAGTTGCAAACGAAGCCTGTGTGAGCACACGGGCAGTGGGAGGACAGGGGAGGGAAATCAAACAATACTCTGCTTAAGAAAGAGCTGACTTTCAACCTAGCACATCCCTTTTTAGCAGGCACAACAAAAACAAACACATTCCTTACAGTTTTAAGATGAAATTTGCAGTTGGCCGGTGGCTAAGAAAGCCAATGTTCACTTTTTGAGAAGCACACGACCTCCTTGCTATAAGAATATCTTATGTGCCAACTTGCAACTAAGACCACATAGTTAACAGCTTGCAACCTCCTTTCCCCCAGAAGATCTCCAGTGTTGAGTAACAAAATTCCTCGCATGATTTCAATGAGAGGGTTCACTTGACAGAGGCTGTTTCAAGATAGTATCGTATGTCAGGGAGGGAGGTGCTGTTTAAGATGAAGCTTTTCAACATGGTATTTTCAAGACTCAACTGAAAACAAAAAAACCTTCAGTCTACTCCAGTTTCAGACTTTATAAAGAAAAATAATCTCTAGATTTTTATTTTTTAAATGTGGAAGTCAGCCAATTAAGAGAGGAAGAAAAAGTCTCTGATTAAAGCCTGACAAACTCTGGCAATGAGGTACTAATTATTAGCTCTTCTGCAGAGTCCATGTGTGAATCCAGGCAAGTTAACCTCTCTATACACCTCAGTTTGCCACCTGTAAAGTGAAAGGGAACATTTTTCCACATCCTGTTATTCTTGTTTATATTGTTCCCCAAATCAAAAGCACTTGTCTAAACACTTATCTGCAGCATTAATATTGGAAATTGCATTCGCAGCTACTACCGAGGCAGTTTGCGTGCCTGAGTGCTGAAACATGAACTCTCAATATATTTAGCTACCCCACTGCCCTAGTCTTTATACATGTCAGAAGGGCACTTTGGGACATTCAGGAATATATATTAGAATACTAAACTATAACTCGGAGGTAGTCTAATACACAAGAGCAGGGTACAAGCTAGGCACCTACTTCCCTCCAAAAATCAAATTCTCCTTAACAATGCATGAAAATCCCACTATAATCATGCCATTGGTCTCACATAACTGACAACCAACAAGATAATATTATCAGGACAGTGTAATTAAAGGCTCAGTCCCACATGGACTTGCATGGGGACTCAGTTCCTGATCCATTAAAATTGATACAAACGGGAACAGACCTCAGAAGGGTCCAAGCTGCATAAAGTTATCAGCAAGACGAGTTAGAACCCTACTGTGAAAGGAGATGCCATTAAGCTGTAATCAACCCTTAAAAGCCGTTGATTTTAAACCCTAAAAACTTCCTAAAGCATGAGAAATATTTGGAATTCTGCAATGTAATTTTGTAGGGCCTCCCTGAGCCCTACATCCACAGCACTAAAATACACAAAGTCACAAACGCCTTTCCTCAGATTAGGGTATGTTGTCATCTCACCTCACACAAATCTGCTTATTTCTCCTTTTCAGTTTCATTAATTCTTCCAGTTTCCCTCCCTACCGTCATCATACCTTAAACACTCAAATATCAACACTATCCTACTGACAACCAAGAAAAAAAGCAGTCCTGTAAGTTAACAGCGGAAGCACTCTTGAAGTCTAGGTTTATTTTGTTAAAAATAAAGAGTATCAAGCCTACTTCTCCATCTCCTCATAGGAGGGAAAAAAAACATATCAAGCACTTCCATGAACTTATGGATTATCACTATTAAGCGCTTTGTAATAATTTGATTTTTAAAATACTGGACAGGCAGAAACTCTTAACATTGCTTTGAAAGACATCAGTGAGATGCACACTATAAATGCAGAAACAGCCTTGAGCTTTCTGTAGCACACGCTGGTTACTAGTTTGAGGAATTATCAGAATCGCAGAACTAGAGACGCATATTTTCTAGAAAGGTCAACAGAGAGAAAGGAATTGCTCAAGCCTGCTTAATAAAGTAGTCGGAGAGATAAGCCAGCCTCCTCCACACAGGATTTTCTTGAAGATTTCCTTACCGCTCCTTGAAAACCCTGCAGTTTCACCTATGGAAGCATTCCTACAAAACAGCTGGCATCCTGCACACCACAATGTCGTCTAGACCTGCTCGCAGCCGAGTTGGATGACACAGTCGTAAAAATGCTGATGCCTGTTCTGCTGCTCGCCCCGGTGCTAAAGGAATGATAGGAGGAAGCACCGACACAGCGAAGTCGAACACAAGTTCCTTGTTCCCAGCCTCGTGCCCGGGCTCGTCACACAATTCTGTCAACCATACAAAAAAAGTTGTGGCTGTCACAGGGCTAAAGAAGAATCTCCGTGTAAGAGAGAAAGACGCAGTGTTCCCAAATCCCAGTTTACACATAAAATCTCAAATCCTGCTCTTCAGGGAAAGGAACGGGTAGATAACAAATGCAGCCCGACATTATACGATTACATCCATTTCTCCCTTCTCGCCGCCCCAATCTGCATGTCAGAAACATTTTTCTTAGCAATTTGGAAGAGAAATGGCTAAAAGGGAGATGCAAAACACAGGCATAAATTAACTTTGCTCTCTGCTGTTGAAGGGTTCGGCCCTAGCATGACAGGAGGAAAAAAAATAAAAATGCTAAGAGTGATAAATCCATATATACCTACTCCAAACTACACCCAACATCCCGAGGGACGTGGTATAATGGTAAATAAATATAGATGCAGCTCCTACTAATGAGGCAGGGTACAGCAAGGCCAAAGAAAATGCAATCATCTCAGCAAAGAAAACAGCACAGGACTGGTCCTCTCCCATCCATGGAGGGAATCAAGAGCCAGCTGCACCATCCCAGGAAGGAAGACGAGTCTGTACCTGATAAGCCCTGCAGAAACGACCTCGTCGGATCGTGCGACGCCAGGGGCACTTCAAATGATCTATTTTACACGGTGTCAATTCATGCAAATTGTAGTTTTTCTGCCAGTTTCTTTCTCCTCCTTCCCCGTTAGTTGGGAGCAGGGGCACGTAGCCAGTGTCTATCAGGTCTGCTCCGACCCCGTGCTCTCCAACGCGTTTCCCGACCGTCGGTTTAACACTTTCCTCCCTCCAAAGTTTAAAACCTTCCCAGCTTTAGCTCGGCCACGTTTTGTACTTAATGCCACTTAGCTCCGCTCCGCACGTTACTTAAGCTCAAGAACAAATTAAGATATACCTGACCACAAACAGTGAATGTGCTTAAAATTCTCATTTCCTCTTCCTCTTTCCCTCCCTCGCCCCCCACTAAAAAATTAAGGAGAAAAAAAGCATTTTCTCCTTCCCCAATACAAGCAGACAAGAAAAAACAGCCCACAGGATCAAGGGTTTTCCTCCAGTAGGTCTGAGGATAAGACAAACAGCAAAGAAAACCCACCCTTTCCAAAGTATTGCTCTGCAAACATACCAGGAGACACTCTTAAAACAACTGAAAAAATAAAGAATAAATAAATCGGATAAAACCGGGCTTGAAGCACTCAACGCAGCCGCCTCGCATGCATCTTGCACGTAAAAACCACTCCTGCCCCGTGTTATTTGACCCCTCCAAGGAGCACGGAGCAGTTGAGCGCTTCCCTACGGCTTTAGCCTGAAGTATTGGGGGTTAAACCCGCTCGCCTCCCAAGCGAGAAAAAAGGAAAAAAAAAAAAGAAAAAAAAAAGGGATATTTAACCAGTCTCCAGAAGTACAAAACAACCCAGCGCGCGACACCCCACCCAAGAGCTCCTCGCCTTTGGGGAATGACTCCCCTCCGCGTCCTCCTCCTTACAACTCCAGCAAGGAGACACCCCGGGTTGACCTGGTCTCCCCTCGCCAGCAGAGCACCGGGAGCTGCAACAAATCCGCCCCCCGCAGCCCCTTCCAGGGGGACCCGATGACCCCCGTCCCCAAACAGCCTCCCCCAGCTCCTCGGCCGAAGTATCAGGGCAGCATCAGCCCCGCAAATTCCCCCCTTTTATTTATAGGGGGGTCCTCGCTGGTGCCTCCCCACCACAGGCGGCGGCAGCAGCCGCGGGCTCCTCCAAAGCAAAGCGGCAACTCCCCCCCGCTCGCAAATAAAACACATAATAAATAAAAATAAAAGCACCCACCCAGTCTGAGGGGACGCTGCGGCCGCGAGTTATTCCTTCCCCCACATCGATAATAAGAAATAAATAAAATGAATCGGCGAGGAAGCCCCCCCCGCCCCGGGCTGCGAGGGGCACCTTCCTCCTGAGGTAAAAGGGGCGCGCGGAGCCACCCGAGCTTCGGGGCGCCACAAACTCCGGCACCGAGGGCCCTCGGCGGCTGCTGCTGCCACCCCCGTGGCTGCGGGTGTCCCCCCCACCCCGTCCCTCACACACGCACCCACCTCCCGCGCTCCTCGCCGGCCGCCTCCCCCTACGGCGCCGACCCCCCCCCAACGCGACGCCCTCCCTCCAGCCCACCCAGCCCATACTTTTTCCCCCTTTCCCCTCCTCCTCGCCACAAGCAGCACTCACCTCTGGATCCGGCCTCCTGCGCCACCTCACCATTTAACGGCGGGAGCGGGGAGGGGGGCGGCCCCCCCGCC
>JAWLRI010001067.1:758252-807121 GCA_034781795.1 Crypturellus tataupa
TTTTTTTAATGGAGATGTAAATTGTAGTCTGCATAGGCTATTTAACAAAATAAAATAAGGGCAGAGGCAAAATATGCACACTAAATTTTTCATTGTTATTATTATTCTAAGAAGTTTTAACGAGATGAATATCTAATTCCTTTCTCTTAATAATCATTAAACAATTGATATATACTCACACTTTGGATTTCAGCTACTTAAAAATGAAATAGAGGACACTGGCGATTGCTGCAAAGTTATTATACCACAAGGCAAAACAGCATTATGTGCACTGGTACTGCGCATACATACTGGAGTATATACTGGAGCAGCCTTCAAAACTAGTCTTAAATAACAAAAAGCCTGAACCAAAATTCAGTAAAGTCAGGAGAAATTTGGTCACGGGACATGTAAAGGAGTATTGCAGGTATTCTGCATGGTGGGAAACATGGTTATTGTACTGCAGTTGTATAATTGCTCACTATTGCTGTGGGTTCAAATACAGCCTGGGGCCTGATTTTGCATGAGGCACTTGCAGCAGCTGGGAACTGCAAAAAGCCAGTCTTCCGTGGCTGTGCTCCCTGGCAGCTCTTTTATTTTATTAGGCCTATTTTATTATATCCGTACCCTAACCAAGATATCTGTATATCAGTTGCTCTCTAGCTATCAAGAAGTCAGGTAAGCACCTCCAGGAAAAAATGAATTTTGTCATCTCGGTAATGAGAAATGAGGATAGTTGTAAGGCACTCCCTCATTTACATCCGAACTGTAATAGCGCTGGCCGTTTAAAACTGACGATCACGCTAAGGACAAAAACAGTCCTCCTTAATGCAACTTGCAAGAGGTGTTAAGACTGCAGCGCCAGACCCCTGTTGTAATGTACGCTGCATATTCGATGACACTGGTTTATCTTACTCAATGTGACCTCTGTTGGGGGGGAAAAGTTTTCATGAATATAAACAGCCCTGGGGTTCGTACCTTGTCTGCTGAGGTGTTTTTGAGATTATCTATAGAACATGACAGATGAGCCCTTGACTCTTGCAGCACTCGAGCGCGGAACAAAGAGAAGTCACTGTAGTAACCGCAAACAGAGCACGAGGCGGGAGATGTGCAAACGCACTCCAATTTGTTTCTAGCAGCACGGCAGACTGAGAGCTCACATCACTCAGTGCAGTCACACTTGGCTGTCAAATGCCATTTTGCAATGCCATATATTTGCACCTTTAAAAAAATTTTGGGTAAGTAATAATTTACATTAGTATAGTGGCAAGGGTTTCATACATCGCCTTTGACAACCGAGACATGTAAGGGGCTTTACAAATCAGTGGATTGGTGACGAGGTGTGAAATTCACCTCAGGTACAAATAAGTCCACGTCCTCTGGCTCTGTGGGAGCTGGGGCTCACTTTTTCCATGAATCCTTGCAAGATCCCACGTTCCCACCCCCATTCCACGCACAGGGCAAAAGGCAGCAGAAAATTTTGGTGACGGGAGTTAGCTGCTGCTCTGCACATAGGCCCAGTGGGCTTTAACGAGGGAGTGACCCCAAGCTTCCTGCCGAGCACCAAGACTCCCTGCAAGTACCCAGGGAGAGGGAAATGCCACAGGATCCCAAAAAGCCAGCTGAAAAAAACAGTGGGTGGAGGGGCTAGGTGACAGCTGGGCAGGACATGTCATGATCACAACTTAGCATTCATCATTCTAATCTGCACAGTCACACTTCCACTCCAGTGTTCGTTTTTTCAATCTGACCTCCTTAGTTTTGCATGCAACAATAATGCTTTATACTGAGCGGAAGAAAAAAAAATAAAACAGGAAAGAGTTGTATTGCTAAAATCTTGTGTTGAGAAAATGGGACAAACTACTAGCATCTTGACGATTTGGAAAGACCGGTCCTTCTATATCTGTATATAGATACAGATATAGATTTCATCTTTTATCACAAGAGTTTTCTTACGATTGTTGAAATTGATAATTTTGCATATATAAAGTGACTATTATAGAATCTGAGCATTAACTGAGAGAGGTTAACTCAGCAAAGAATTTTTTCTGTTACTGTTTTTTCCTGTTGTTTGCAGACTGTTTCTCATCACAGTGGTGGCTTGTAACATCTCCCTGGAGTGCAGCAATTCCTTAAGAAAAGGAATTCTGAATTCCCTATGGAAGCTCATGCTCCTAATGTGCAATGTAAATACAGCAAGTGAGAGCCAGTTTGTGTTTATAGCATATTAACCAAGTGCAGTATCATCACCCCAGTGGGGAACCCAGGAAAGCCTGAATGCTCACAAGAGAAAAGTTTCTGTCTAATGCTGAACACAGGCATGTCTTTCCCGTATGAAATATGTCTGCTTCCCTTTTAAGCATTTTCCCCTCAGGTTTCCTAATGTGAAGGTTTGCTTTCTTTGATGAGAAAAGAGCCTACACAATTAAACATATTCACGTCAGAATTTGCTTCTGCAACCCAACAGACCAAAAAAAAGGCATTTAGCAGAAGAGGTTGGGTAGGTTACTTAGGGTTCCTAAAAAAAGAGAGGATTGTTTAATATTCTCTAGGTTTAGAAGGAAATTTTAATGCCCACTGAGATTAAATAATGACAGTATTTCAGGAATTGAAATAAAGACAGTGTTGCACTCAAAGCATTGTGCGCCTTGGAGAGATAATTTCAGTTCACAGCTTTGCCACGGACTTATGTGACCTTTGGGGAGTTACTTAATCCAATGGCACCTCATTAACCAATTTGTAAAGAGGGTAAAATGACATTTTCTTTTCTCCAACAATCTTAGCTGTTCATTTGAACTTGCAAAGCACTATGTCTACCAAGTGTTCTACCTCAAGACATAATTATCTGTACAGATTCTTCGGTGCTTGGCATGTAAACTCTTCAGGCCAGTCTCTGACTATATGAACAGCAAAGTCTAGCTTCAACTTACAACTACAGCTATGAAAACATGAAATAACTAAAATATCCACCATGAAAGGCTGGACTACTTGTTCTGTTGTGTACGTAATTTTTGAGCAAACTGTCTACAGCAAACTACTACTACAGCAAACTCACTCAAAATTTGTGAAGATATTTGAATTAGGTGGATTTTATTTACAGTAAGTAAAGCGTAACATATTTGGCCTAGGTTCATCTTCATTTTACCCAGATTTACTTACCACAAATGAACTCGCCTCAGGAGCATATATCCTATAGCAGGAATAAAAACACAAGTGGCTCTGCTTAAATATGTATCCATTTGTGTGAACTGTCAAAAGGCCCATAACATTTGAATCTTCTTCTGTTCCCTACAGTCTTAAAACACCTCCTTAGTTTCATCATCCCTCGTTTCAATTTTCTATTAGGCACGGGCCCTTGTTTCTCATTTCAATATAGTTCCAGCAGCAAAATATTTGAAAATATCTATAAACTTCAGTCTCCCTTCTATGCATCTTCAGCTCTAGTCAGTAGATATCACACTCAAGGAGTGTTTTACTTTCTGCCCAGGAAACCTGCCTCAATAGGAAAGCAACAGGACAAAGGCTGCTGGAAGCAAGAAATCACAGCAGTACATGCTAGCGTGAGGAAAGAGAGGAAGGTGGAAGAAGAAAAGAAGATCTAGGGGGAACTGTGGGGTTGGAAAAAAATCTTACAAATCTTCAGGGAGGGATTAAAGAAAATACGGAGTTAATACTAAATATTACTGAAATAAACAAAAACCCCCAAAGTCTAGCAGCTAATACTGAAAGCAATCCATCAGGAGCACAAAGAGAAGCACTGCATTGGTCTGAACTAGAAACAGTTTGGATTGGAATCAGGCTTGGGACCTCTTTGATTGACTTGTACCCCTCTTTTTTTTCCCCCCATTAGGTTTTAAGTCCTTACAGATATCATTCAGTATTATACTGTAATGTGGGGATCAGAGGTGAGAAGCAAATACCCTGTGAGGCTGCAGAGGTTTTTCAAAGTAGGCACTCTTGATGAATTGTCTCTTTCTGTGTCACATACAGGGGTCTGAAGGTACAAGGTTTGTTTGCAACTTAGTGCCAAGACAGAGCTGTGCCTAGACCTGGCAACACTGAATCCAACTGCTAAACAGGAGCAAGAATTAGCAATCACAATAGAAGTAACAAGTAGCCTAAAGGCTTAATAGAGATAATAGGAAGCTCAAAGAACAACAGATATTCTTCCTTTGCAGGAACAAGGCTGTTTTTAACACACGGCAAACTAATGGTGCTATTCTATTCTTTCATTTCAACAGAATTATATTGGTTTTATGAAGGTGTAGCTGAGAGAAAAGAATTAGGCTTGTGATCCACTTGGGAATAATACATAATATATTTATAGAGGATAAATAGGAACAAGGATGAGAGGAAGAAAAAGAAAACACTCAAGAATGGAAATTGATATCTGGCAAGGCAGTGGTTTGAGCATATCCAAAGGGAATATACCGAAAAGACCAGGAGGGATCTCCTCCTTCCCAAGACACTTCCCTGATCATTTAACTCTCAAATTCTTCTGTCTTTTAATCCCTTGTTCATGCAAATGGTATGAATAGCTGTGTAAGGTTTAGCAATTTCTGATGACTACCTTTCCTGTAAAGTTGCTCAAATAAATACTTCCCCCCCATCAGTTTCTCCTGTCCCTTGAAATGGAAACTGATGCAGAAAAGGTAGCCCCCTTGAGAGCTACTTGCTGTTGCAAAGCGCAGATTTCTTTCCTTGATTCAGACCTCAGAGCAGCAGATATCTTGTATCAGGCACCATGTATACACCAAAGCTTTATAAATAGTTTTTCAATAGCATACCACATTTTAAAAGTCATAATATTAACTGAGTGTATTCTCTGTGGACAAATTCTGTGAAATTAAACTTCCATGTTTCCTCCTTCTCTCTCAAATCTTCTATCATTGACGACTTCCAGGCAAATAACCTTACCACTGTTTCAGCAAGGGAGACCCTAAATACAGGAAAGCTGTGAAGCACTCTGTGCTTCATAACCAGAAATAATTAATCTCTAAAGTACATGAGAGTTTTTTGTTCTTCCAGTCTAACGGAAAATTTTCTGGCAGAAGAGGGCAATTGTACATGATTACATAGTTATATGCACAAATGACTTTATATCACACACACACGCACATATACACGTGTGTGTGTTGAAAATATATATACATATGCACTAACATATGGCTCGAACCTCATCTGTTATAAATAACTGACTTCAATGAAACTGCACTGATTTACATTATCCGCAAATCTGGTCTCATGTATATTTGTATATATACTTACATTTCCAAGTGAGAAACATATACATTCTGCATTCTAACAATTATAGATCTGTTGGGTGAAATCCCAATCCAAGATGACAGGATTTTACTGTTTAATACAGCATTTTGTTGGCTATACTTTTTCTGTAAATTACTTAATATAGGAATGTATTTATGCCTCTGTGATGCTTTAAAAACATGGTGAAAAATATTGTGGAGATAGAGATAAGCTTACAGATAAAAGCTTGATACTCTGTGATAAAAATGTTTGCTCTATCTAGAAAATATATCAGGAATTGAGAACTGTCTCGTATTTCACATTTTGTTGATAAAGTAGCAAAAAGTGCTATTTTGCATGGTTTTTAACCACACTCAAATGACCAGAGTTTTATGACAGAAGCAGATTCACTTTGAGAGAGAGAAAGAGATTATTTTAATTTATTCCTAATGGCCAGTACTTTTCCTCCTTTGAAACAAAAAAACAATACTTGTTTCACTGGTGGATGATTATTGTTCAGCCCAGCAGAACTGTGAAAAAATATGAAGCAGAGATAAAGGATATTTTCAAATTCTAGTGATAAGCACTACTTGTCTATTCAAAAACTCTTATTCTTTGGTAAGTCAACCACTTTACATTCCAGAGAACTAATTAGTGCTACAAAAATCTAGGCAAGTGTCAAAAAATATTTTCTGCAAATTTTAAGTCAGATATTTTTAAAATCCCATGTCTTTGTTGCTTTTGTATTCAGAAACAAAATTGAAGAACATTCAAGAGTGGGAAAACTGGAAGAAAACAGTGAATAAAATGAAAATTGGAGAAAGCTCATGGAAGAATTCTGAATGTGTTTGAACTAAAGGCTTAATTTTAAGGCTATAATTCAGCTCATTCTCAAAGATAAGAGGTCCACATCTTTCTCCAGCCCTGGCTCAACCTTCCGTAGATTTTTTTGGCACTGCACTTACATAAGCCCGTACACTGTGCTAGTACAGGATTTGCAAAGAAACCCATGTTGGTATCCAACCAAAAAAGTAAGTGAACAGAGGGAAATAAGAGGCAGGTTTAGCTGCAACAGCTGCAACATCTGGCCTTTCTGGCTGTGAGGTTACTACTGCTTGCACAAAAGAAAGGGCAGGAAACAGGAGGAATATGCAGTTGGAAACAGAGTGGGACTGGACTGCTGTTGCATGAGACTGCTAGTGAATGAGAATGGAAGTGGATATCAAGTTATGACAACAGATTTGCTCTCATTCTATCAACAAAAATATGTCACCAGGATTCAATAGAGCTTTATTCATAGCTAGCTATCACAACTCAAAGTTGTAGTACCAACATAACTCATAACAAATTAGTCAAAATCAAACTGTAGCAGTACAAATTTTAACTCCAAATTGTAATCCACTGATCCAGAACATCAAGAAGGGAAGCAGCTTATGATTTGCAGAAGCTGATTTTTAAAATGCTATATTTTTTTCCTATGATGCATTTGATTAGATCTCTGTTGCTACCCTACCCTAACACAAGTGTTAACAGGAAGGCCAACAACCCATATTCAGGTAGAGTAAAAGTGCCGAGTAAAAGTGCCTAAGGGACACCATGTATTAAACTGTTAATCTGTTAAATTTAGGAGACATTGGTGCTGTCTGCTCTATCATACTGGCAGACATTTCTATTTCCATATGCAGGTTAAATATATAAATATATACAACATGTGTAGCATAGCTACCCCTTCTCAAAATCAAATATATTATCTTAAAATGGACCGTGGATATGAGCTTGCATTAACAGCATGGGCAGGTGAATATATCTGCGAGGTAATGTATACTTTAAGGCCTCAGCCTTTAGCAGAAGAGCAAGGAAGGCTGATGATGATGATTACATCTTAAATGGGTCAGTGTTACCTATCGGATCCTGGGGACGGCTAAAAATAAAACTGTACAGTGAAAGAGAGAAGCTTTACAGCTTTTTGTATAGTCAAAACTTTACAATTTAGACAGTTCTTCAGAGAAATAGCCAAGGAAGAAATTTGTGATTTTCTCGTTCCCATTTACATTCCATTATTTGTATGAATAGCCCTATTGCAATGAAAGTTACTGCCTAGATGATTAACCACTCACTAAGGAACAGTCACAATTCAAATAATTTCAAACTGTAAGCACTTTCAAGAAAAAAATTAGGATTTGCTCAAAGCAGCTCTTCAAAGGGAAATAAAACCAACCAAATATGGATTATTTTTCACCTAAACTCTTAAGAAAAAAAAGGTTTTTTTTATTCCTAACAGCTCTCAACATTATCTTCTGCTTAAAACTTACACTAATAGATTCATTTTGCTAAAATTCTTTTTTTTTCTTTCTCCAAATCCTCCTTTTTCCCCCCTAAGAAGTGAGTTCAATAGATTTTGGTATTTTGTGAAATACTTTTTTTTTTTCTTTACGTAAAACTAGGTGGTTAGTCTTCTTAATTGTGTTGCCAGGTTGCAGTCAAAAGGAGCACAGGATGTACTTCAAGATGGAACAACTTATGCTTCATCGACTCCACTCGTATCTTCCCAGAAAAACTGAGGAGCATCTTTTCTGAAAAGGGCATCTTTTCAAAGAGCTGTCAGGTGATTATCATTGATTTTAAGTTTGAGTCACAAGGTCAACCTTCCCCTTTTCACCCAGAAACGAATCATGTAATACTGGCAGGAAGAAAGGAAAAAAAGAAAAAAAAAAAAAAAAAGGTAAAAATGTGTCTATAGGAGCTTCTATATTGCCACAGTCAAGTATTTCAAACAAGGAGATGAAAAGATTTGATACATACGCTACTCAGTTTGCTCTGCTTCGTTATTTAAAATCAGCTCATATTTCAATGAAAATTTACCAATTTTGGTGTAGAATATGGTTCTCAGAAAGGTACTTCACTACTAGGCAGTTTGTTTGAGCCAGTATGGCAATTGCTATGGTCTATGAAGTCTGATACTAAATGGACAGTGCTTCAATGATGTTTGAGAGAAATAAGTATTGAAATTTGAAAATCTATCATAACCTATCCACAGACAGTTTCTTCTTTACCACTGACATATGCCCTGAAGCTTACAAACTTTTCTCTCATTCACAACCAATATGTGTATCTGCGCATGTGCATTTTGGAAGGAGAAAGATTCACACTGAAGTATCAGCTACTAATGGGACAGTGAGCCCCCATCACTGAGTTATTTCCTCTCATTAGTTTTCTGCGGAATTTCACTCTGTTTCCCTGTTTTCCTGTTGATATTCTCCTCATTCTTTTTCTGCTCTGTTGTATACCTTCCCACTTTTCTTCTTATGGCAAATGGGCCTATTTTTTTTCAGCTCTTTTTATATGGACAGTTTTCAACAATTTGGTTTTTATAGCAGTCTCTGAAGGTTTTTGAGATAGGGTGATCCAAATTAGTTAGTTCATCCTGCACCCTAGTGAGTATATTTTCTACACCATTTTCCATCCCATTCTTCCTCTGCCCTAAGAGTTTAGTACCACTTACTCAAATGAACAACAGAACAACAGAACAAATGAACAACAGAAAACTACTGTTGTTATGGAAAACATCATGGAGGACTTGGGATAAGACAGCAAATCATATTAAAACCACAGGTCTACCTATCAGATATGAACGTTAAAACTCCATCTCCCCTAGCTACAAGAAGTATAGACACTCCACTGACTGTCTGTGTAAAACTGAAAATATATATGTATAGACAGAGAAAAATGTAATCTGCAAATGTATCAATTGAACTGAAATGTTTACTGTGTGAAAATGCTTAATATCTGAATATCTGAGACACAAGAGCCAAGGTTTTCTCTGTTTGCTGCGAGATTCTCAGGAAATAATAGTTCAGAGCAACCCAATCAAGAAAATAAGAATTAGATGAGCACAGATTTTCTTCTAGAAAAAGGAAGATGGAAGGAAGACGGAGGAAGACGGAAGGGAGATGGAAGGAAAAAAAGCCCTTTCAACCTGAAAAGTATGAATAGCCTGAAATGACATTTTATCTCAGGCTTTCCAAAGTGAGAACATTACTGTCACAGGCAGAGCCTGATTGAGGAGGAGAATTTTTGGCAGAGAACAAGATGCTGCCTCCTACTTTCACTGCTCAGAGCAGTGGTGTCAATATTTCAAGAGCCAATGTCCATCAAGGAAAAAAGATCTGTTGTAAAATAACAGCATTGATCCAGGCTTCTTTAAAGTAGAAGTAAACAATGCCACTATCAATAGAACATTCTGACCTCAAAGGTGTATTTACCTCGGAAGTAAATTATATTGTTTTTCCACTGTGTAATGACAACATTAGAATAGTTAGCTTTTCCAGGAAGGGTCCAAGCTTTACTTCATGTTTGCATAGCGCTTTGCCCAATGCAAGCACTTCTAAACCACAGAAATAAGAGCATATCCAGCATACAGAATAAGTGTAGCATCTCGCAGGGATCTTCCTGATGTGCTACAGTTGTCTCGGTCTTTCTTGAACTAGCTTCTTAAACCATTTCTTAATTGGCACTGTTCTTTTTCTAGTACAGTTCTCAATAGCTTCTCCTTGGCACTTCTGAAATACTGGGACTTTGGAAAACAGGTTCCCTAGACATACCCACTCTTCACAGTGCTGAACAATGCTGAAATCCTCCGTACAGGCACTATATTCGTTGGTATCCAAGCCCAGTTCTGTTCACACAGAATCGCAGAATGTTTGAGGTTGAAAGGCAGCTTTAGAGATGATCTAGTCCAAACCCCTTGGTTCACCTACAGCACATGGCACAGGGTCTCAGCAATATGGGTTTTGATGATCTCCAAAGAGGGAGACTACACTCCGTCCCCTCATCCAAATTATTGATTGACTGCACTGGGCCCAGTGGAACAGCACTGGGCCTAGTACTGATCCCTGGAGACCGCAGGCCCTAGACTCAGCCCTATTTATCATGATCCCCTGACCTCTACCATCCAGCCAGTTCTCAATGCAACTCATTGTCCACTTATCTAACCCACACTTCCTGAACTTCCCCATGAGGATGTTATTGGAGCTGATGTCAAAAGCCTTGCTGAAGTCAACGTAGACAACGACTGCCTGTCATCCATCCTTTCCATCAGCCCACTGTAGAAGGTACGGAGGGTTGGTCAAACACAACTTCCTCTTGATGAATCCATGCTGACTACTGCAGATCACTTTCTTTTCCTTCACATGCCTAAAGACGATCTGTAGGATGAGTTGCTCCATCACCTTTCCATGGATGGAAGTGAGGCTGACCGGCCTGTAATTTCTTGGGTCCTCCCTCTTGCCATTTTTGACAGCACTGTCATATTCTACACTGAAAAAGTGATACATGACTATTAACATCCTAAAAAATCTTTAATTTCTACCAGAGCTCCAAATCTTAAATACCTCTGAAGTCTTCCATTTGTGGTCCTGTTTCCTTCCCAAAACAAAGTTTTGGAGTACAGTCAAGAATATCAATGGGTTGAGTAAACCCATTGATACCCATAAATCTTGGTAGAAAGGCATAAATAAGGTGGTTGGAAAAATGTCTGCATTACTAAGGGAGGCATGGAGAGCAGTTTTGCGTTGAATAGGAGGTGGAGTGAGGCTCAGATATGACCTGACCTGCGCAGAGGTAGCAGCAGAGACATTCTGGAGTCCCTGGAGAGCTCAGGTTATTACCCCATGGGGCTCTCAGCAGGAAGCAGCTTGTACTGCTCACCACAAGGCACTGAAGCATGAGCATTAAACATCAGGCAAGTATTTCGGCTTCTTCGAGGGAACAGGGCAAAACTCCCGAGGCTGGAGGCTTGGCAGTCTTCCCGAGCCATCATGCCCAGCTGGTGCATGAACATTTTCCCGGTTGCTGGTCTGGCTTGAAAGCATTGCTGAGTTTATTCAAAGCGTAAGTCACCATGCTGGATGAAAAGGGGCAAGCTTTGAATACCTCCCCGAGTCATGAGGACAAAGCTTGCACAAAGCGTGCTGGGAGAAGAGAGAAAAAGGAGCGTATAGGCTCAGTCAAAATAAGAGGAAGACACAGGAACAAGGATCAGATAAGAAAAAAAAAAAAGGAGGGAGAGAGAATAGAGAAGAAGCTGAGTAAGAAAAAAATAGTAGAAAGCAAGGACAAAAAACACACTACTTACTTATAAGAAGAACTGGCCAGAAAAAATATAGTTTTAGAGGTAGAAAGTAGTAGGAGTAGTAAGGTTAGGTAGAAATAGTTTAGAGGGTTTGAAAAGCAGTGTAAATCTCTACATGTTTACATAGCAAAATCACAGCATCTTACTCAAAGGATTTTGAAGAATATATAAGATTTGCAACACAAATAAGGAAAAAGAAGAAAAAAGTTAAAGCGAAGTCAGAATTTATTTCCTTAATTAATCCCTGTATTATTTATTTATTTTACACCTCCAGATCATTATTACTAATTATGATTACATACATTTTGATTGTACTTTATTATAGAAAAAAACTCATTGCATACATGTGTATATTAATTACCAGCCACCAAATCATTAGCCAGATTCCGCACCCAATTGCATAGTATTGAAATACAAGTAGGTCATCCTAGATTGATCCAGTTGCATCAATGAGAGAGACTGGCATCATGCCTCTTCTGCCAAAATTTAGCTGTGTTGTCTACACACAAGACACACGAGCACACACTATCAAGAAAGGCTGAAAGTAAAGTTTGAGTTCCTCTGTTTCCTTTAGCAAAGAAGAAAGCATAGCATGCATGTTCTCTGCTCTGTGAACTGCAAAGCAAGCCAGCCTGATAGCACATTGTCCTGCCAAGCCCATGCTTTGCCTCATACAAACGAACAGAGCTTCAAGTTTGTCTCCTAGTGAGGTTCTCCCAGTAGTCCTGTAAACACAGTGCACAGAAGGTACTTTCTCCTCGGATGTTCCTCAGTGTACCAGGGCAACAGTTTTGAAGAACATAGTAAGATAATTTTTTTCCTGATATAATTCCTAAAATTACTGGGAAACTTAGTATTCTTAAAATAAACGTTAAAAATAACACAACGTGGATACTGAAGTGAAAGATAAGTAAGTCCTGCTGTAAGAATCATAGTGTGAAGGTTAATGTGGGAATGGCCCTATTATAAAAAATAAATAATATTGGTTCAGTTCTCTGCTCAAATATCTAGTCTTTCACTAACATACACTTATTTAAAGGTTAAATCAGAGGTGACGAGAGGGAGACAGTAATCTCACACTGGGAAAAGCTGCCAAAACTGAAATGTTGAAGTGAATGCCAGGCCAGGCATTGGGCCAGTTCACTTATCCTTACTAGCTACCTGCAGGCTGTATTATCAAAGCCCCTGAAGTTTACTATTGCTGTCTATTATCCCTTCATTATGATATAGAAAAAGGCAGTGATGTAAAACACGTTTGACATCGAGTTTCTCCCTGATACTCTGTGCTGAAATCCATTCATGTTTGCATGTAAACAGGTTATGGGATAATTTTTTCCCGTTTATCATCAGTGACAAAATAGATTTTCATGCATATATGTAGCTTCTAATTGTCATTGGGAGAAAAAAAATCTGGGTTTTGCATGAGAAATAGACAAATAAAAGAAAGGCATCTCATCAGATACCATATTAAATAACCATATCTTCAAGGATGTGGCACCATTGACTTCAGTGGAATTGTACCAAATATCTCACTTGCATCCACAGCTGAGCAAAGATCTCACAGGGCAATGACACGTGGATGACAATACCAAACTTAGTCATTCATATTAATATGCTTCAAATTTTGAAATGTAACTAAGAATAGCAGACCTTGGCTCTCCCTAGATTTACATTTTTACAGTATGTTTTGAATTGCATCACACTACATTTGGTAGACAGTTCTGACAGTCAGAGATCTCCTAAAAAATCTTAAATATTTTCTCAGATTATAATACTTGAGTACAAAGTAGGAAGTGAATTTTAGTTTGTATTTGTTCTTATTTTAAATACTGACTTTTGCTTTGTGACCAAGGCATCAGACATATCCTCTTTTATGGGATTCTTCTTTTTTTTTTTTAATGGGCTGGACTATTATCCTTTGCAATTATAGATGTAACAATCCAAGAATAGTACTAGGTCAATAAATCTTTTGAAGAAATATCAGATCTGTTATGTAGACTAATGGCACATTTGGAGAAAAAAAAAAGAAAAAAAGCAGACCAGCAGCAGATTTGCCTTCAAAAAAGCAGACTAATTTGTTATTCCTGACCACACAAGGCACTCCAAGGAAAAACAAAAGTTCTAAAAAAATAAAAAAATTACTACCACCTGAAAAATTAAAAGCAGGGAGCCCAGATTTCTTTCTTTCAGAAAACAGAGAGAAGAATCATTTTAGTATTAAGGACACAGCCTTGTACAGATCCTTCTCAAACACGGAAAAGAAGGAACCTCACTGGACCATCCTGAGGTGGAATAATGCACTCCAGGACCTGCTTTTTAGAGAAAGATGTGTTCACAAGTTGTTTTCACTGTGATGATAAAAATTTGCTTAATCTAAGAGTTATTACCCTTGCAGTGCAGGAACAAGACAATTTTATTTTATATCAAGGGAAGTTTCTTCTGAAAAGTATTTGCCAAAATTGAACAATTGTAATTGCATTTTCTTGCTCTCTTTTGTTCTTTTTTTTTTTTTTTTTTTTTGGCTCAATCACACCCGACGGGCTGTCTTTGTCTGTGTGACAAGCGCCATGTTGATATCAACATCCGAGCTCCCACCTGCCGCCGCGGGGACACCCTGGGACTTGTAGTTCCTCCCTCCCCAGGGCGGCGTGGGGGGGCCGCGGCGCCGGGACTACAACCCCCGGCGTGCCCTGCGGCTCGGCGGCGCGCCAATGGCGCGCGGGGCGAGGAGAGGAGCGGACTACAACTCCCGGCATGCCTCGGGGCGGGCTCGGCCGTGACTTCATCCTGGGGAGGGGCGGGGACTACAAGTCCCATGGTGCCCCGCGGCGGGGAGCCGTGAGGGGGGCAGGAAGCGCTGGCGGGGCGGGCTGAGGGACAGGATTGTCCCTGTAAATAGAGCCGGGTAAAGCATGAAGCTGGTGAGTCCCTGTAGCGAGGGGCGCCCCGAGGGAAGGGGGGAAGCGGAGGCAACGGGGGAGACGGGAGGGAACCCCTCTGGCGGGTGCGTGTGTGGCGGGGGGCGGCCCAGCGCGCCCGCGGCGACCGTTAAACGGTCGTTAAACGGTCACCGAGGGGCCGGGCGCGAGGCCGCTGCGTTGCTGAAGGGCCCGCGAGCAGCCGGGTTTCCCCCTCCTTCCCCCGCCATCCATCCCCGCCTACGGTTGATCCCCCGCCCGCGTTTGGGGGGGCGTTGTATCCGGTTAAACAGCGGGATCTGGGAGGAGGAGGAGAACGAGAAGGTGTTTTCCCTTCTCCCTGTCCTCCAGTGTGAAGCATCACCTCAGAGCAGGACCCGAGCCAGCCCATGACACGCGCACTCTCTGGAAATACCAATAAGCCTCCCCGGTTCATGGTAGACCCCGTATCCTCTTCTGTCATTCCTACAACATTCATACGTATAGAGCATAACTTTGCGCTATGATTCTGGCAAACATTCTGTCTCCACTAGCATCATATTTTAAAGGGAAGGTTATCACAAAACGCGCTACCGTGTTACTGACGCCCGCTGCGTAAATCTCCTTTTTCAACTATTTTAAGTTTTCCAAGGACCTTGGATCCAACCACTCATTCCTTTTCCAGGAGGAATTGCCTTGTTGCACTTGACGTGCTGCAATTCTCCACCTGCGAGTGAAAACTGAAAACGCCTTCAAAATTTCAGAGCGTTGAATTTATAGTTACCCTGAAGTTACCCTGCCGTTAAATGTGTGATTGTCTCTCGTGTTTGAAACTGCAGCTTGTGTTGAGAAACATGCAAAGTGGACCCAAATTTGGGGCTTCTTTGGTGACTTGAGACAAAGCACCAGCCACGGTGCAGGTGGGTAGAATTAGTGCAGGAGGCAGGTGGCTAAAGAGCTTCATCCTGCTTAATCTCGTGTATGTGATTAAGTTTCTGAGTGTATGAGCACCGCCGGTGGGAGAGACTGTGCAAAGCTAAGCAGTTCTGTGCGTGATCATAGAGATCAATATAATGCACAACAAAAAGCAAGCCGAGACATATTTAAATGAAAGCCGTGGTGGAAATGCAGATTCTCTGTTTTGTCTGCACGCTGAGAAACAAAACCCATCCCCTTGTAGGAGGGCAGAGGGGAGATGAGGTGAGAGAAATACAAGCTGTCTGAAATCTTTATTGTAATATTTTTAGGTTTGTCTACAAATTTTGGAGGCCAGACCAGAATCTTCGCTTTGCATTTGCCTTGAATCATGACTGATGCTCAGGGTGGTGCAGGGAGGAGTTGGATGCTATTTCACTTTCTTTTGTCATATATTTAGGCAGAATTTTGGAAGAACAAGGTAGAGGTAAAAGCCTCTGGACTTGAGTGAAAATAAGAGACTCCTACATGTACTTTGGCTCAGGCAAACCCAATTACAAATTCCCCCCTAGATTTTAAGCTAGCATTTGATAATAATATCAAAAAAATCATTGCAATCTGTGTCAGCTTCAGTAAGAACTCAAAGCACTGGCGTTAACCTGTGAAATCTGCAGTGTTTGAGTGCTGCTAGTCTGAGACTTGGGGCCTTTTCTCTGTCACGTTGCCATAAATGAGATCACCAGAGACTCGAACACTCCACTCGCCAAGAACCTATCTCAAGGAGGGTTTTAGTATTTGCAATTAACCCCTTGTGTCAGTCTCTTTGCTCCCTGCTCTGTCAAACCTTTCCATTTATGAAGCCTGTCAAGGATGTTGTGAGCTGAGATGGGCATATTTATAGTATTTCCTATGTGTTTTGTGTCCTTTTTCCATTACTATTTTTTAACTAGGAGGACAAGCACCTGTTGTGTTAGCTGCACCGATCATCGGTCCTAATAGAAGAAAAAAACGAGCAAATCCTAGCGCAAAGAGAGCTTGCATTTTAGTCAAATCAGGATTATTAATAACTGGAGTTCCTGGACTTATTTTAAACAGTAACAGCTATAATTTGTGTGGGAAATAATCACGTTTATAGCACTTGAAGAGATAAATATAATGCAGACATTACAATTCCTGGATTCATACGCAAAAAAATCCAGTTGTTCAGGCCCAGAAATGTCACCTGTGCAAATAGCTGCACAGCGTATCCAAAGGTTTTGGGGTCACTTTACATGAATCCACTAGATAGAAAGAATCCACTGACATGCAGGAATCCACTTACTACATCTTGACAGTGAAATACAAATTGTAGTAGATGCTGTTACAGGAGGAAAGAGGAGGATTTTCCAGTTTGCTTGCGGATATTATGGGCATAATCTGAGCCACGGTTTAAAAAAACAAGAAAGGGCTCTGCTGATAAAAGTGGTGATATTTCACTGCTTTTCTTTTCATTATTACCAATAGTTTAGAAGCTATACAAATAATTTAGATTTCTCCCCCTCATTTCTTTCTATTTACTTTAGTTGTACCTTCAGTTGTCAAAGTTCTGGTCTGGTAAAAACTTAATTTCCCATGCAAATTTTGCATTCACAAATAAAGTAACAATATTCCTTACATATATTGCCACTCCTCCACCAGCTTGGTTTCTAAAAATTTTCTTAAATTACAAGCAAACATAATGTCGCTTTTTAATAATTAAGGTTTTATGAATCTCAAAGCAAAAGTCTTGGTGATTATTTTTAATTTACTATTTGGGATTTAATAGCCTTATAGCATTTAAATATAATTTAAAACTGCTTTTTGATGAATGTATGTAAATAGGCTCCTTGGGAGCTGTTAATCCAAACAGTTGCACTCCTGTGTTAATGTATTATGAGCGGAGGTAGAAAATAAAATGATGAATCTACCTTCTTTCCACTTAGCAGGGTAGGAAAGAAGCATAAGTGTAAATGACTTAGAAAATGACCTAAACTGTTTTCATATTCAAAGCACCACATGGGCAACCAGTTGATATTTTTAATCTTATTTAGACCCATCCTGAATTTAAAATGTGAGTTTGACCGTCTGAGAGTTGCTGTGATGCAGATGCCCAAACTTTGAGATGCAAGATCTTGTGTTTGAGATGGAAAATCTCCCATTCTTGTAGTCCTTGAAGATGCACTGAATTCCCTGCCAAAGAAGAGACACCTTCACATTAAGCTTGCCACACTCTCTGGAAACATTTATTTTTCACTCCCACTTATTAAAGATGACATTTTTATTCACTTTTCTCATTTCAAAACTTCAGCCACTCGTGTTCATTGTTAAATATTTGCCATTCTCCATAAAAGAGACGACTACATCTCCGTGTCACTGAGTGCCCCTGTACATAACCTGCTTACTGGCTCATTAACCTGGATGGCATCTGGGATTTTTCAGTACACAAACCACTCCATTCAGGTAGGGCTGTCCGGTCCCTGGGGTTTCCTGTTTGCATTTAGCAAGACAAAAGGCAGGTAAGAGCCTGCCCCAGAGCTGCTGCTTCTGTGCACATGCACAGCTGAGCTGCAGCAGCCGTGGGCTGCTCCTTGTTTGTGTGATTAGCCTGATTGCTTTAGGAAATAAATCTTGGAGGCTGTAGGGCTTCTCTCCCTCCCTTTCCTCCCCAAGCTGTTTTCAAATTCTCTAGCTGAGTTCCAACAAGTTCAGGACCGAGTTTTAAAGATACTGATTTCCACAGGAGTTTTGTAGAAGTAAGTGGTGTTAGAGGAGGGGAACTATATTGTTTTCTCTCCTATTGTTAAGATCAGAAAGCCTGAACTGAAAAGAATCTGTACCTTAATACTTTGGCATGGGGAAGATGCTAATGAATACACACAGCTGTGAGACAAGCATTTGTGGAAAACCAGATTTCATTTTGATGCCCGGGAAACTACCTCTTGTTTAAAAATTAGGAGAAAAAGACCATTTTCAGGCCTGTTGCTCTGTTGATAACGCTCACGGTCAACTCATTCTCATCTTCTTCTTTCAGTACTGCCTCTCAGGACATCCAACGTTACCATGCAATGTGCTCAAGTTCAAATCCACCACCATCATGTTGGATTGCGGGCTGGACATGACATCTACCCTCAATTTCCTCCCCTTGCCGCTGGTTCAGAGGTAAGTTCTGTGGCCTGTCAGCACTTAGGCTGGATCTTCTTGGGTTGCAGTTGAAGTACTCTGCGTGAAATGGGGAACTAGGAGGAGGGAGCGGATGAGCACAAATGAGCAGCATCATCTGATATCATAAATAGACTTTGTTCACTTAAAAATTCTCTTTATCAAAATAACGTCCTTTGGCTCAGTAGACGGAAGACATTTTATGGATTTATTGATTGGTTTTTCGAGATAATTTATTCTGAGCTTCAGTAAAGTATTGCTGCAACTGCTCAGCACAAGTGAGGTCACATATCTGTCATCTTTCTGGCTTCTTCATGCAAGATGAGATAAATGGGTAACTGAGATGGAGCGCGTGGACCCAGTAAGCAGCGTGTAACCACCCTCTCTGCTCAGGCTTTTCTTCAGAACATGGATAATGCAAACCTCGTCAGCCAGCTTGAAGGCATAATTGTCCCTTTTTCAAAATTAAATAAGTAAAAGGGCAGTGCAGCTGGACACAGGAATGGAATGGCAGGGACATTGTCCTGTTTGCCCAGAATTCCATAGGAAACGGAGCCTAGAACTGAATCCTGAAATCAAGACTCCTGCTTTGATGCCACAACTGCAGAGTATTCCCTTCCTGGATTTGTAGCTGAATTTGGATGTTCAATTAAATGGTTTATATCTTGCATAAAATGGATCAAATTACAAGAATTGTGGCTTGGGGAAGTGGATATGAGTAACTTTGGTAATAGGAAACTAGTGAGAGTTTGAGTCACAAAAATGTGACTTGCTCCGGGCTCAGGGGAGGCTTTGGGTGGAAGGGAGAGGAGGTTATGGGACCAAAGGGAGTTCCATAACTGACCTAAACCTAGTGAGGTTAAAGCAGTTGTCCAGCACCTCCTGTCAATTTTGTCTTCTTGGAGATGAGAAAAATAGACAACGAATTCAGTGTTTTGTGAAACGTGGAGCTCCAGATGTGGTGTGGAGAAGGCAACCACAAGACAAATCAGTGCGATAGCTGATTTTTGTCCCATTCCAAAATGTATTTGCTAACAATAAAAATTGGAGGCAGTAAGTTTTGAAAAATTCCTGAAAAATTGGGGAATTCAGGTGCAACTAGAGATGCATTTCATTGCTCCCCCTGCTTCCTTCCATCCATCCTTCCCTGCTTCCCCCTTCTCCAATGCCAATTGAAGAAAAAAAAAGAGGGAAACAGAATAAGTAGAAAATTCAGGGGATGGAACAAAAGCGTAACAGGTTCTTTAGCAGGCAGGCAGTGCTCCCCGGGGTATGCAAACGTTACTAATAGCAGACCCTGGGAATGAGCAGCCAGATTGCAGGTCACAACCTGGAATTCCCCCAGTACCTCCAGAATGTCTGCTCTGAAATGCCTCAAACTCAATAAGGAAGGATGTCAGATTTGACCCCTGATGGCCCAGTAGAAAGGGAGCAAACAGTTGGATTTAAATCCAATCAATCTTGTCTGTGAAGTGATTGAATGCCCCTTGCAGCAAGAGTTGTCCGAAACACGTGGACTTGGGCAAGAAATTGATCTCTTCGGTACTCCACAAAACAGATGTGCTGCAGGGAGTTACAGAAATGCAGTAGAAACTCAAAGAAGAACGTGACTGTAGCTAAAAAGTCCTGATATCTCTCTAGTACTTTTATTAGTGCTGTTTTGTGCCTGGTTTCTCTTACCAGGATGCCTGAGCACATCTTCAGTGTGTATTAGCAACACAATTGGCCCGGGGGATGGAGACATTATCACTGATTTCCAGATGAGAGACAAAAAGTGGGACCTGAGGTCTCACATGAAGCTTGTAGCAGAGCAAGGGCTCAAAATAGGTCTCAGATCTTAGGCTGTTAACAGCTCCTTCTCCTCTTACAGGCTGGAGTGTTTCCCCTTGCAGCTAGGCTTAGGTGGACACATTTTAAACCTTGACCTTGGCGGAAGAGAGCTTTTCCCTGCTGTTTCTTAAGCTCCCCAGAACTGGACCAATGAACCATTGGGTCCTGTAAAGCCACTGTTAGCACTGCAAAGATGCCCTAATTTTAACCTCCGTGAAGCAGAAAGGTGTAACATTACAGAGGATCTTTGCCGTGCTGCTAGAGCCTGTGTCCTGCCTGGCATGGGACTCTCCTTGAGCAAACATTTTGAGAACCTGGGCTTTAATCTGCGGGAGACGAAAGAGCTGCAGTGTTTGTCTCATTAAAGGAGTTCTTTACTCTTCAAAAAGACCCATCAAAAGGCATTTAGATTCCACCTTGTTCCGGAAATGGCAGTCTGCTTCTCACCAGCCAGTGGTAAATGTGCAAAATTCCTGCAGCTGCCAAACACTTCATGCCAGTTCATGTACTTCAGAGCAAGTTTGTCAGCCGGAATTTTCTCCCCTATGCCAAAGTCAAATGCAAAGTGGCAAAATGAACATGTGGGAAGCTCTTAACCTTTCCTGTCTAGCAGTGACACGCTTGCTCACATTATTTATGTGACAGTTCTAGCTATTTTGGATTAATCAATCACTCCATTACAATGTCAAAACTGTGTCTGCAGAAACTTTACCTTGGCTTCAAGGTAAAGAATCCTTTCTTCCTTGTGTCACTTGCTTTCACCCCCATTCTCAGGACCATATCCCAGTTTTGCTTCCCTTGACAAAATTGTCCACTCTTCTGTGGATACCAGCTTTAATACCAACCAACGATGGTTCTCTCCCCGTGAACAAGACAAAACAGTGGCTAAATCCAGAGGAATTGAACCAGTGCATCCAAGGAAGTTTATTCCCCTCTACTTTGTGCCGTTGAGATCCCACAAGGAATACTGGATGCAGGTTTGTGTCCACAGTTCAAGAAAGATATTAGAAGCTAGCGAGGTTATTTGAGAAGCTCCAAGATGTTCAGGGCTCTGGAGCCCATTTGTTTATCCTGGCATGGGGAAGGATCCCTGGAGGGGCTCTGGAAACTGCCTCTGGGGATGTGCAAGACTCAGCTAGACAAAACCATGGATGCTGTAGGTGAGTGTTAGCTTGAAATGAGGCTCTGAACTAGTGATATTTAAAGGTCCCTTCCAACCAACATTTCTTTCCTCTCTCATCTGTCAAAGCTGTTGCACATCAGAGTGGTTGGTTCCTGCCTTCTGTCAGCTTTTCACTTAGCTCTTCGACTTATTCCAGGCAAACTTTCCTCAACATCCCCTGTCTCCAAAACGCTGCACCCAAATTGGACTTTTGAATATGTCAGTGGGGGTACATTTATCTGCTCATTTTTCTATGGCCATACTTTTTCAGAATCACTTTTTGTCCTTAAAAGGGCTTTGCACTTCTTGCATAGCCTCACCTGCTGCTTCTTTTTCATGGATCCTCCTGCTCTTACTTATTTTTTCTCTTCAGTCCTTCAGATTCAACTTCCTTTTTTTCCTTCCTAGTGATTTTTGGAGTTCCAGTCCAGCTAGGTCTTTTATACCAATGTTAATCTGAACATAATATCCCTCTGAGACATTGAATTACCTCCTCTTTTCAAGATCTTAAGTTTGAATTCCCTTTTAGGAGATGATTTGCTACCTCTCCACATAGTGGAAAGCACTTGTAGATGTCATTGCAGCCAGGTTATCTCTCAAAATCTGAAGTAGTTGCAGGGCTAGATTCCAGGTAAGTTTAATTCTTTCAATTTTGTTTCCTTTTCTTTTTCATTCTTTGAATTTCCATGGATATGCTTAAATTCATGAAGACAATTATATACAGCTAGGTTAAAGACTCATTCAAAAATCAGGTGTCAAAATAAATTTTCAATAGTCCCTAAGGTAATGGTAGCAAGAGATGTCATAATCACAGTTTCTAATAGTCATTTCAGTGAACACTTAAGCCCAATGAAACTGTCTATTTTATTGTTAGTTCCAGGGCACAGAGATGATGTTCTCTTCCTGTGTGACATCGAATACAAAGTCTGTGATTAATGAGTAATAATGACATTGGCTTTTATTTTTTTTTTCCCCTCTTTTTGCAGCCCCAGACTCTCAAAACTTCCTGGTTGGGTTTTGAAAGATGGAAGCACGTTTCTGGACAAGGTAATGTACTGATGGTTACAATTGTCTTGCCACGCAAAAAGCCACCTGACGGGTTTGAAGTCTGCACTGTAGGAACAATAATTCCATGCTGACCCATTACAGAGTTTTCACTTTGCACTGTTATCAGCCAGGATGTCCTTGTGGAGCAGAACCTTTTGAAACAAAATGCTAATAGCAACTTGAGGCTTCCAGTCTTCAGAGGTAGCCCAGCTTTTTAAAAAAATCCTTTTAAAATGCAGAAATCGTCAGTATGAATATTTTCTTATTTCACAGAGCTTCATAAATAATAGCACTTTGCCTTTGTACAGTGCCTTTTATCCAACAATCTCATTTTTCTGACACTAAAACTTCATAGCTTACTTGTAAATTAGGTTAGTAACATCTCCCATTTTATGGATAGGAAAAGGAAGAGAAAGTGAATGGTTTGCCCATGGGAGGTCTGTGACAAAGGAAAAGCATGACTTTGGCCTCTGTTGAGGTCAACATGTGTTCTGCCAGTGGACATAGCAGGGAGGATTTTATCTTCAGCCTCCTAGTTCTAAGACACAGGCCTTACCCAGCTGCACCAGAGACACAGAATCTTTCTTTGTTTCTCCCTCTTTTCATTACGTTAGTTTTGGAGCCAGAATTTTTCTAGGACTTCAACTGAAAGTAGACAGTGCAGCATGCAGCTCGGACCGCTATAGAGGCACAATGAGCATAAAAATATGTCAGATGTTAGTAAAATAGGCAGATACATTTCAGATGTATGTAGCAATAGATATCAGGAGAACAAGTACTGTTTTAATAGACTGTTCTCCAACTATGTGAACATTAAAGGGAAAACAGTAATAATAGATGCTTTTGTAGGGGCCTTTGAGATGGACAAAACTGGTTGATCGGATTTTTGCAGCAAGGGAGCTGAAGATCACAGATTAAAGAGCTGATTTTTCTTATCATTGGAAACAAAAGAAACTGGATAGGCAGCACTTCTGTTAGTAAAATAGCAACAACTCTTTTCAGACCCCATGCTAGCTGGGAATTGTAGAGCTAGAGAGCTGCCCAGCTTGAGTTCCCTGGACCTCATTTCTCCTAAAACCCAGCCTTGTGGCCCTTCAGAGCCTACAGCCTTCAAAAATACCTGTCTGTCTATGTATTTTCTACAGTATCTTCTCAACAGACCCTGCACAGACCCTATTCTGTCCAAAGAACTGATAGGCTGTCAGTAATTTCTTACATGATGTTTTTACATTTCTCTGGTACTACAGTATATGTGGAGGAGATTCTTCAAGCTGGTTCAGTGTAATGGAAGTCACACTTTAGAAATTCAAAAGCAGCATCTCTTTCTTTCACCTTGACCATTGTAACTGCTTGGTGTGGCAAATACTTTGACCCATGCTGGAAAAAGGAGGGGAAAGGAGTCAAAGGAGGATGTTTTATCATGTTGGGTGGACATTTCTGTTACCGCACTCGCTGCATGGCAGTTATAAAACTTAAGTTCTGGAGAGGCATTGAAATTCACTGCAATCTGGTTTTAATCATTTTGAACTCCTCTGAGATGAGGTTAGGAGACTTCTGCCACTGGATGTAATTGCTCATTCGTTATTAGTTGGCAGGTGCAGTGTAATTATTAAGAATTGGATTCAGTGTTTAATTCTGTCATCTGAACCTGGCTGAGACCATTTGCTTTTGGGACAAGCAAGAGAAGTATCTGCAGAAGATGGCAAAGTGTGGGTGACAGGTAACCTGTGAGGTGTGTTAGGGTTCCGTCGAGAATACTCAAATACACCTCAAGAATATTATTGTTTTGCTCTTTTCCTTACATAATCCTGAAGAATGAGGCTATTCATTTGACAAGGATTTCTAATGAGAGGAAGGAAAATAGAGAATCAGGAATTCAGTAAAGATAAATCTCACAAGAAGTGCTCCCGAGAGTTTAGGTCCCTGAAAGATGTTTAGTAAAGACTGGAGTGCACCCTCCTGTATAACGTTGGGTTGTGTTTTTGTTTGTCATCTCTTGTCCACTGATGTGCTTCTGTCACAGGAACTGAAGGAGTGCTCTGGCCACGTGTTCGTAGATTCTGTGCCTGAGTTCTGTTTGCCAGAGGTGAGTTTAACCAAAACCTTATTGAAAAATAGGACTCCATTCAGTCATGCAGGACAAATTTGCTATATCACTATAACCAGATTCATGCTGATTTGTTACTGCTTAGTAAATAATAATACTGAAATCTCTGTGTTGTCAAGGCTCTAATATTTATGGCATTGGGAAAGGTTAGAAACAGCCCTTTTAAACAATAGTTTTAGGACATCTAGGGGATCTAGCAGATCGGTATCTCACAGGAGAACACAAAGGATTTGACTGTCCCTTTTTATGGGCCTTCCAAAGACAATATGATGTGGCTTTGAGCTAGACTCAAATATGACAGGATACATGTGCCGATCTAGATAAGCGCAATGAAGGAAGGCAAGAAAAGCTGCTTGTCTCTAGCTGCAGACCCATGTCCTGCCTGGTGGAAGTCCCCAGGGAAACCTACAGTCTGATTAAGCTACTTTTTGGTTGCATTCACACATGGTGTTCTGCCTGAAGCAAAATTGGGTTAAAAAATGACTGCCTACATAACTATTAATCACTGCCTCTTTGAGGGAGGATCCATACCCTTGTTTCTGCTCGCATAGCTGTACAAGTAACTAATGATTAGGCTGGTTTTGTCAAGAATACCTGAGTTTATAAAAAGGAAAGAAAGTAAAAAATGAACTAAGCTTACACTCACTGATTTTAAGGAGTAGTCTAGGGATAGAGTCCTTTTTGCTCACTATGGTCAGGTGATGATAACATCAATTCCTTCATTTGATGTTGGGATGTTTTCTCTGTCGTTGAAAGACAGAAAGGATTGCCTTTAGGCAGGGATTTCTTTTTCTGCCTGAGCTTGTTGACAGGAACTGCAAAGCACTCCTGGAAGATTGCTGTGAGCTCGCTTGGGTTCTAGCAATGATGGTTTTGTCTGCTGATTCTTTGAAATTGAACATTTGCAGCTTCCAACTCTTCTCGTGCTGCTTCTTTGAAGCAATCTGGCAGCTCTGGTACTGGTTTTGGCAAGTGGTGTCAGCAGATTTGGGTAAAATTGGTATTTCTTTTCCCCAAAAGAACAGACACAATTCCATCACCCACACACACACCAAAAGAAAAACCCAAAACAAACCAGAACTCACAACAATAAGAAAAAAATCGCGACTAATAATTCTGGAGTGCTGTTCTGTGGGAGTAAAGTGAGAAGAGATAGACTTCCCTGTAGCGGGGCTGTAGAAAGTATCCTTATGCCCAGAAAGTGCCTTTATGTGCCAAATCTTGGGAAAGGTCACGTTCGGTCTCTGTGTTCCCTTCGAAGCTGAGACTGACTGATAATCTGCCAGTTTTTGGGGTGCTTGAGCTAGTCTTGCTGCTTACTTTGTTGGGCTGGAAAATACCCACATCTTGAGCTCTGAGTAGGACTGATGGAGAGTTATTGCTTCATTTGGGGTACCAGTGTCCTCGCTGGATGTTTTCTAGCAGTCTGTGTTATAACTAGAATATAAGAGCCAGCCACATATCACAGCTGTAGGATTTTATAAACAGCCTCTCAAATGCTTCAGTTCCCAAAGGTGCTCAGCATTCCCTGCAGGTGGAAGGAACGGATCTGCTAGTGATCCCTAGCTCTCCTCTCCTGCTCCCTGGCTGGAGGTAGGTTCAGAAGTCATGACCAGCTGGATGCGTGAGCAAAGCAGAAATGTTGCTCTTGTGTGGCTGTAAGGAGCTGCTATGAAAGACATTTTGTCTTTGTCTTCATCCACAGCTCCTTCTGAAGAAACTTGTCTGCAAAAGCAGCTTGTTTGAGAATCATAGTATCACTTCCAGGAACACCATTGCCAAAGAAAGCCAAATTTTGAATGTAATCCAGAAGCCACAAGGTGATAAGAGGCTGGCTCAGCAGCAGAGTACGCTTTCTCGTGTCAGAGTGCAGGGTGCAGCCCTTTCTTTGCTTGGCAACCTTCGTGTCTTCACACTCAGGAAGCATTTTTAAACCTCTTCAGTTCATAGGCGCTTTCAGGGAGATTACTGCAAGGTCCCAGAGAATATTTTAGATTTGTTTTGATTTTGACACCCTTCTCCTATTGGTAAATGCTTCTGCGGTGCTGAGAAATAGGACACTTAAATTGGGAAACTGGTAGACTGAATCCTGCATCTTTCCAACTTCTGAGGGGTAGTTGTGCTAGGATTCAGCCTGGTGCTGTGACTCCGTGTTTGATTCTGTGACGGAAAAGCGAATCTTGAACAGCCAACTGGGTAGAAGCCGGTGTCAGCAGACTCCTTGACACCCTGTAATGTATATTTGGCAAGTTTGGTAAGATAAAAAGCTCCCTGACATGAATCTGGGGGTGATATTTCACCCACAGAACCTTGAGATCATATCTTCAACATCAACTGTGCTCGTGGTTGGAAACCAGGCACACTTGCATGAGAGTTAAGCAGATTGTCACCAGAGCACGATGTCAGCCCTCTGAAAAGACAAGTGACCTACTTTCTTGCCATTTTTATTCAAATTGCTGGACCAAGTCTTGTAATCAGATAATATGTGCTTGATGAGTGTTGAATTCCATTAGCTGCTCTATAATAACTGAGTTAGAGGTCATATATCTTGTAAAGTTCTGACTTGACACCATTTGTGTTATAGCATTACCAGTAAATATTTCTAATTAAAATTCCTTTAACAATGTGTGAAATCTTCTTCTTTCACTCTCGGAGCCACTGTCTTAACTGTCACATCAAAACAGACTGGACCGACCCGTCTGTTTTTTGATATCAAACGAATGAGTTCAATCTCTTGCTGTAGAAAATGTGAATGATAGCGATGCCAAGCCTTTAGTTTGGGGAAAAAATATATGAATTATGCTAAGAATGTGAATAAATAGGATCTGCATTCTCCTCTCTTGCTCTTCTAGGGTCAGTGCTGTGCACTGCATGAAAAACATGTGAGACCCCCTGCTAAACAGCTAGTGCTCCAGTTTGGGTACCTGGGTGGAGTGTTTCCCCCTGTGATATCAGACTTATCATAAAAGTGTAATCAGAATTTCTAGAATGTCTCTCTCAACAGCAGCCATTTCGTTACATGAAAGACACTCTCAGGACATGGTGTCCTGCTCAGCTCTGAGGAAGGAGTAATTTTGATTTTTTTTTTTGAGTAATCTTGTTAATTTGAAGGAAACATTAATCTCTGCCACTGCTGAGATACACCCCTTTGGATTAGAGCAGTTACACTTTTGCAATATCAAGTTAATTTCTGGAAAAAAAGGAAGTCTTTTTCTGTCAGTGCTCAAACTGCACGAAAGGGTTACGTGTTGCTTATCTCTTTCCTCTGTTTTCAGACTGAGCTGCTTGACCTCTCCACAGTAGACGTAATCTTGATCTCGAACTATCACTGCATGATGGCATTGCCCTATATCACAGAGTACACAGGATTCACTGGAACAGTGTATGCCACTGAGCCCACTGTTCAAATTGGCAGGTAAAAAGCCCCTTAGTATTCTCTGCTCCTCTTTCATTACTGCTAAGGAAAAGGTGTAAAGGACAATATGGGTAGAGTGTGGTGTCTAATGTTCCGAAGAGGCTCTTAGGCAGTAGCTGAAAGGCAGCCAAGTCTGTAGTGCTGCAAATGTGTTAACTCAGTGTTTCCCAAGCTCTGGAACATGCTGTCTGCAGCCCTGGAAGCAGCTGCTTCGAGTCCAGGCAGTGCTGGTGATGTAGGAGATCTTGAGTGGACTGAGACGTTTTGAGCAGCACTTGCCATATGGCCAACTTCAAAGCCCGGGCATCCAAGGTGTCTCCTCTCTGCTCCCATTAAATAAAAAGGGAAACACCCATCTCTAAAACAATATACGTCTTTAGGATGATTGTTCTGTAGTTTTTCATCCTTTGAAATTCGTATGTTTAAGCTTTCCTCCTCATCACAGAAGGGAATTTAAACTATTTATTTCAAATAACAGTTGAGATTCCCCTGTAAACTGTTAACTCCAAAGAGGACATTCTCTAGGAAAAACAGCGTAAATATGAGATGGAAGCAGAAATCCAAGACGTGGCAATGATGTCAAAACTTGCTTATCTATTTTGAAGAATTTTCTTCAAAAAAACAAAGTTGTTTGCTGGCTTTAATAGCTCAGCTCCCACCAGTAAAGGCTGCAGGTTTGGGCCTCGGTGAAATCTGGCCAGACATGTGCTGGATGCATCTCCAGTGCAAAGCAGCTGCCATGCTCAAAAAAATCAAGTCCAGAAATTGAAATTAGAGACCAGAAAATTAAACCATGGGATCTGAGTTACTGCTTCATAAGCACTTCAGAGCAGGAGCCTTTATCCATTAAAGGTCCTATACAAAATTCTCAGGGAGTGATTCTCCCTTTGTGTAAAAAATAAACAAAAACAGAAGGCCCTTGAAGGAAATTCTGTCATTTTACAGTTAAATCTATCACTTCCTACCTTCCAGGGGAAGCACACATACAATCACAAATGCTGTTTAATACCAGGCAGTAAGATTCCAGTGAAATCTGTAGTGCCTGACATTTTTAATGCCTGACATATTTTTCTGTCTCAAAATCTGCGATTGTAGAGGAGGAGAATTCACATTGCCAATGTGCTTGGCATCTCTTAGTGATAAGCAGGCATCAGCGACCAAGTAATGTCTCATTCCTTATGACAAGCAGTCAGTTACCTAGAAATCACCTTGCACAACAGGAGGGAGATTTGGGAATACCTGTTTCCCTGTGACTTTCCAAACAATTCATAACCCAGTGGGCCTGATCCTTTGCTTTTGCAACCTGGCAGGATTGGACTAGCTTGTGCTCAGCTGGGAAGCAGGGAGAGAGAGGGGTGATTGCTGAGATGCTCTGCAAGATGACCCCCTCTTTAAAACTGCTTAAAAGCCTATGATAGGCATTTAGTTGTGGTGTCTTTGCAGGCTTCTCATGGAAGAGCTGGTGAATTCCATTGAACGGGTGCCAAAGGCTCAGTCTGCCTCCATGTGGAAGAACAAGGAGGTCCAGAGGTAAGGAGCGACCCACTTGGAAAAGAGACTCTCCTAAAGCATTGGAACCCAACCCGTGGTTGGAATTTACTGTAATGACGGGTCAGCTGCCCTCGTTTCAGATCTGATTTGCTACTGCCCTTAAGCAGAAAAGAAATTTAAGACAAATATAGTTGTGGCTGCCTCCTTGGCTCTTTTCTTTCCTTTGCATATTACTGATCTTCAAAAAAAAAACACAACTTCATCCTGGAGAGAGACTTAGTATCATCCAATCCTCCCTCTGGTCTTCCCCCACGTGACTTAGATCCATGTTGGTGAATAAAAATGGCAGATTTTTGTGTAAACATCTTAAAAAATATTGAAATCAGCAAACTGTTTAAACTTAATTATATTGTATTGGAATAATCGTCATTTAAATTTATATTTACATTCAAGTTTGCTGAAATGCTAAGAAAGTCAAGCCACTGAGCTCTTGGAAGTCACTGGTAGCCATTCGGCAATGTCACATCCCTTTCCATGCAGAGTTTGGTTTTGTTGTTTTGCTTTGATTCAATCACACTTAAAAGCAATTTGAAATTTGAAAAAAAGGGACATTTGGAAAGTCTGTCTCTACATAAAAAGGTGCTGAAAATTCAGATATTGTGTCTGAAATTTTGAAAGTCTTTATAATCGGAAAATTATCAGTCCAGTTTATTAATTGCAGATGATACTTTCCTTGGAAATGAATTGATTTTAGATTTACAATGTGTTCTACAGTGGAGAAAGTTTTGTTGCTGGCATATTTTAAAAATAGAGCTGGTTAATTAGAAAGTTATTTTAAAAAGCTGCTTTGAGCCTTTTTAATTGAGCTCTTATTTTCTATTCCTCTTTCTTAATGTAGCTTGATTTAAAAGTTTCCTAAAAATGGATTCTCTCATATGTTATAAAAGTAGTGTTGCCATTTTCCAGTATAACAAAGCAAAGTATAAAAAACATACAAAATAAGATTTGTTTAGCCATGCATTGTACTCCCTGCTAAGTACAACATTAGTTCATCTTTGCAGCTCACTTTTCTGAGGGAAGTAAAACGCAAATGTGAAACAAAACTAAAGACAATGAAGTTGATCGATTAATTATTCTCATCACACTAGGGCATGTGTTTTGTGCATGTGGTTTAAAGGAGGGTCTTAAATGTAGAACTCGTTTAATGTTGCTTTCCTAGTGGTCTTATTGTAGAAAAATTGCTCTCTAGCACTTGAGGTGTTGGTGACTATATCAGAAGCAGCACAGAGAGATGGTCTTTGTGCTGAATCATCCCATGGAGGTACAAGGTGTAAGAGGCCACCTTGAGATAAACAGGACCTACCTTTCTGTCCCATTTATGAGGCCTTTGTAGAGCCCAGAGCACTGGCAAAATACAAACTGCTTGGTTGGAAACCTTCACCAGACAGCAGCTCCCACAGCTTCCAGAGGAAAAATACCTGATTTGCCCAAATATGACATAGAGGCAAAGCAAAGAACCGCCGTACTAGTAGGGATGGTCAAACCAAACTAATTAGTTACCTAATTAGTAGACATGCCCTGTGGATGTTCACTAACCAAGTCTACATAGCATCAGCTCTGCCTTGTGGCTGCTCTGAACCTGCGTTGCCTCCGAGCTGGAAGAGTGGGACAAATCCGAGTTCCCTTTCCAACTTCGCCCCACCTAAACTATGAGTTTCCCACTTCCACCTCCCTCTACCTCCATAAAGCAGAGTTTCCATCCACCGTACAGGTTACAGAGGGGCTTAATTAACGTTCACCAAGCGTCTGAGATCCTTGGTGACAAGTGTCACGCAAGCGTGAATGGAGCTGATGATTACAGCACGTGAGCAGACATCTCCTGATCCTCGAATTAACACCTGGCTAAGAGCACACGCAGGCTTGGGCTGACATCCATTATTTAAGAAAATGAGATACTTGGTGATTTTTTTAAATGCTTGGCTGTTGCGAGAACAGAATCCTCATTACTTTTGAGTGAAACTTTTTCAGGCTGATCAATCACTGTTATGGCTTTACAGTTCAGCTAGTTCCACTGTGAACAGTTAGTATAAAACACAAAGTATTATCATCTCCATTAGATAAAGCACTGAAACATTTTAAATGCAAATACTGTATAAAATATAATAAGTTCATTATAGTGGCTTATGTTTTTCCATTATCAGACCGAGTCTGAACTAATTGCTTTGGAAGTTTTATTACCAATGGGTTTTGTTTCAAACGAGCAGTCTTGTGGAGGCTTTTCAGATGCCCAGCCAGGATGTCTTTCATACTGATTACGATTTGGGGGACTAAAGGGGAGGTTTGCACATGGAAGACCCTTTGTCAACTACCTCTTTGGTGCCTTCTTTTCTCTTTCTCTGCAGTGTTTGGAGCAGTTTTTTTCCTGAGATGGGGTAGTGGACAAGACAGTCCGATGTTCTGATCCAGCTTGGTATTGCCCTTCTTCTTTCCCTCCCAACACTTTAAATAATAAGGTGTATTCCTGTAAGGTAAAGAGGGATTGATGTCATCCTAGCAGGGTGACATGAGAGGACCCAGCAGTCCTCACTGTCTCTTATGTGCTCAGCAAAGGAAGAAATCACTGGAGCAGTGATCCCACTCATCCCTATTGGGGAATCACAGGATATTTACAGTGCAGCCACAGAGTCCAAGGCTAATAGAAAGTTACTTCAATCACCAAGGACAATTTCCCACTTTTCTCCATTACCTGGGAGATTCTCTTCTGGGAAGAGAAGCTACTTAAAGCATCCAACACTAAATGCTTCTTATGGTAGGTTAAAGGCTTTTACAGGCAATTTGCTTCGGGGAGACACTGGACAACTATCCACATTGTCTGGCCTATTGTAGCTTATGGCTTCCCAAAAAGGTCTAGGACGCTGTGTTTGTTTCCCTAAGCAATGCACTTTCAGGCAGCATGTGCTGGAATTGCAGTTATCACACTAGACCTGTGCAGCAGTCTTGGCAAGAACTGGCCCGAATCCTTCCTTCGCTATCTTAAATTATGGAGGAGTTCACTGACCTAGTAGATATAACAATAAATTAAGTTCCTTTAAACAAATTGATCAAAGAAACTTGACCAATTTTCATAAATCATTGGAAATTAGTCTGAATTAGCCTTTGATTTACCATTGGTTTAATACACCAAAAAAAAATCCTATTCTTCTTACACATTTGGCAGCTGCTTCCTGCCTCAGTTCATGTTGCTAAGGAAGATTTATTCCCCAGAAGTTACCATCCCTCTTAGAGCCTGTGACATTACACTTCACTTCTTTCCTTGACAACGCCGTCCAGCTAACTTGCAGTGTCCGTGAGTAGGGGATGGATGGTGTAAAACATCTTAAATACTTCCTTGTAGGGGATCTCAAAGTGGTTTGCAGTGTCAGCTAGTGCATCCTTGCCAATGTGCTCTGAGGGCAAGCACAGAAACGGAGGTGCAGCGTCTGGAAGACACTTGTGACAAGGCTGGGAGCAGAGCTGGACTTTGCTCATGCTCTGGTACCTATATTTTAGCCACTAGATTGTGGGAATCCTCACTTGTTTCAAAAAAAAATTTAGTTTTAGATTCTGGGACATAGAAAATAGTTGCTTATTGAAGAGCCCAGTCATCTGCCTATTGTATTTGTGCCTTTCATATTGCCGTTTCAAATCAGCCAGCACCTCTCAAAACTACTGGAATTGCCCCAAACAGTTACTTCTCTGAATAGGAGCAACCACAAAGGGAGCTGAAGGAGAACAGTGTTGGGGTTCACTCAAAATGGGTAAAGTGGTTCTGTTATTCAACAGCCAAGAGGTCTTACTCCTTACTTTGGACCACCGAGCGCATTTAAGAAAGTATAAGAAGAAAAAATAGAGGAAAATTAAGATGTGGAGAGAAAAAATGGGCATAAAAACTGGTGGTCTTTCAGGAATGTCTGTGTTGATGGTTGCAGGTTGCTGCCAGCCCCTCTGAAGGATGCAGTGGAGGTGTCCATGTGGAGGAAGTGCTACACCATGCCCGAGGTGAACGCTGCGCTCAGCAAGATCCAGATGGTGGGATATTCCCAGAAAATTGTGAGTATCTGTAAAGCTATCCTCAGCTTAACAGCAACAGCCTCTTGTTTCTGGAAGTGTCTGAGAAAAGCACTTCCGTTTTGTATTTTCCTTCTGAGTCCTATGTAAGACTAACCAGAGACCAGCCACTAGATTAGTCTAGTTACCCTAGCCCAGGAAAACAAAACAAAACATTGTTTTCTGTGCCGCTCTGCCTCTTAGGAAGGTTCTTTCTGGTGGAAATCAAGGAGTATCCATTTGTTCCTCCTTTTCCTCCGGGGACACCGATTTTAAGGCGTACCTGGGAATTCAAAATTGAGGTGGGAGGATGTACCAAATGAATGCATCCTCTCTGTCTGCAAGCCACATCCCCTTCTGAGTTGCTGTTTCTCACTTCTGGGAATCTTTTGAGTGCTTTAGCATCCACTTTCTTTCATGTGGCAAATTAGGTATTGTAAACAAAACATAATGGTCCACCTGAACTTGAAATACCCCTTTCCAAAGCGTTCCTTGCTAAAGTTTGTTGCCTGTAACCTGGCTGACTGTAGCTCAGTGCGGAGTCTAGAATAAGGGAAGAGGTGTTTCTAAATCAGCAGTAGATAGTATTCAAAAAGAAATAGAATTGATGGTTGACTTTGACTTTAAATTTATATTTTTCCCAGCATAATGTGTAACCTGAACATATAGGACTACTGTATCAGTGCAAAACTACTCGCCCTTCTCTCTTCCCTGCTGGTCATTTTCAGTTAAATTTAACTAAAGCAACATAGAGGCTTCAAACATGGGAAGTTGCTATAAGCTTCCTAAATGCAGCGTGGCCAGGAAGAGGATTAAGACCCCAGTTAATTTCTCGGTTGAGAGGAATGGTGCAGTGTGACCGTGGATGCCAGAGAACTTGAATGGAAGAGAGACTTCATGAAGCCCTGCCCTAGGAGAAGCATCGCTCAGAGCATGTGTCCTGTTAGATATGGAGAAATGGGAATAGCAGATATAAAACTCAGGATACTGGCTCATAAAGCCCTTGAATAGCAGATTTTTTTTTTTTTTTAGTTGATACCATTGATGCAAAATGACCTGTTCTCTCCATGTGTGTTTCAGGAGCTATTCGGTGCGGTGCAGGTCACTCCACTCAGCTCAGGCTACGCCCTTGGAAGTTCCAACTGGATTATCCAGTCACACTACGAGAAGGTTTCCTATGTGTCGGGATCTTCCCTGCTTACAACACACCCTCAGGTACAGGCAATTTTCTTAGTGTTCTTCTGGGAGAGGTGTCTTTTCTCAAAAAAGAACAGAAGGATTCACAGCTGCTGGGATTAGGTGGCATGCAGAAGCTGTACAAATGCACATTAGTTAGCAAATGCCTAAACCCTCAAGGGGCACTGAGCAGACCTACTGTCCTGCTAAGATGTGCATGGGAAAGACAACCAAAACCTTGTGTTAGTGATAATTTGATGTCAGTCTACTTACCCGATGCAAAATTCTCCTTCAACTTAAAAAGGAAGATTCTAAGAGCGTTAAACCATGTGGCATTAGTAACTTTTTTTTAAAAAAAATCCATATTTCACTAAAGAGTCTTCACAGACAGTTCACAGACTGCTTCTATATCACTTCTGAAACATCCTTCCTTGGAAAAAAATGATAGCTAACTGGCTGCCAACACTTCCACCCTGCTCTGCTAAGGGCAAAGTCTTTATAGTGCTGTAGATGTAATTTCCAGTAAATTAATTCTCTCTAGATCCATAAATTCTCGGTGGAAAGAATGGCCTGAAGTTTGCAGTACTATGTACTTTAGAAGTTGTCAAAATAGTTGAAAGCAATATTAGCAGGAGATATTTAAAAATAATTTAGAAAATATGTCAGGTTCATGATTAGTAATTTCCCCCAAGGTGAGTATCTTCTAAAGAGCTTTGCTTTTGAGCATCCTTCATTTAAAAGCTTTATCTCAGGAGCTGAACAACTACAACAGATAAACTCTCCTTATTAATATGAGCATACTCAGCTGCATGCAGTGTATCAGAGTCTCGAAATCTCTCTCTCACTGCAGCTGCAGGAGAAATAATAGCAGTTAAGACAGGGTAGTTTCAGGTTTAAAAAGTGCAGGAAAAGGCCTGGCTTTATCAATTGGGAACATCTCTAGTTTCTAACAGGAGATAAAATCTGAACTATTCACTCTGCTGACACTATTGTTTGTCCCACAAACTGTAAACCCTCTCTAAGAGCCTAACTTTTTAGCAGACAATCTGCCACATTCTGCATTAACTCTGTGTATTAACACAGAGCTTAAGAACTAGCTTACCAAGCGGTTGAAATTGCTCAGATTGCTTTTTCCTTGTTATTTTCCATGTCACAATAGTTAGTGAGTATTGTTTGTGTATCAGGTATCATTACTTCTTTTATTTGCCACCAGGCTTTTGATGGATAAATTTTGGCCTAGTATTAATCCCCATGAACACCATTAAAAGCTGCTACAACATGATAATTCTATAAAGACAGTGGGTTTTGAGACCTGCTAACCAACTCTTCATCCATGTGATGTGTTTAGTAGCTATTATGTAGTGATAACAATGCCTTGAGTGGCACAAAGTCAAAATGGTCTTCAGAAACCAGCATTTTTTATATCGTGGAATAAAAAATCTTCTATTTGGCAAGACCTGTTTTTCTGAATGAAATTCCTGTCTTCTAACAGTCTGTGAAAATAGTCACTACTCTTTGTCTAGAAAATGATATCCAGTTAATGTGTCCCCCCACATCTTTCCTCCATGTCTTCACTTCTACCAGCACTGGTTTCTGTGATCACACAGTGAAGTGCTTGGCAGAACAGATCCTTCAGAAACACCGTGAATGTTGGATGTTGGGGTTGATCTTGGATGCGGCAGCAGCAGGAATCTCCTTTAGATCCTCAGCGGGTCTTTGTGAGAAGTTGTAGCAAGGGATTCAGCAAGACTCTATTAGCTGAAAATAGCTGAAGAGCTTTAAAGGGTTTGTCAGAGAGCTAGGTCTGGCACCAGGACTCGTTCCCCTTACTTCTGGCAGAGAGTTACTATTAAAAACGTTGCCTCAACCTCCGTTGAAGCTCAAATTGACACAGTTGCCTGTTGGCACCAAAGCAGAGAACAGGAGTTGACAGCACAGGTTCAGACATGTCACTAAAAGCCTTTTAAGACATCTTCTTTACATTAACCCACAAAAATCAATGCCAGCCCTCTCAGTGCAGTAGCAGCTGAAATTATGTGTATCTAATATGGCTTAATCGTTATGTACATTATCACAGGCAGATTCGATATTATTTTTTATTGCATTATTGGCATTTCATTTTCACGAACACACGATAGACGGTCAAAGATTGTGATAAATCTCATTTAACAGGTTGCTTCTACAAGGTGATGCACGGCTCAGACTTCTGGTGAGATTCATTGCCCTGCACATTTGACGGTGCAAAATCTTTCTCCAACACTTCAGAATGGCACTGGGTGACAGTGAGCGAGGGAATTGCACAGGGATCTTCTGAGTTCAGTAGAGGAAGTCGCTTTATTGGTCTTTTGGTGGACACTGCAACCTTTCGTGGTTGGTGACACTGGAGAGGGTCTGTGGAGAGTGAATATCCATGAAATCCCACTCAGCTGGCTACTCCAGATCGGAGTTCGTACCCCTCTGAAAACATCTTTTTTTTATATATATACAGTTGAATCTGTGATTTTTCAGCTGTTTCCAGACAGATAGGAGCCCTGAAGGAAATATTTATCTGTTTGGCCTGATATTATAGGTACAGTTAAAGAAAGTAAGAGATGCAGATGATTATTTCTTAAATAAATAAGCAGAGTTAAAAAATATTAAGGATTCTAAAACATTTTATCTATTCTATTGGTATTTATCTACCAATATACTAATTGTTCTATGGCTATTTGTCTATCAGAAGTAGCCATTTCTCATTCCAGTGGAACAGACCTCTGAAAATGTCTGCACAAACCAAATTAAATCTTAAGTGAGAATTTTAAAGTTTCAGTTGTATCAGTGTGGGCAGCAGAGAAGATTTTAGAGTCAAGGGAGGCTCCTTTGCAGATTTGGGGTTCATGCGCAAAATTTAGGGCTTCAAGCCCAAAGCTCCTTGCTGATATCTGTCAAAAAGAGTCCCCAAGGGGTTGAGGAAATTGGCACTACCCTCTAAGCAGGCAGAGAGCCCTGGAAATCCTTGGAGCCTTGGATTGCCCAGGGAGACTGGCTGGAAAGCAGTGCAGCCAGAGAGGAGCACAAGTGTTAAACCCACCCTGCCTACCTGCCCTGCCACATCCTCCCCAAATGCTCCTCTTCAGTGCAGCTCCTGAGGCCGTGACATGATTAGTCCGTGGAGAATTCTGCTTGGAGATGGATCCAATTACGGTTCACTTGCATGTTTTGTGCTCTGATATGTAAGTAAACAGTTGTATGTGTTCTTTATTAACTCGAGTTGCATCTCCACAGATAAATGGATATGCAATTTAAAATGTTCCACATATTCTCCTTCTTGGTCACTCTCTTTCAGAATTGCAGTCTGCTTGATGCATGCCAGAGAAACCTGTCGTCTGACTCTGTTACTGATTTTATTTCACTGTTCTGTTTCAGCCTATGGACCAAGCTTCTCTCAAAAACAGTGACGTTCTCATCCTGACGGGTCTTACCCAAATCCCAACGGCCAACCCGGATGGCATGGTAGGAGAGTTCTGCAGCAACCTGGGTAGGTCATTCCTGAAAGCAGTCCTTGGCTTATTTTATCATCCTATTCATTGCTTAGGGTGGGAAATAATTCTGAGATTCCTGGAATTGAGTAAGTTGTCCAGCTATAGCTCCTGGCATAAAACTAGCTGTTTAGATTTTACGATGTGCTTCTGATGTCATTAATACAGTAAGTGCTTGGAAAGACGCAGGTTTTACCTAAAATGTTTTGGAATGGAACAGGTATAATGAGATTTAATCATCTTCTGCTCTTGGTTGCTAAGTATGTCACTTAGCTGCCAACAGGCTCCATGTTGCCCGGCTTTTGGATATCACTCCCAGCTGCAATATTATTTCCTTCCTGTGTCTTAGCCAGTATAAAATTGTTACATGCTGTTTTTGTGACTTTCAGTTTGGAAAACATGCACATCTGCTTCCCTTCGTACACCTGATTTTTAAATATATCAAAAGCAAACAGTACGATCTCTGTTTAAAAAAAAGTATATTGAGATATATTTATAGACCCCAGAAATATAAAACCTAATCAGACGCTTTCACAGCTGGAAAAGCTGATAATTGCAAAGCTGTGATATCAGTGTGAGTGGCAGCATTTTGCAGCCTGTTTGCAATGTGACATCCAGTGCTGTTCTCTCCTTTTTCTGCCTTCCCCCACCTCAGCTCTTCTGTGCTCTCACCCTTCTGCCTTCAAACACTTTCTCATATTTGCCCTGCCCTGGATTGCCTGATCTCTTTTGAGGCATCTTCCCTTTATTTTGAATTAATTCCTGCAAAGAAAACCAAAATGCTTGTGGCTTGTTACAAAGGTTATCAAGAGACTTTAGAAGTCTAAATCAGTGAATCCTCTCTGTATGTGAGTATCCTAGTACCTATTTCATGCCTGGGAGAAGTGCGAGTATAGTTAGGAGATTTAGCCAAAGTTGCAGAAAAAAAGATGGGAACAGAATCAAAGAGAAAATAATTCTTAGCTGCACTTCTTGCATATGTGAATGTACTCTTGGAGAAGAAGAAAATACAAGAGTTCTTTCCATTTTTAAATCCTTGGGCATGTTCATGGAGGCTGAATATTTATGTATTTACTGACTGGAAATCCCATTCCAAGGCTAACATGGTAGTGGAAGGGAAATACTATGAGATATGGTAGATTCCTCCAGGAGCCAACAGCTCTTAAGTTCAAATCAGATACCCCTATTTAGGAGACAGGTTTCAGTTCAAACAGAACTCATCAGTCCTGATGTGGGCAGTGCAAGGTAAGATTATGTGGTTTCTCTTTCTTTTTTAATGAGAAGACAAATTAAATGATCCTTTTTGGTGTGGATGCTGTGAATACAGTGGGTTTTGACATTTGTAAAAATGATCGCCCTGAGTTAGATCAGAGATCCTCTCTGCCAAAACCCTGACTCCAACAGCAGCCATAAGAAGATGCCTAGAGGAAAACAGAAGAACAGGACAAGGTTATGTGATACCTTCCCCTCAAAATCTCGTATCCTTCAACTATTTTTATTTCAGGAATTTTCAGAGTCAGATGTGTGGCTTTTGTGTAGTTAGTAATGCTCAGTGGACTTCTCTTCCAGGAACTTATTTAGCCTTTCCTTGAAACTTGATAAATTCTCAACATCTTTGACTTCCTTCCCTATAGGATGCATATGTTTGTGTGTGTATATAGAAGGTGTATATGTGCATGCATGGATTATGAGTTGTATTTTCATTGTTTTCACACGTTTTAATGCTATTACCTTTATGAGTTGTGACAGCTGAGCTCAGGTTACCTTGCTGCTCTTGCAAGAAATGTGGAGGTCACTGGTATCTCAAACTGCAACAGCTGCTTGCTGAGTGAGCAAGAGTGACACTTTTGTTCATTATAAAGTTTTTAAAACATTAAGTTGTAAAGTTGTAGCTTGGGCCAAAGCAAAATGAAAAGATGGTCACGTGTAAATAAACGTGTTGCATACACAGATACAGACATCTGCACTAATTGCTCTGATTTACAGAAATATTCTGAACTATTAGGAAGGTTTTTGCTTCTATCTTGAGTGAAATAAACTCAAAGAAATGAGAAGACTCCTAAAGAGCAAAGGAAGATGCTAAATGTTAAAATGATGTCACTGTAAGAATCTGGAATTTAGTGACATTTGCCAAAAACTGCAGTGACTTGGAGAAACTAAATGATTCTCTAAAGAAGCAGTGGTAGGGCTGACTCACCAGCAGCATTACCAGGAGTATCCACACGTCCACCCCAACTCCAAGAGAAGAAAAGAGGGAATCAGTTTTCTTGCAGATGTGCAAAAAAGTCCAAAAAAAAGCAGTAGGTTACTGTGAAAAGCAATCGAGTAGGCCAGACTGATCACAGCGATTTTTCATACAGTTTTTGCATTTCAAAAATGTTCAGAGGACTTCACAGGAAGCTAAAAACTCTAAAGCAGACGCTTGGAAATCTCCCAAGACGTGTCTCATAAGGTAATGGCATGTTTGTGACTAAGTGTTGGTAAGCACAGGAATGGAAGTGTGAAGATTTCACCTTCATCTCAGTTTTCATCCCAGCGTGTCGGGTTGAAGACGCTGACTCCCATTATTACTGACTCACATGCACCATTTCCCCTCTGCCTTTTAAACCACACGATCTCACAGCTCCACGTTCTCCTCAGCCTGGCCCAAACCCCCTTTCTCCTGTGCTCAGCAGCACTCTGCAGCTTGAGAAAAGCAGTTATATTTTTACATTGCCTTGGGCATCATCAGCAAAATTGCTGGACGCTGTCTGCAGGGACAGTGTGTGAGACTGTGTGTGTGTGTGTGTGTGTGTGTGTGTGTATTTATATAAAGCAGAAAAGAGCACAGTTGGTTTTTCAGGTGCCAGCTTGACCTTGTGCCAGCAGCTGTTTGCAATGCAAGTAGCTCATCGTGAGCTGTAAATTGAACAACTTGTTACGGAGCCGCTGAAGAAGACTAAATTTGAAATGCCAAGATTATTATACAATTTTTTTTTTTTTCAGGAGAGCACATCCATCAGTCACAGAGATAAATTGGGCTTTAAACAGCTTTCGAGTATACAGGTCCTCTTACAGACAACTGTGGAAAGTTGTCCTAGTGCTGCAGAAAGCCAGACTGAGTCTGTTACTTGAATAGGAAGTAATGCACTTGTAATATTTTTTTTAATTCCTGTTTTAGACAAGCTGAGGGCAATTCTTACCCTTTTGCAGAAGGCTAAGTGCAAGACACTGACTTGCGCTGAGCACCACAAAGATGCATGAATTTGCCCACAGATTTGCTGGGATGGTTTGTAACATCTCGGGTTCTAGACAAATATAGGGTGTTGCTATTCCTACTCACAAATATTTTGAGGATAGAATTGGTATGTGACCCAGAGACAGCCTAGGCAATAAACCCAGCTCACTGCAGCTGATGCTGTGTATATATAATGCAGTTCTGTAGGTGCCTTTGCTATTTGTTGCTGAGACCAGCACGTAATAGGCACTGACTCCTGAAAGGAGTTAAGCACCTTAAATGCATGTGAAAAATCCTGCTACATGGTCTGTGTAGCTCCCTAGGCTCCATAAAACCTTTAAATATTTGGCCATAAAAATCTTCCCTGAGCATGTAGGTGGGGCAAAAAGACCCTTAATGTGCTAGATGGGTACCCCATCAGTGTTTGCAATAAATTGAAGCCAAGGAAGCGATTATGGCAAGATTTGATACATGTGTTTTCAGCCTCTTCTGCAGCTTTTTGTGTAATGCCTTCATGCCTAATGTTACTGTTGCTGCATTGCAATTATCAGCCCATGGTTTCAGGCCACGGCCACAGGTGAAATCCTAGTGAGGCAGCAATTGCTCAGGGAGCTGCACAACATATTTCCTCTCTCCCATAAGGTACAGCATTTTTGTGATTCATTCTGTCAAAGAACAAAGTGTTTGCTCTCTGGTTGCTTTTGCCATGTGCTCTGATTTGTCTTGGTTGCAGAGAAAGCCTATTTTTCTTCCCTTTTTTTTGTCTCTAGTCCCATATCAGCTGCAGTTCATAAAGGTTTTCAATTGTTCTGGCTGCATTCAAAGAAAATAGAAATATTTAGAGCTTTTAAAAAGGAAAACTATCCCCAACTTGGATCTTGGAGGAGAGTTTGAAATCCCCGGTTTTTCAGGCATCTTCAGGAAAACTGAGTACAGAAATGCTGACCACGTGAGGAGTTTTCAGCTGAGGCCTGTGAACTGTTGTCCTGTCCCTGGGCATGGAGAGCTAAGAGTTTATTTTGATGGGAGGATGTTTTGTGTCCTGTGGGGCAGGATTTATCCTTTCTGCTAGTGCAAGGCTGCCCTCTCGTGTCAGGAGTTTCCATGTGCTCGGTCTGCTGGGGCGCAATCCTTCACTCCCCTGCACCTGGAGAAAGGTGGTGGATGTACTGAGCAATCAGGAGCTTCTATTATGTGCACAGTGTTCAGCTTATTCACACAATAACTTCTTTCTATACCTTGTATAATGTTTGGATTAAAGGACTCTATTGAAACATTTAAATATGACACCTGTTCATTGATTTTTCTCTTTCTCCCTTAGCTATGACCGTCCGGAACGGAGGAAATGTTCTCGTTCCTTGCTACCCCTCAGGAGTGATATACGATTTGCTGGAATGCCTCTATCAATATATTGACTCAGCTGGACTCTCCAATGTCCCTTTTTATTTCATCTCCCCTGTTGCCAACAGCTCCCTCGAGTTCTCCCAGATCTTTGCGGAATGGTAGGTGTTCATAAGCCCCTTCATCATGCATCCAGCTGTGGTAAATAGGTTGTGCAGGTTGTGACTGCTTGGCATATTCGAATACAGACTCATTTGGAATTGAGAACACATTGTTGAGTAACAAGCTTGTGAATCTGTGTGCAGGTAGATGTTCTCTAATCAGGGAAGCATCGTTTCCTGTAGAACACATGCTGAATGTGTTTACAAACTCAAATAGTCTCTGCTTTTTGGTGCTAGCACTGATGAGGACATGATATACCTGACTTGAGGGACTTCTGACTGTGCCTGCTTGCTCATCTAGCACCCACAAAACTATCCTGTAGTCTCCCTATTTAAGCAAAATAGATTTATTAGACTTAATTTACTGAGCTCTGCAAAGGGGAAGCTGAGCAGTCTTGATTGTTCCTAACTTCTAACATACCAAGAGGGGCTGAAGAGCGTGACACAGGGTTATTACGCCTTCCCTCCCCTTCAGCCTCTTCAGATTTTTTAATCTGGAACTCAGATGTGCCCTGGCAATCCGAGAAGGATTGATCCCTCCAGAGAATTGTAAAGAGAATTGAAATCTGGTGTATTTACATTGCGTTACTTTCAGTGAAAGTAGGAAAATCAAGCCTTGATGTCCTGGCCAAACTTTAATGTACTCACCAGGGTGTGTTGGTGCACGTGGTTTATAGTTAAACAACTGTTTGGATCATGTGGACATGGCATGATTGAGACATCCGAGTGTTTTGTCACCATTTACTTTAGTTCTACTTCTCAGTAGTGCTTTATCTTCAAAAGTCAGCACCAACATTAGCAAGTCTCCTGGAGTGCGTATGTGCAAGCTAAGTCTTGGGTGGAAAGGTAACTTGGATGGAAACAGAGTCAGAGGTTGCAGTGTCTCCAGAACAGAGGTTTGGGGCAGAAGTAGGATTTCAGCCTTCCAATTCTGCTATTTAGTCAACTAAACAAAATTTCTTGTACTTAGAATTGCTTAGAATTTATCAAATTTTGTTTGTCCCAGAAACATTGCTCTATAATAGTGAAGACTGTATGAGGTGGTTAGTGCTTCCCAGAAGAAGCCACCGGAAAAGTCACTACAGATAACTGGAACATCACAAAAACCTCTGACAAATCTCTTCCTTAACATCTTGCAATAGGATGAATCAGGAGTGTGACTAGGGCCAGTTAACAGCGTTCAGTCTTTGTGTTCCAAGAATAAATGACTGATATAAAACAGTGGGTAATAGTGAGCATTATGCATTGACGAGAGGCAGGTTGCCAGCAGTATAGTCGCAGTAATAAAAATTATAGGACGACTGGATTAAAACGAGCAAAAGGAGCAAGTCATTGCTGAGAAGTGGGATGAGGCAAGTGGAATTTCTCAGGAAGATGATCCAGCTTTGTAAAAATTGCTGAAGTCAACCTAAGAAATGGCAGGGATGTTGAGATGCAAGCTTGTCTTCAGCAGTAAAGAGGGTCTGTTGCATAATGTCTACAAAATCACTTTTAGGTGCCTTGCACTTTTTTAAAATAGTTTTGCTAAGACTGAATGCTTGTGTGCCATTAGTCTTGGTCCTTTAAACACAAAGACCGGTGGCAGCAAAATAAATAAGCGATTTTGCGCCTGATACCCAGAGAGGAAACATCCTTCTCCAGGGAAGGCCTGACAGTAGATGGCAGCAGATACTGCAGGATGTTCTGCAGCTCTCTAACCCAGCTGGTTTTCCTTCTCTTTTAAAGGTTGTGTCACAACAAACAAACCAAGGTGTATCTTCCAGAACCTCCCTTTCCCCATGCCGAGGTAAGGACACCAAGGGCTTGCTGGTTGCTCCCCTCTCGGAGTGAATGGCTTTCTGGAACCCAGCTCTGTGTTTCTGATTACTGCTTCTACAGCTATTCAGTAGTTTCATGTGATTATTCTTACAAATTTCTTCTGTGATTAATTTTGGGATTGCAAGATGGTTTTCCCTCAATTCAGAAATTAATTTCAGCCTATATCTTACCTGTCTGTTTTCCTTCTCCTGTGGTATACACACGGATGAGCATTTGCTCATATCTGATTGCACACACGAATATTCCTTTTGTCCAAGCAGTTTATTTCAAATGTGTAAAACTAAGAGCTTGTTATCAGGGACGGCTTAGTCATCCCAGCTCCTACCTCCCTCACTGGAATAGGCACTACATTATCTGCTGCAGGAGAAAGGACATCTTGAAATAGAGGGTTTTATATAAAAATGTTAAAGCTTCAGCACCGAGTGTTGTCATTGGCAATTTTATATGAAATGGCTTGAGCTAGCATGTTGTTGAAGGTCCTATAAAAAAAGAAAAGATAGAAAAATACCGGATGGAGGAAAGATGTGGGAAAGATAGGAAGGCTCTTGTCTTTTGGAGGGATCTTTTCAGTAATAAAATACATATTTGGAGATGTGTTAGCCAAACAGACGTTCAATAAATGTGCCCTAACTCCTGCCTTCAGAGTTATCTCGTATGTCAAGACAGGAATCTTCTGTTGTCTCCACTAGGAACAGGCAGATGGGAGTAAATGGGAGACGGGCGGGAAAGAAAGCAACGAATCTGAGAAATAATGTGGGTTAAATTGTGCTTGTGGCCTGCGCTCTTAGGACCCAGCTCTCCTATTTCCTGTGGTCAAAGCAGTGTTTGACGGGATGTGCAGAGTGGCTCAAGAGGCCGGGATTAAATGCATTTTCTGGAATCTTTGGGGTTTTTTTCCTCTTCCTCTAAGGGAACTTGTCAGGACCTTGTTCTACTGTCCTGGAATTTTCCCCTGTAGGTGCTTCAAAGGCGTTGGTAGCAGTGGGGTCTGACTAGAAGCCCTCACTCTTTCCAGATGCTCGAATGCATTTCAAGCAGGATGTGCAATGAATTAGGAGTAGTCTGTCACCGAGAAAAATGCAGATTGCACAGCAGGCCACCCATTCACCACCTCTTTTTTAACCCCAATAAAACTGATCTTGGAATAGAAGACTCTCTGGCCATGCTGCTGGCAATACTTTCTGATTTCCCCTGCCTTCTGCTCTCCTTGTTGATCCACAATATCTTTGGTTTCATTGACATCCAATATTCTACCAAGGGGCTTTGCTGTAAAATTTTCAGTTCACAGCATGCATTGGATCCAGCAGGTTTAAGTGAAAGCCCTTCCAAAAATGGGAAGGCAAACGTGCAGCTGTCAAAGACTGGATTAAACAGCCCATCTTATACGATGGCTCTTTGTGTTTTATAGAGTGATAACTGTGTCCTCTAATTTTTAGGACATTTTAAATTCTCCAGAGGCCTGTCGATAACAAGATTCTGCCAAATTACTGTTTAGCTGCTCAGAAATTTCTCTGTGCTGCATGTGTAGATCAAGGTAATTATCTAAGAAAGGATTCACAGCAGAAGATCATGTTCCTTGTGACGGAATGAAGTGCACAGAGGGAATAATGTGACCGTCACAGCTACAGGCTTGGATTGACAAGGCCAAATCATACAGGCTATGACCTACAAAGCTGGGATTTTTTTATCATAAAAATGCATAAATAGCTTTAGATAGCTAGCCTCGTGGATAGCATTCCAAAGAAGCCATCCTTAGGCTAATTTTCTTCCCTAAAGGTTCCCTTAACTAAGTCCTAAGTGGCAGGAAATAGTGCGTATGGACACCCTTGTGGCTCCCAAACTTTTAAAGGGCTTTGCCCTAAAAGGCTTTCAGTGCTGAGTTGCCATCTGAAGTCAGTGCTGCACATTTCCCAGGAGGTCATTGAACAAAACTGGGATTTCCTGCTTGGGTGTTGAGTTACAGCCGCTGTGCAAATACTTGGAGAACAGAAAAAAAAAAAATCCTGGGAAGTGCAGTAACCTTCCTTGGGCCGCATGATGGACTAAATAACCCAGTAAGTCTCTTGCCTGCAAATTTGTGATACATTTTGATTGTTTTGGAATTGTTTAGCGGGAGGCAGGGGCCTTGGGCGTGTAGCAACACTCTCCTTTAAGCTGGACTAATAGCAAAACCAGAGCAAAGTAGCACTCAGGCAAAGGGAGAGTGAGTCTGTTATTTCATTTAGTGCCTTTCCTAGGGTCGTTAATCACTGAAGTTTAGACGTGCTTGAGAACACCAGCTCAGATTGCCCCTTTCTGTCCTGTGAAATGTATGCCTTTGGCTTGGTTTTAAGCACTCAAAGCCCATTGAGATTTAGATGATGGACATGTAACACACACATCCACACTTACCATCCCCTCCCAGCAGCGCCAAATGTCCATGTCCTGTGATCATCACGTGCCTTTGATTCCTTGTTGCAGCCCTTTGAGGGACAACCACAGTGGACCTTTTATTCGCTCGATTTTCAGCTGCTTTGGGCTGCATTCCAGTTTTGTGCTGTCATGCTGCTTCTGTGGAGAGGAGCTGCTTGGATTCTGCTCCTAGGAAATACAGAGTTTGATCAAATGAAGTAAAGAAAGGGGAGAATCTTCAGCCGACACGCTATATCTAAGTCATATTATGTGAAACATCTATATAACCTCTTTTCAATATGATCCTTAACCAATTCACTGTTTATCCACAGGCAGAAATCCAAAGTTTGTTCTTGCAGAGTATCGACACTAGGCTCAGTTACTGTGCTGTTTTGGTGTCATTTTAAAATGAAATGGTCTTAATATAAAGCTGGCCTAACTAGCTTGATTGTGGCCATACCATCAGTCTGGAAGAGTAAAAGAGCTGTCACTTGCCCTTGGTGTCTGCTCTCTTTCCAAACCTCCAACTTCGCAACCTCTGGAGTCAGGGATTCTGCTTAACAGCACTCAAGTCTTTTTAAAATGCATATCAGAAGCAGGCATTAAATTATCATTTCAATTGGGCGGGCTGTTACTGGAGAATTGCCTTATGTCTTCAAAGTGGTGGTAGGCTGGCGCTGTGTAAAATACACGGAAATTGCCCGTGATGAAAGGATGTGCTTAGCTGCTCACTTGTTGGAAGACAAGAGGGGATTACTCAGACATGCCTATTAGTTATTAGCTAGCATTAATAATGTGCCTGGCATGATACATCAGAGAGGGCCAGGCCAGGAAATGAGCCTCTAATTATCTATAGAACAAGTCCAGCGCAGCATGCTGTTTGCTCCCGAGATGGCGTGTTCTTGTAAGCTGTATAAACAGCAGTATTTAAAAACAAACAAGGGAAAAATCCCCCAAACTGTTGCCCTGCTCGGTCTCTTGGAGCAATGGGTTCCTCTGATGCCTGTGCATGGTGTAGAAGAGTATTTACTTCCCTTAATCCATTTCAGTTCTACTACTTTGTATCTCTTAGCCATTGCTACAAGGGATGCTACAAATAGCATCTGATACATCCTCTACCCTTGCTGGGTTTATTTTGTCCTCTCCTACATTGTTTGAAGCTTTTTCCATCTCTTTTCAAAGAAATTTTCCAAGTTTCTGGTTTAGGCTACCTGTTCTGAACTCCTCCTTGTTCTCCTGGGACAAATAAAACCAGACTTGTTGCTCATCTCTGCAGAGAACCCCCAATACTGCAGCTCCCTCCTTTTGCTGCCCAGAATAAATGTTCTGTTTAATACAGAATAAATGTGTGTTGTATCTCCTCCCACACAGTTACTGCATAAAAGTTTGTTGTTCCTTGGCCTGGTGATTTATTTCCTCAAAGCCATCTCAAGTGAATAGGGAATTTACTTCTTTTTTTTTTTTTTTAATGAGCAAGGAATATGGGCTAAAATGCTTCAGAGTTGTAGGGGGATCTGGGTACCAGTTCTTAGTGAGATTGCCATGAATGCAGTACCCAGGTTCTTGCAGGTGTTTTCAAAGATACCAACTGCTGTGTAGAACCGGTGCAGAAGCTGAAAGGTCTGTGTTTACTGATGTAGCAGCTCCATGGAGAGGGATTTGGGAGTCCTCGTTGGCACCAAGTTGCCCCCGAGGCAGCACTGGGCCCTGGTGGCCAAGGAGGCCAATGGGCTCCCGGCTGCAGCAGCAGGAGCGTCGGCAGCAGGG